>BSBK01005407.1:2500-602500 GCA_027943335.1 Chamaecyparis obtusa
ATATTTTCAAATCCAAAACCTCCAACAAATAAAAAAACATAAAAACTTCAATTCAAAACCCTACCACAATCTAGAAAACACGATGAAAACTATCTTTTTGGAAAGAAAATTTACAAAGGAAATACAAACCCTACCTCAAATTCAATAGACCTATGACAATACCAGATCCAAAATTCAAGCTTCCCAAAATCTAAGATGTCAAGAAAATTCTTCAACTCCAAATTCCAAGCAAAAACCCGTGATCTCCAAACCTGTGTCCCCAAAATGGCTAAAGGGATCTCCAATATAGAAAACCCAGAAAAAGAACTCAAACATGTAACTCCCAATTGGAAAAATAGAACTCGACTTCCTAACCTTGTTTTTATCATCTCCTTTTCTCATATTTAGTTTAATTATAATAATAATTATATGCACTTTTCACTTAATAAGCCTTAACTTAACTTTCAACTTAAGTTCCTAGTTTAATTCTATTAAACTAAATGTACAACTTAAATTATATATTATTAATTTATCTAACAAATAATATTTTGCATATCAATAATTATGAACTTGATAATTAAATATCAATTCTTCAGGTATGCTTTTAAATTTCTATTTTAGATTTAATAATTAATTAAATATTTTATTCACAACATTGGACTTTTTAACTAATCCTTTTTAAATAAAATTTAATTTAATTAATTATCATTAATTAAATAACTTCATATTAATATTACTATATTTAATGGGATGTAATTATTTAATCACTTAATTCTAAATTTAATTAAACCATTTATCTATTTTAACACAAAATCACATCAAACCACAGACATGCAAACTTGAAGAATTGACTACATAAAAAATCCTATAATCAAGCACAAAGAGGGTCACAAATTCACGTACACCTTGGAAAATTCAAAGGGTACTAAAAAAAATAGTTGTCCACTATTTCAGAACAAATATTGGCTTAGGATTAGGATTTGGACATGTATATTATCTTCCCCTCTCTTACCATTGAGATATTGTGATAGGACACGGTCATCTTGACAATTCAAGGATGTCTGGTACCTAAAATCCTACATAAAAGACAAGCATGTACATACAATGGATAAATTAATAACAGACACTGGTGGGGATCGGTTGATCATGTGGATCTCGCAAGAAAGTAACTACAACTTCTTCCCTAAACCACATCAAACACATCATATAGAAATATAAAACATAAACACTAACCATACACATGAAAGTATTGGGGTTAGTAAAACCATAAATATAAATAACATCATATCATGTAGAAAACCATCATGAAAATAACCATAAATGTAACTTTAAACACATGATATCACACACCATCCAATGGCTCATACCATTAAATCAAATATAAGTTCATAAATCAATAACCTAAGAATCACAGAATAACCAATGCACACATACAAGTGGCCTAAATATTTTTGCAATAGCAAATGTGAAAAGAGAAGTATAGGAGGGGTATTACATCCACCTCCCCTAAAATAGGCTTACTCTTGGAAGCCTATAAACAAATAGCAATATAAATCCCATAATCTCAATACAATCCTATCAAGTCATAAATGACTCAATGTGCAAGTCCTATTGGACCCTTTCCTGCCTCCATGATATGAACTCTAACAATCATCCTCCTCACTATGAACACCCTATGGGATCTACCAGGATCCCCAACTGTAGGCTTAGAAGCTAATAACATCTATCTTGAAAATTATGATGTGCATTGGGGACAATTGGCCGCTTTGTGACCAAACTGTCCACAAGAAAAATAACCATTACCTCTACCAAAACTTTCCCCAATGGAGGGTGTACTAGATTTTTGAAAGCTATATCTTCTAAAATCTTGGTGGATACTCTATGCAGGATGACTAGGATGGTTGCACCTGAAGTGCTAACTGTTATGGAAGTTCCTAGACTGTGAACCATCAGCCTAAGTAGGAGGATAAGTTTCCCTCTATTTCCAGGTTCTGATTACCTCAAGATAAGGTAGAAGGATTCCTCAATTTCCCAGCTCCCTGAGACTGATTACTCTTAGTCATTGAAATAGGACCACTAGACTAAACACCAATCTTCCCATCATGACCTCTAGCCAAGTTCGCCTCTACCAATGTAGCCTTAATGACTGCTTCCCTGAGATTGTTAAGCTCAAAAACTCTAACACCCCTAATGATGTGAGTGGTAATTCCTCTAATCAAATTTTGTACCATCAATAGTGACTTATCACTATAACCTTCATATGGCTTGAGCTCAAAGAAATGACCCTCATACTCTTGGACAGTCATAGTTAATTGTCATAAATTGTGGAATTGATCTCTGCGTTGTTGTTGCCACTATTCAGATAGAAATCATTCTTGAAAGTTATCGAGGAACAACTCCCATGTGACAGTCTCTATGCTAAGTTCAATTTTTTTCCTCCTCTATCTTCCACCAAGTAGCTACAAAACCTTCAAGATGCATGATAGCACACCTTGTCCTGATATTGGTATCGAATTTATTCATAGAAAAAAATTGATCCAATGCTATAAGTCATGTCTCTACCTCAAAAAATTTTACCTAGACCATCAAATGAAGGAGGTCATGATCTACGGAGGTTTCTCATCTGGTTGGCCTTGGCACCCCCTTGATCACATGCAATGTTCCTCTCCTAGGACTCCTAGATATTTGTTTCTCCTCATTTTAATAATAGTATGACTCTTCCTCCTCAACCCTATTATCAATAGGTAGATGCTCCAAAATAGTCTAAAGTATCTTCCTAGCATTAAGCTCCTATGACTCACCATGTTGTTCTCCATTATTATATTCCCTCTTTCCCTCATGCACACTCCTCAACTTTGTGACTCACATGAGGGCTCTAAAGCCTACTCCTTCCATGTCCTCTACCACTACCTGCACTACGGACTCTACTAATAGATATATTCTTAGTAACTATATTTATTGGATCCATATGAATGAACGATATTTTTTAAAAAAGCCAAAAATAATAAAGACAAGAACTATAGTTATAAAATAATATTCTAAATACAAGAGTGTTATGTGTCTAAGTTTTTATTTCAAGTTTTAATAGTTTAGGCACCTAGTGGGTGTACAAATCCTATAGTTCCCCGTGTAGAAACTCAGGCTCTGATACCAAGTGTAATGCCCCACCAAGGAACTCGGGAGAATTTAACCTATAATATATTACTAATTTTACATAGTAATTTTTTTCTTAAGAGTTTAGAATCAACAAGAACATTAATGCAAAAGAAATACAATATAAATAAAAAACACACTCATAAAAGTAACTCAACACATATATTATAATTACCAAGGGTTCCTTAACCTAGAATTACTCATAAGTTAATTAATCTATTAAGTACAATATCAATATACAATCCCCATGTAATGTAAATGAATAACAAGTACAACATCATATAAATAAAACATAAATAAAACTTACACCATAAGGTATACACAATGAACCATCATCCACTACACAAGTCACTGGGTATGTAACAACCAATCGTATACAAGGTACATGTACAATATCTTGAAAGATAAGAGAAAATCTCCAATAATGATGAACAAGGAAGAAAGTAAAAACAACAAGGATCATCCAACTCCGATTGAGAAAAGTCAGAATCTCAATGGTAAAAGAAACACTACCACCCAACCACATGGATAATAATACCACAACCAATCATAAGGAATAACTAAGGGATCATGAAAGCTCTCTATCTCAAAGGGTACAACTGAGCTGCAAAGGTATACAAACTGATCCAAAGGCAACCAACATATGTAGGTGTTACCATAACAGATAACAATATTGGAGATTGATTATCTGATGGAGCTAATGATGAAGACCGACCAAGATAAAAGGTATAGATGATGATAGTAGAAAGATTAGATCAGTTATAGTCTTGGCATTGTGTTGACGAGACTTTTGTGATGGTCTCACCAATGGGGTAACAGTTGTCACTGGGTACCAAAGTACCGACCAACTTCACCTGACGAGGTTTTCTGGAGGGTAAACCCTCCTTGCCTCCAAGCACTTGATTTTCAGATCATGACGGTGCAGGAAAGAGATCAGATGGGTGTGTAAATATTTGATTTTAAGGGGCCTTCTAGTTTGTACTTGTGAATCTTTGGAGAGGCATTTGACAAATAGGATTCCCTTCAAGGAGTGAGTCTAGGCATAAAGAAACATAAAAACATAGACCAAGGTTAGTAAGTACATCTACTTATAGTCACATCAATATAAAATTCCAACATTAGTAAAGCTCAAGTAAAGAGCCAGTAACCATACCAATCATATGTTGAATCATCAATTGAAAACTAAGTTAGTATTGAAAAATGATAACATTTCAATAATCTAGAGAACCTTGAGAAAAAGACATTGAAGGCATACAACATGAAAATAATTCATTGAATCAGAGAAGAAGAACACTACAAGTATGGTACCAGAAGTGATCTTTATTTCTTCATCAACTCACAAGAGGCCAGCATCACTGGTTGATACATTCATGGCTCCTGGGGAGCATTCAGAGGACATGATAATTACTAAAAAATCCAAATGATTCATAGCATAGCATGGGAAAAAAAATCATCAATTTTTCTAACCCTTGATTAGGCATCAAAATTCTAATTTATAAACATCCTACCACTTCCTTAGGGTTTTGAAGCCTGACTATTCCAATAAAATATAATATTTATAGTTGGTACTACCTGCCCTGTCATAAATGTGACATTATTGTACAATATTTGAAAGGGGAAAAGATAAAAGAGAAGAAGGGGAAAGAATAAAAATTTTTGGATGAAAGAATAAATAACTTGGTGAAAAGGTCTTCGACATGCTCAACCAAGCATGTGAAGATGACCTATCTTGTATAGGTTCTTTGGAAATATCACTCCATAAATGTGGTGACAGCTTCATGTCCCCATGTCCATGTTGTCATAAATACTAGAGCGGTGCCTCAAAACCTGCGACAGGGCACCCAATCTTTCACAATCTACTTGTTACCCATGATCTAATTACACCTCTCTAACATTAGACAAATCTTTGACACATGGGCCTCAAGTGGTGGTTGGTAAACCCTACTTTGAACACAAACCCAAACCATCATTTGTAAAAAAAATTTAGAGTTTCGGCCTTTGGGACCTTATTTCATGGAAATTAAGAATTTTGAGTTCACTGGAAGGGAAAAGTCCTGGAACCCAGAGAATTTAGGACTCCTTAAACTTCTGGAAGGCCTCCAACACTTCCTCTATACCTTCCTCATCTACCTCCTTTAGGAAATCCATATGGCTCATGGCATCCTCAAGATGATCCCGAACATCTCCTACCTTTTTCTTTAACTTGGAGGAAGTTTCAATTGCATCATGGGCTTCGAGCACTAGTTGGGAGAGTTCCCTCAGAACGGAACTATCAAAATCTCCACAAGTCTGAAATTGTGACCTGACATACTCATCAAACTTCTCTAAGACCTTATCAATAGGAAGGCCTACCCCCAGGTAAATTGGGTCAACTCTAACCATACGTAGGATAAAATTGTGATACTGAGCCAACAGGGCCTGAATTTTGACCCAGTATTCCTCTAAGACCTTGACCAATTGCTTGCTTGTCTTGACATGAAATGCAAGTCTGGAGTACTAGGTCTTCAAAAATTGAGATGACCTACTGTTCATAATACCCACCTCTGCTATTTCTTATTCTCCTATATTCAAAATTTCTTTGAGGTTGTTCTACCACTCATTGCACTTTTCTTCTTGAGATTTCCATGTGGAAAAAACATTATGAGCCTCAAACCTAGTACGCTGGGATTTGTACAGTGTTGGAAGGGATTCAATCAAGAATTTTTGGACTCCTTCCAACTGATCATATATCCATGCATCCACCATGAGTGCCTTTCTTTTCATCATCTGAAGTGTGTCAATATTTCCCTATGGAAGCAGTGTCCTAGAAGTGGAGGCTTCAGGCACTATGAATGAGAGTGGGGATGTCAATTTTGTCAAGAGCTTCCAGAGATTTGACTCTGAAGCTTGAAGCTCTTTCTTTTTCTAATACTCCTTTTCATACCTTTCTTGAATGATCCATGTAGTATCATATAGGAGATCTAGTTCTCCTCTCTGGTCTCGTCAACCTAGGGGAATCTCAATTATTACATAGTCCTTGGGGAGCACCTCCAATTCCTCCCTATTTGGAAGCAGGGTAGAAATTGATGCAATGATGCTTCCGTCTAGGGCTTTCCTAGTTGTTTGTAAGGTCCTATCCCTTTTTTACTTCTTTGAGACCTATTTCTCTGCCATCATACTTGCCAGTGAAAGGGGACTGAATGTTTCTATAGTTCTCTTTCTCCCCCATGATTCAATCAACCAATGAGGTGGACCCTGACCACTACCTATTATTACCCTTGGGTTAATGGGATCCCCGGTGGGTCCTTTCTCTAATTTTTCCATCAAGATTTATTCGATGCTTGCGTCGGGATTATTTTTGGCCTCCCCGAGAATCTCTACATTATCTTCAGGAAAATCTTGTGTAGATGGGGTTGCCGAAGGGGTTTGATTGACATGGACATCCTCACTTTCCTACTCTAGAGGTGCTTCTTCACTTGCCTAGTTCATGAGTTCATTTTCCTCAATGATCAGAGGTTGTTCTCTAGTCTCCATATTTACTTCAGGTTATTTTCTTCCTTCTTCTTCTGCCACCTTGGTAGCCTCTTCCTCCCTCACACTTTTGGCTCTATCTTCTATCAAAGGTGGAAGATCTTCCCTCTCCCTTTCCTCTTCTTCTCAGATCTGGATCCCATCATCCTATTCTTGGGTGCCCCCTTCCACTTCAACTTCATCAGCCTCTTAGTTGATGTCAATATTCTATGATGGAGCATTCATGGCTGCTTGTTCTTTCTCTACAACATGATGCATTCTTCCCTACTCAGCAATGTGGAAGAAGTTATCAACTTTATTTTGGGAAATTTTTGGTGGATCTTCGGGGGTGTAGGTGTTTTCCAGGGAGGATGGGAGTTCCAGGACCTTAATTTATTGCTCTAGTTCCAGAATTAGTTTTGGGGAGGACCCTCGAACCTTCTATTTCTTCTTTCTTTCATGGGACATTCTAGCAGAAGTTGCAGCCATTCCCTCGTCCTCTAGGAGGAGAATTCAAAATGGGGTGGACATAGATGAAGACAAGGTAGTTGGAGCTTGGGAACCTAGGGGAACATTGTCGAGACCATATGTGACTCCGAACTTCGTTGCCTCTTGTATTTTTTTGAATCTTTCTACTTTCTTGTCCAACTGTTGCATCCAAATTTTGGAAGCTAAGATGGAGGTCTAAGATGACTCACCTACTTTCTATTTCCCTTGGGGTTGAGTACTCCCCCTTGTCTGGGGCCCCAAAGTATCGGTTGTCCTTAGATCTTTGTCGAGGAAAATAGTCTTCACACAAACTTTATCAAAATGAGTGTGGCTTCTCTCAATCACCATCTTGGTTATGGCATTGATGCTTAACACTTCTGGGGTGTCCCAATCTACCAAAGGAAGATCCACCTTATCAAATCCTCCTTCTTTAAACTTAGGGTCCTCAAATGGCCCCTTATCTAAAAAGTTTGGAGGAAATGTCTGGAGACCCAATTGGTCCATCATGCCTTTAGACATCCTCACATATTTTCTATTCTGGACATTGAATTCATCTTGGAAATCTTCCTAGAAGTCCTCCATGTGTGGTTTATGGGGTTGGGTTCCCCAGGGCATTTCTTTCTCAAGGTGACCCCTTGGGTCGTAATTATAGTGCCAAAGTGGGAATTTTTTGAGGTTGAGACTACTTAATTCATTTTTGACCTCCTTGGTGGTGGTGCTAGAGAAGGTTTACCTTCTGTACGTGATGGGGAAGGAGATCTAGGTGAGCTTCTTTGATTATAGAAAAGTGTGCAAGCACAAGATCTATCAAAAAAACTCCAGCAAGACTATTTTATCAGCCCAATGCCTCGATAATAGAAATGGTTCCCTTGAGAAACCTGTGATGCGAATGTAAGTGAACTATAAAAATTGGATGAAATAACACCCCCACATTACAATCATCCTTATTGTTTCTTGAGACAGTCTGAAGCCTACATCACCGATCAATGCTTTAATTCCATTGTATACAAAACCATCATTTACCGTACAAAAATGTTGGAAGCATTCATCTCATTAGATCTGAGGGAAATACTTACATGGGGTGGGCTGGCCTACTTGCATCCCTATGATGCCAACTATATTCAAACCCCAGACTCCTTCATACTACTAGGCCAAGGACCACAACAAAAAGGAAGTCATGAAAAAATTAATGTCTCCTCCCACCTTCCTCATCTGTACATCTAGGTGGTTAGAGACAATGGTTGCCCAATCAAAATGTAGCTTATTGTTGGTAATGCAAAACAAGAAGTAGTACATCCATGGAGAGAAATCTCAAGCATGGGGTTCCCCGAAATCCCTACACAAGTATATTATTCCTTCTTGTATCGGCTCTTTGAAGTTGGTGCGGGGAATATCCATCTTCATCTTCTTGAAGTCCTTTTGGTGTTTTTGCAATCATGAACTATTCAGATGACATCAAATAACTTCATGTGCATCTCTGTATTGCTTTTTTAAAGAGACTCTAGTCATGCCGATGGCATCCTTGAAGTGTAGGATCCTCTAGACCATGGTAGTGGTGTCCTGATCCAAGGAGGAAATGGGAACCCCATTGGCTATCATGGCAGCTCTAATGGATGAATTGTAATTTCTAGCCATGAGCAGGATCAACTTTGGGGCTTGCACTGACTGAATGAAGCAAACCACTGGCAAGATCAATCTTCCTAACTACCAAACACTACATATTCACATTATACACACTAATTTATAGGAGGTGCAAGGGACAAGACTCCTACACCTAAGACCACAAGGCACGAGACTATAGAAACATCTACATAGAATTATAAAGGGAGTGAGAAAACACTAGATGACAATAAAAAGAAAGAAAAAAAAATCTCATGATGACTAGCCAACACCTCACACCAAACCTATTTATAGAGTGATGCCACTGGCACAAACCAAATCCCACAAAGTGAAAAAAAATACACAAGAAAAAAGGACACAAACCAATGAAAAAGATGAAAACAAACAAAACAAAAAAAGGAGAAGTCGAGGCTTGCCTACCTGAAAGAAGATGAAAGAAAAGAAATTGAAGCAGGAACACTCGCATGCCTTGCAAAGAACTCAAATCAACAGCTCGTCTACCCAGGGATGTCCACCTTAACATTGGAGAAAAGTATCATGAAAATACTAGCTCAAAAATAAGCTAAGAGAATTTACTCATGAAACGCTACTCAAAGATATATCTCTTACGAAGGTAGAAATGTCTTAGGTGAACGGTAAAAGAAGGGGTAAAAGTTTTTATAATTTCTAAGTAAGCGCATTAATTGTGGATGATAATCTGAGGTAGGGTAACCCTAAACTCCAAGCCAAAACACCCAGTGTCCCTCCCTTTCATGGAGACAAAGGAGAAATGCCAGATGTCATAGTCTGGAATTTCAAAAAAACTAACAATTCAAAGCCCTCGGGAAAGGAAGCTTGAGACAAGAACAAAAAGTGGATAAAAAAACCCGAAGGGAACAAAACAACAAAAAAAGAAAGTAGAAGGAACAAACCAACAAAATAAAAAGGGGACCTGACATTTTGTCCCATAACATGTAGGGATGGGTATGCAAGGCATAACACATTGATGTCAAGCAATTGATTTCTGATTTATATTATGTTTCCATATCATTGGGTAATTATATAAAATGAATGAGTTAAGGAGAAGAATAAATAAGATGTTGAGAAGTTGTAGAACTTAAATGGGAAACCGATATAGATCGGACAATGATTAGAGTATCTTGATATGATTATTTTCTACCTAACATATGAGTATGTTAAGTCGCTAAACCACAGTGATAAATTTTTGAGAATTTGGTAAGTAAAGTTGTTTTAGGTACCAAGATGGAAAATTCACTCGGTAAGGTAAAGGTAAAAAGTTGGTGACTCAAGAAATTAGGAAGGTTTAGGCACCGAGCGATGTAACTGAAATTATAATGAAGAATACCAAGCAAGAAAAATATATTAAATATAGATGGAATTGACATTTAATGATTAGCTATGATGATATGGATGATCGTGATGATGAGGAGACTTAGTTACAAAAGATCTATGGTTATGGAAATTCAAGATGAAGATCTACGGAAAGATCTAAGAGGCAAAAAGAAATGGAACAAGTTACAAGAAAAGTTCAAGTTCCTAGGTGAAAAGGAAACGTGTTACTAAGATTCATAATTGATGTATAATGAATTGAATAGTCAAGATTGATTAAATAAAAATGTAATAGATGAGATTAAGAGGAAAACATGGTCTATATAAAGGATGGTTTTGTATGGACAAATGGCTGGCAAACTAAATAGTTGAAGGGTTATCAACTATTGCAGTGAAGAAGAAAAAAAGTGATTCTAAGTGGGAAAAAAGTGATTTGATGAAGTGTTGATGCCATTCGATTGTGAAGAATTGAAGAGCGCATAAGCATATGATTGAGCAAAGATAGTTGCACATCTACATGTCATTTTTATTACTATTTCTTACTAGCATTTGTAACAGAGAAATATCTTAATAGAGTGGACTTAACAATATTATTATAAACCCTTGAGAAAGATGGAATTCTAAAAGAGTATTTAAAGCCCTCTAACAAGGCCACTCCTAACATATCTGAGGTAAATCCCTTAACCGAATCACACCTAACAAGGTGTTTTATAATCTTTAACCAGATGGCTCTTAACTAGATGTACTTTAGAAGAGTATTTTCTTTATGGGTGACAATTCCCACAGTGGTTTTTCCCAAAGCTAGATTTCCATGTTAAATATTGGTGTTACACATTATGAATGATTTGTGCGAATTATTTACTGAAAGTTATAGTATATTTACTATTGTTGATAAATAGTGAACTATGTTGTTACTAAGTTAATCAGAGAAAAGTTTGTTAAAGTATTTTTTATTAGGATTACTAATTCATCCCCCCCTCTTCATAATCCAACAATTTTTATCAGAGATAAGTGCTTTGAAGAGATAAGTTTAAAGACTTGAGTAAAAGATCTAAAGATCTATAGGAGAGAGGTACCTAAGTTGAACAAGGAAATTTTTTCTACATGGAAAAGTAGAATGAGATTGTATCTATCTAGGATTGGAGATTATTCACTATACCTGATTGATAATGAATACACTCCACTTCCTACTAGACCCTTGATAGTTGATCAGATGAGAGAAAGGAAAGAACATAACTCGGTTATGATAGAGATTGCTTCTTCTCTATCTAATGTTGAATTTAATGATATCAAGGATTGTGTTAACTCAAAATAAATTTGGGATAGGCTCACACTTATCTATGAAGGAGATCAACATGTGCAAAAATATAAGGTTGACAACTTGAGAGGAAAATATGATGAAATAAGGATGAAATATGAAGATAACATCACACAATATAGCAAAAAAATTAAGTGTTTAGTTCCATCAAAGGTGTTGGTAGATCACTGACTAATGAAGAAGTGGTAAGTAAAATCTTGATAACTTTGTCTTCTAAGTACGCTATTAGAGTTTTAGTAATTCAAGAATTGAGATCTATAGAGAATAATAATGTTACTCTTGAAGCCCTAATTGGTAAGTTGACTTAATTTAAGTTAAGTAACTATGATAATAGTACACTGACTATTGAGACAACTTTCAAGTCATATATGAGCATTAGAACATTAAGAATAGAAAGAGAAAGTCACATCAATTCATATGGAATTTAGTATGACATCATCCTAACCGAAGAGAAAGAACAAAATGAATTTGAAGCATTACTGGCTAATTGACTACCAAGAGGCAAAGGAAAGTATACAAGAAAGTTTCCATTGAAATGTTTCAATTGTAATAAGATTGGACATATTTCATCTAGCTTTCTTTAAAATGATAGAAATGACAAGAATGATAAAAGAGACAACTGATACCAAAGATTCAAAGACTTTAAGAACAAAGGTAAGAAGTCTTGCTACCTAGCTAGGAAGGTGTAACTGATGATGAATTTGATGATACCAAGGAAGGATATGAAGTTTTTTTTGTTGTTGTAAAGGAAGAATTAGATGAGGAAAATTTTGAAGATGAAAAAGAACATGTTTCTCATGTAAGTAAACTAGACCCTTGGATTATTGATAATGATTGTTCACATCACATGACTCGTGATATTGATAAGTTTGAGAACCTAAAAGAGTATGCTGGAGGATTTGTCAGATTTGGAAATGATGCTCCATGCCCTATGAAAGGTAAGGGATCCATTGTGTTAAATGAGAATATCAAATTTAATGATGCATATTAGGTTAGAGGACCGAAGTATAATCTATTAATTATTTCACAAATGAACAATATTGGCCACCAACTTGAATTTCAAGATAGAAAAGTTAAGATCTATAGTTCTAATGGAGATCTAATTGGAATTGGAGGACAATCAAGAGGTAACTAATTTTATCTTGATATTGATGCTAAGAGTTGTTTAGTTGCTAAAAATGAAGATGTATGGTTATGGCATAAGTGACTATTTCATGTGAATTTTGATAACTTGATCAAAGTGAGTAAGAAGAGTAGAGTTAGAGGACTACCGAGATTAAGTAAACCTAATAAAGCTATGTGTAAAGAATTTCAAGTTGATAAGATGCCCAAGTCAAGTTTTCTAAGAAAATCTTATTCTACAAATGGTATTTTGGAATTGGTTCACTCTGACCTTTGTGGTCCTATTAAAGTTCAAAGCTATTATGGAGATCAGTACTTTATTTTGTTTTTTGATGATTATTCAAGAATGACGTCAATTATGTTTCTAAAAGAAAAATATAATGCATTGAAAATGTTTAAGTGGTATAAGGATAGAGTTGAGAAGAAAATAGGTAAATAGCTGAATTGTTTGAGATCTGATAGAGGAGGTGAATGGGATAGCTGAGAGAAGAAATGGATCTATTGTTGATTGTGCTAGAAATTTTTTGATTGATAAAAATATTGCACAAACATTCTAGAGAGAAGCTATAAGTACTATAGTTTACACTCTCAACCGAATACAGTTTAAGAAATTTACAAACAAGACAACATATGAATTAGGGTTTGGGCACACACCGAATGTAAGTTATTTCAAAATATTTAGAAGTAGGTTTTATATACTGAAAGATTCTAGAAATGGAAAGTTTGATTCTAAAGGTGATGAAGGAATATTTCTTGGTTATTCTTCAAAGAGTAAGGCATATAAATGTTTAATCAAGGATTCTAATATAATAGTTGAAAGTGCAAATGTAAGAGTTGATGAAATTGCAGAAAATAATGATGAGGATAGTAAAAAGGAATCTGAGGATTATAACATATTTTTTTATGTACAAGATAGTAATTTGGTTGGTATAACCGAGCAGCAGCAAGAATAAATTGATGAACAAGATGACCCTCTAGAGAGAGATGAAAACAATAATGAACAAGATATCAAACTTGTATTGGAAAAGTATGTGAGAAGACACCACTCACTAAGCATAATTATTGGAGACAAGAATGTGGGAGTTATGACAAGAAGTAAGTTAAGAGATAACACTTGTTTGATTTATTAATTTGAGCCTAGATTGGTAAAAGGTGCACTAGAGAATGAAGATTGGATGAATGCTATGAAAGAAGAGATAGATCAAATTGAAAAAAATAATACACGGTCACTAGTATCAAGACCTAGAGATAAGAATATGATTGGAACTAAATGAATTTTTTGAAATAAACTCAATTAAAAAGGAGATGTGATAAGAAATAAAGCAAGATTAGTCTACAAAGGGTATGCACAAGAAGAAGGTATTGATTATGGTGAAACTTTTTCCCCTTTTTCTAGATTAGAAAGTGTTAGAATACTACTTGCATTTGTAGCTAGCTTACAAAAGATTTAAAGTTTATCAAATGGATGTTAAATCTTTATTTCTAAATGGAATACTTAAAGAAGAAGTCTACATAGAAAAACTTGATGGATTTGTTGACAAGAACAATAAGAATATGGTCTGCAAACTACATAAAACTTTTTATAGATTGAAGTAGGCTCTTTGAGCATGGTATGAAAGACTACACTCTTACTTAGTTAAGATTAGATTTGAAAGAACTAGTGATAACAACAATTTATACTTGAAATGTGATAAATCTGATGAAATTTTGATTGTTGAGATATTTTTTGATGACATTATATTTGGTGGTAATGAGATAATGTCAAAATATTTTGTTGAGGAAATGAGAAAGGAATTTGAGATGTCTATGATTGGACACATTAAATTATTTATTAGACTTCAAATTCAACAAGTTAATGATGGGATCTACATCACTCAATCTAAGTATATCAAGGAGATCATGAAAACATTCAATATAGAAGACTCAAAAACCAATTGGAACACCGATGGCTACTGGTTGTAAATTGTCTAAAGAAGATGACACTAAGGAGGTGAATGAGACTCTTTACTGATCTATGATTAGTAAGCTACAATATGGTGTACACAGTAGACCAGACATTTCACATTTAGTTGATATTGTTGCAAGGTTTTCAGAAAACCCCAATGAGACACATTTGTCTGTAGTTAAGAGGATATTTAGATATTTGAAAGGGAATGAAGATTTTGGTCTATTATACATAAGAGAAGGAAATTTTAATCTTAAAGTTTATACTGATGTTGACTGGGTAGGAAATATTCATGACAAGAAAAGCACTACTAGCAAAGCTTTCTTTTTGGGAGAAAGGCCAGTGACATGGGTAAGCAAGAAACATAGTTGTATTTCACAATCTACTGTTAAGTCAATAAAGCATGGTGATAATGTTTTGAGAATTTGGTAAGTAAACTTTTTTGGGCTACTGAGATGGAAAATTCACTAGGTAAGGTAAAGGTAAAAATTTGGTCACTCGGTAAAGGAGGAAGGTTTAGGCACCGAGCAATGTAACCAAAATTATAATGAATAACACTGAGAAAGAAAAAGATATTAAATATGGATGGAATTGACATTTAATGATTAGCTATGATGAGTTGGATGATCATGATGATGAGGAGAGTTAGTTAAAAGAGATCTACAATTATGAAAATTCAAGATGAAGATCTACGACAAGATCTAAGCAGAAAAAAGAAGTGGAACAAGTTACAAGAAAATTTCAAGTTCCTAGGTGAAAAGGAAATGTGTCACTGAGATTTAGAATTGATGTATAATGAATTGAATAGCCAAGATTGAATAAAGGAAAATGTAATAAATGAGATTAAGAGGCAAAAATGGTCTATATAAAGGATGATCTTGTATGGACAAATGGTTGGAAAACTAAATAGTTGAAGGGTTACCGACTATTGCAGTGAAAAAGGAAGAAAGGGATTCAAAGCGGGAAAATAGTGATTTGATGAAGTGTTGATGCCAGTGGATTATGAACAATTGAAGAGAAGATTAAACAGAGTGCATAAGAATCTGATTGAGAAAAGATAGTTGCACATCTATAGGTCATTTTTATTACTATTTCTTTCTAGAATTTGTAACAGAGAAATATCTTAACATAGTGGACTTAATAGTCTTATTATGAATCCTTGAGAAATATGACATTCTAAAAGAGTGTTTAAAGCCCTCTAACAAGGCCACTCCCAAAAGGGTGAAGATCCTAATAGATCTAAGGTAAATCCTTTAATTGGGTCACAACTAATAGTGTTTTTTGTAATATTTAACTAGATTAGCTCTTAACTGGGTGTACTTCAGAAGAGTATTTTCTTAGTGGGTGACAATTCCCATAGTGGTTTTTCCCAAAGATGGGTTTCCATATTAAAAAAAAAAATTACATGTTGTGAATGATTTACTTAAAGTTATAGTTTATTTACTGTTGTCTGTAAATACTGAACTCTGTTATTACCAAGTTAATCAAAGAAAATTTTGTTAAATTATTTGTTATCAGGATTACTAATTCCCCCCCCCCCCTCTCTTCATAATCCAACAATAGGAAACCTAAGATGCATTTAGGGAAGTGAAATCACATACGTCTAACTCTTGATTTTTTTCCTTGCAGTCTCTCTAGATCTCGACACTCAAGTGACCATATGTGCCATCAGTGAACCTATTGTATGGACAAGGCTACTAATCATGCAAGACCTCAATCAAGCATCTTCTTCCACTCAGGCATGGGCTACTAATCATGCAAGACCTCAATCAAGCATCTTCTTCCACTCAGGCATGGGCTACTAATCATGCAAGACCTCAATCAAGCATCTTCTTCCACTCAGGCATGGACAAAGCTACTAATCATTCAATACCTCAATCAAGTACTCAGGCATGGGCAAGGAACATATCTTATTGATTCTTTTAAAACCCCCCATTTAATGTAACATATTTTAACTTTATTAAGTTACTAATAATAAGTGATCTTAGTAGCCACTTGTGGGCCTCGATGCTTATTGCAAGATACCCCCATCTATAAACCTAGATAACCTAGCCTAAGATCATAAGTCATGAAAACATCTCATAAATCCAAAAGACATGATAAATGAATTTAGTTCAATAAAAAGTACCTGGAACACAAACTGTTCCTCAAACCTTGAACATATACATACTAGCTAGTCCTCAAACCGTGACCTCACAAATACAAGATTAATCCTCAAACTAATCTCATCACCAAACCATATTATCTCAAAGAGCTCACAAAAATAATGAGTGTAACTCTCAATAAAGGTTGGTTATAAAAGATCAAATAGATACCACTTCATAATGCCTGAAATAATAACATGAAACAATTAATAGAAAGAACATGTAAACTGTCACTAGAATCACATCCCGAGCCTCTGGTATAATTCCTAAAAGTTTACTTAATCCCCAATTCCACAAAATTTACACAATAATATTAAGTAATAAACATCAAATCACAAATTCAGCTATATAACAAACAACACAATTTTCTTCCAATTGATTTAAAATATAACTAATTAATTGCATATTCCATGCACATATCCTCCATTAAAAACATAAATTTAATTCCAACATAAAGAAATATTTCATCGCTATACAAACTAGACAAATCTATTTTAATTAATTAACATTAATAATGTAATAACATTTAACAAAATTAAAACATAAATATTAACTAATATTATTAACCAACACATATTTATAATAATGAAATTATTAATTATTAATATTAAATAATAATTAACATTTAATATAAATATAAATGAAAATTTCATAAATTAATTTTAAAAAATCATTTTTTATTTAAAAAAAAAACTAATTAAAAAAGAATTTAATTTAATTTGGGGGGGATCTACCCAACCCCCATTGTCGCAAGCAGCTAAGGGTGTCACCAACAACCTAATTTTCATGGGAAGCATTAGTTGTTGCGGTAGCTTAGAGACTGTCAGGGGGGTTAGGGTGGAGGAACCCTTGCCCCCTCCATATTATATTTATTTTTTATTTTATTTTATTATTATTTTTTATAAAAACAATTCTGACAGACAATCCCTCTGTACCATTTTCTAGCAAGTATATGTGTGTGTGTGTGTGTGTGTGTGTTGCTAGGAATAGTCCCAAGAGATAATTGAGAAGGGGGGATGAATCAGTTATCTACAATATTCAATTCTTTATTCAATTAAGTACAGAATAACATTAAGCACATACACAATAAGATAACACTTAACACAACACCACAATTTTGGTTACGGGGAAACCCAAATAGGTAAAAACCCCAGTGGGAATTAGCACCCACTATGAACTGCACTAGAGTATAATGATCCCTGTTAGAAGATCTTACAACCCTATTAGGAGTTGATTTTTACAATGCATGAAGTACAATGACCTGGTCAAAGGTCAGACCCTGTTAGGAGTGTTTTACAATTAACCTTGTTAAAGGTGAGGACACACTATCCAGGAGCACACTGCTCAAATGGTGAAGGTTGCAACCTTATGCATAACAGAGACACACTATATCTGGATCTTGGTGAGCTAGAAAGTAGACCTGATGTCTTGATCAGTTCCAATGAATAGCATATACTCTCTTCTTCTTCACATAGATCTTCAACTGATGATTGACTATCTCAGTATATTTGCATCTTCTACTCTGTTCTCACAATCACACTTAGCAATCACAACTGATTGGCTATAAGTATCTTTCTCCAAATGATATAATCAAGTCATCCTATTAAAACTTCCTTGAAATCATAAGAGAGAAACAATATAACTCTTCAATAACATCTCCAATGGCTAAACAAAGCATGCAACACAAATAGGATCGTGCAACTCAATATGAGTAGACACGTCGCTTCACACAGTCGGCTCCACCAAATTAACTGAAACTTTATTATCATGCTAAAATATGTTATGCGCTCTTAACCAAACATTCTTAACTCATCACCAAACATGAAACCAAACATGCATATCAAAATGATAAGTACAACTACTAAAACAATATAAACATTGTCGGCTCCATCAAATAATCTTAGGAAATTGTAACTGATAAATAGAAACATCATTACTCAACTTTAACTATACAATGGACTCTGTATCCATGAACATAGCATCATAAACATGTCTACAACATCAATATAAATGTGCAAGGCTCCATCATAACCATACTGAAAATCACATACAAAACTCTGCCTGTAACATTGTTAGGAACAGTACTGATACAAACAACTAAACAACTGTCTGCACTCAAAATCAACCTTTGCATCTATGATATCATGTTGATAACATATCTAAGAAACATATGCTCAAGGCTCTCTACATAAGACTTCAACACATGTTTCTTACCATATGTTGCCATCAATGACAAACATACAGTCAACACTGGCTTGCTGGAAAATATCAAACAATCTCCCCCTTTGGCATTCATGGCAACATATGGAATGAAAAATACCACCAATCTAAACATATAATTATTTTATAACATTCTCCTTTTTCTCAACAAAAATCCCCCAAGGATGAATCCTCCATCTACTACTAAATGCTCTGAATATAAACTGTTATATACTCCCCCTTACTACTACATACTCCCCCTTTCTAGAATATATTCCCCCTTTTTAGATTAAAATAATTGTTTTATTTTTCATGACTATATACTCCCCCTTTGACATCAATGGAAAAGGGTGCCAAAAACAAATAAGCACCGGTACTACTCCTAAAGTAGAGTAGTCAGCCATTCATCAGTCACTGAGGACTGATGCACTACTACAAACTCTAATCAGATCCAGGGAAGGGAATTACTCCCAACTTCTCCCTGAGATACTCAATTGTATCCTTCAGTAAAGGGTTTGTGAAAATGTCTGCTAGTTGTTCTTTTGTGCTCACATAATCCAATTTTACTTCTTTGTCTGCAACTTTCTCTCTTGGGAAGTGATATTTTATCTCAACGTGTTTTGTCTTTGCATGCATCACAAGGTTCTCTGAGATGTTGATAGTGCTAGTGTTGTCACAATGAATAACAATAGGGTAATAATTCTGAATTCCAAAATCCTTTATCATTTGCTTCATCCACACAATTGTAGAATAATTTAATGTTGTTGCTACATACTTTGCTTCTATTGTGGACTAAGAAATACAATTCTAGTTCTTGCTTGTCCAAGCAACAAGTCTATCTCCAAGAAATATTGCTCCTCCTGAGGTGCTCTTCCTTTCATCAATGCAACCTCCCCAATTTGCATCTGTATATACATGAAGTTCTACATTTTTTGAATTAGGATACCATAAACCATAGTCTATAGTTACTTTCAAATATCAGAATATCCTCTTTACTGCCATAAGATGACTTTGTTTGGGTTCTCCTACAAACATTCCAACAATACCAACTTCCTTAGATATATCTCGTCTAGATTGAGTAAGATATATGAGTTTACCAATAATAGACTTATATAGGGTCTTGTCTACTACTGTAGAATCATCTTCTTTTGAAAGCTTGCTTCCTATTATCATAGGGGCACTTACTCGCTTGCAATCATCCATCTTGAATTTCTTCAATATCTCTTTCACATACTTAGACTGATTAATTAAAATACCTTTGTCTGCCTGGTGCACATTCAATCCCAAAAAGTACTTGATAGGTCCAATCATGCTCATTTCTAATTCTCTCTACATCTCTTTAGAAAATTATGTACTAAGCTTGTCATTACCACCAAAAATAATGCCATCAACAAAAATAGCAACTAGTAATAATCCTTTAGGTGTCTCTCTTATGAATAAGTTACAATCTTTTGGTCCTTTCTTGAATCCAATCTTAGTCAAGTAACCATCTAGTATTTCATAGCATGCTCTAGGAGCTTGCTTAAGTCCATAAAGGGCTTTCTTTGATTTGCATACCATATTAGGTTTGTCTGATAAAGTAAATCCTTTAGGCTGCTCTATGTAGACTTCTTCCTTCAACTCTCCATTCAAGAATGCTGACTTGACATCCATCTGATATACTTGAAATTCTTTGAATGTTGCATAGGCTAGGAATAACTTTATGGATTCCAATCTTCTTATAGGGGAAAATGTATCTAAATAATCACTTCCTTCTCTCTGTGCATATCCTTTACATACTAGTCTTTCTTTTTTCCTTACTACTGTACCATCTTCATTCATCTTGTTTCTGAATATCCAATTGGTTCCAATCACATTCTTGTCACTAGATCTAGGGACCAATTCTCATGTATCATTCTTAACTATCTGATCTAGCTCTTCTATCATTTCTTCATGCCAATCTGAATCATTACATGCATCTTCAACACTTAAGGGTTCAATGTGTGAAAGTAAACATACCGCTTCATCAACTGTTGAACTTTTTGCCTTTGATCTTGTCATGACTTTTTTGTTTTGATCTCCAATGATATCTTATTTTGAATGGTATCTTGATTTGAATTTTGGAATATTAGGTGTGACTCTCTCATCTATCTTTTGTGATTCTTCTTCACCTGTTTCAGGATCATTGAATAATACATCAATGCTATCAAACATTTCTTCAACAACTATTTCTGTACTGATAGGACTAGGTTATTCTTCAATTATAGGTGCATAATCATGATATCTCTCTTGAATCATAAACTTTTCATCAATCTTTACATGATCACTTTCAATGATCTTCAATCTTAAGTTAAAACATCTATAAGCTTTTCTTTTAGTAGAGTAACCAAGAAAAATATCTTCATCACTTCTTGCATCAAACTTGCCAATAGCTTCATCTCTCTTGATGTAGCACTTGCTTCCAAAGATTCTGAAGTATTTTACTATAGGTACATTCCCAAACCATACCTCATAAGGTGTCTTTTATGTATCTGGCTTTAATTGAGTTCTATTGATAGTATAGACTACAATATTGACTGCATCTCTCCAATAGGTGTGTGCAACTTTTTCTTTAATTCCATTCTACTGAGGGGTTCTAGGTGCACTTAGCTGTCTCTTTATCCCATGTTCTTCGCAATACTCATAAAATTTGTCCGAGGTGAATTCTCCTCCTCTATCTAATCTCAAACATTTTATCTTTAATCTAGACTCATTTTCAACTTTAGCTTTGAATATCTTGAATTTCTCAGATGCTTCAGATTTATCTTTTAAGAACACAACCCACATCATTCTAGAGTAATCATCAACAAACAAAATAAAGTACCTTTCACCATAGTATGATCTTGTTTGATTTGGTCCACATAATTTTGTATGCACTAGATCCAATTTTTTCTCTGTTGAATTATGTTTTCTGCTAAATGAATTCCCCACATGTTTTCCCATCACACATTCCCTGCATATTGTATCAAATGGTTTTCCAATACTAGGGAGGTCTCTTACTACTTTTACATTTCTTATCTTTACTATATTGTCAAAATTGATGTGACATAGTCTTTTGTGCCATAACCAACTGTCATCTACTTTAGAAACAAAACAACTTGCTTCTGAATTAAGCTGAAAAACATTACCTTTTGTCTTTGAACTTGATGCAATAATTACTCCTTTGTTATTAATGATGAACTTATTGTCTTTGAATTCCAACTGATATCCTTTTTCAAGAAACTATCTAACACTTAGTAAGTTATGCTACAAACCATCAACCTATAGAACATCATCAGTATTATTCTTTCCATCCAAGGTGATAGCTCCTCTACCTATGATAGGTTTAGGAGTGTTGTCTCCAAATCTAACCATGTTGTCTTTGTACTTATCCAAATGTACAAATCTATCTTTGTCTCTTGTCATGTGATGTGAAAAACCGCTGTCAATGATCCAATCTATTCTGATGTCTTCTTGTGAAATTAATGCTAACTCTTGTGCTTTCTTTTCATCTTCAATATCCATTTCATCAAACATTTTCTCCATATCTTCAATAGAAATAAATCCAATTTCATCTTCTACTGAATCTTCATCTGATACTCCATCTCCAACATATTAACATTATTTTGTATACTTAGGCTTGTAATTAGTTTTGAACTTCTTGACTCTTGTAGGACACTTAGATGAAAAGTGACCAATCTTGTTACATGAAAAACATTTGAATGGTAACTAACCTTCATATTTTCTTTTTTCTTTTCTTTCTTTCTTAGCAATCACAGAAATGAAATCATCTAGTTCTTTATCCTCATCATCATCATCAAAGTTACCAGAAGTGTTCAAGGATTTTTTTACCATGGACTGAAGCTTTGAAGACTATTTCACTTTTAGGCTCTATCTTCAAACTTGATATCTCGAATGATGAAATCTTGCTAATTAAGGTCGCTCTTCTAAAGTCTTTTGAAAATTGCATAGTCTCATCTAGGATGTTTATCTTTCTCTCATATTCTACTGTTAGCATAGTCTTCAACTTATCCATTATGTCTTCTTCCAAAATTTCTCCATCATTGTTTCTGATTCCTGCAACTACTTCATTAATTATTTGATTGTAGGCTCTGATGTTCTCTTTAGGTAGCATCTCCAATGTATTGTATTTTTTCTTCCATGTCTTTTTGTGTGCATTCTTGGCTTGGATATCTCCTTTAAACATGTCTTCTAGATACTTCTATATCTTGCAGGCTTTATCTACTTTCTTGATCTCTGAAAACTCACTGTCAGACAAGGCGTTGATAAGGGCTTCTTTGGCAATTGAATTTTGAGTGAACATTTCCTTTTGCTTAATGGTTGCATCTTCCTTTGCAAGATATGATAAAGAGGGAATCTGAACTTCTCTAGTAGCTACTTCAAAAATCTCAAAACCAATGCACTGCAAATGTGTTTTCATTTTGTTCTTCCAGTCTAGATAATTCTCTCCATCAAACTTAGGACTTTCTTTTCTAAAGAATGTCATCTAATCAACCTCAAGCTATTAAAATTTCTCTCTGAGGCACTTGGCTCTGATACTAATTGTTAGGAATAGTTCCAAGAGATAACTAAGAGGGGGGGCATGAATCAATTATCTACAAGATTCAATTCTTTATTCAATTAAGTACAGAATAACATTAAGCACATACACAATAAGATAACACAACACCACAATTTTGGTTATGGGGAAACCCAAATAGGTAAAACCCCCAGTGGGATTTGTTAGAATAACTGAGCGGGGGGTGAATCAGTTACATCAGTTATCCTACAGTCCCAAATATAAAGATGTAAAAATCAAACCAATTTCAACAAATTTTGTAGCTCAGTAACATAAACTATTAAATTGTCTGTGCCTTTTACCAATTACCTGTCAATTAACTCACTGTAATTATCGACCAAATCAAATATGTAGTATGTAAAGTATGACAATAAAACAATCATCACAGAAACACATAACACAATGATTTAACACGGAAACCCTGTTATGGGAAAAACCACCTGGGACCGGTAACCCAAAATAATTTTCACTCTTCCAAAGTGAGCTCGGTGATGGTAAAGGTTACAAACACACAGTTAGGTGTGACCTTACTAGAGGATTTAAGACTAGAAATTAACTTTCAACTAGCATTCACCATGGGGTCAATAAGATAACAATGTACATTCCTTGAATGACATAGGGGCATAACATAAGACGCTTAAGTCCACTCAATTAGGAGATTTTCTGTATCAATGGTTAAACTAAAATAGTAGTTGATCTGATTACAATACAACTTAATTTGCAAATGTTCAAATCTATTCTAAGCCCATACAAATCCTCTGATCAATATTTTAATTCACTTCCTTAACTTACTTTTACTCGGTAATAGCTCTCTGATACTCGCTACTATTCTACAGTTCAATTCTCTTTCAACCAGTCTGATCAGGCATGCATGAAAATTTATTCACATAAAATCTCTATAGTCTTCTTTCTTCTATTATGTCTCAATAAAGAAACTCATATCTCTTATATAGACAGATAAACCATTTTCATATCAACCATCAGATTTTGTCGCTTATTCTCCTTCATTGATTTTGCCTCTTAAACATTCTTCGGTAGTTGTGTTAGTAACATGTTTCAATTCCATCATTTAGATCTTCTCCTAATTTTGTCATTCATAGATCTCATAACAAACTTTATCCTCAATCTCAAAATCATAACAATTTCTAGCTCATCAAATTCAGTCAGTTGAACTAAGCATTTAATACTTTCATCCATACTCGGTTAACAAAGAAATGCATCAGTGAACACAAGCTCGGTTAATATTGTCACTCGGTATACACTACACTAGCTTGGTGTACACTAAAGTGCTTCATTTAATGACCACATTGCCTTGTTTATTTTTTCTTCCTTCTCCATAATAGATTAATGCAACATAATCAAGTCAACAATATGAGATCATAGACTCATAAATAAGTTAGCCAAAGTATTCCTTATCCTCATTTGTCATATCCATCTTTCTCCATGTAGATATCTCAGTTCTTCATCTTTTCTCTCCTTTTTATAGATGTTTAGATGTTTGTAACTTACATGATAAGTACTATCAAAACTAGTTGACATCAATGAAAACATAATGACTAATTTAATTATCTTCCATATCATTTCAGTAACTTAGTGATCTCTAATCATTAATCTTCAAGTCATTTAGGTATTCAATTAGTTGTAGTTCATCAATCTCCCCCTTTGGAATTGATGCAACACAAGCAATATGAAATATGCCATGCACATACCAAACATGTATTCTAAAACTATGTAAGTAAATTTTGTATCTCGGTAAGATCTCCCTTGCTTCATTTTAATATGTTTAATCACTATGTTACATAATAGCATTACAAGTGCAGACTCTCCTCTGTGGATTTGATCTTTTCAGCTCAAATTCCTTATGTTCTCAGCAAAAAATATGCAAATCTCTCCCTAACTTTCTCAGATTATCTCTCCCTTAGATAGATATTTCATATTCGAGCCTTCTCTCCCTTTAACAACAATGCCAAAAAACATAAAACATACAGCTCTGCAATAGCCAAGTAACTCTATGTTGTTCGGTGCAGAAAATGTATCTCTATATACTGATATGAAAATATCTGTTCTAGATCCTCAAATATTTCACAACCTTAGACATGATCCAAAGTGTGATCTATGTTGCATCAACATGAATGATCTTCTGATAAGATTAGGCTGATGCAACTTCCAGATCACATTAGTGACTGATAGATAGGCGACAGACCCCAAGTCTAGTCCTCAAGTATTCAAAAGTGTCCTTCGGTAGAGGCTTGGTAAAAATATCAGCAAGTAACATGTGGACTCCTTCTAGTCTAGCAACAAGTGCAAAAGTTTTACTATAATCAATACCTTCTTCTTGTGCATATCCTTTGCAAACAAGTCTAGCTTTGTTCCTAGTAACTTCTCCATTCTCATTCAACTTATTTTTGAAAACTATTTAGTACTGATAACATTTTTATCTTTTGGTCTAGGTACTAAAGTCCACATCTTGTTTTTCTCAATTTTTTCTATCTCTTCATTCATAGCATTGATCCATTCATCATTCTCAAGTGCAACCTTAACATTCTTTGGTTCAAACTCACAAACTAAGCATGCATTTTGTCTTAACTTACTTCTTGTTAGTATCCCAACTTGCTTATCTCCAATGATTTGGTTCTCAAGATGATGTCTTCTGAAAAATATTACTATAATTTGATCTCTTCTTTGTTCTTCATTTTTTTCAGGTTCATTTCCGTGCTTGGCGGCTTCTTCCTGATCCTCAGTTTCCCTTTGTTGTTCCTCGGTGTTGTTTTCCTGATGCTTGGTTGACTCAGCCTGTGGCTTTGGTAGATACTCTGGATCTTCAACATAAGAAAATATACCATAGTCTTCTGGCTCCTTAGTTCTTTCTTCATCATTTTTAATAATATTTTGTTAACGCAAAAATTTAAAATGGTAGATGGGTCACCTAGCATTGTTCTTTTCTAAGATTATATGCACATGATGTATGAGTGGTAATATGCATAGGGGGGCCTTTACATATGGTCAAGCATGGAAGGAAACTCACAAGCTATACCTTTTTCAACTTTGACCTTTTGGGACCCATGAAGAATACCTCCATCCAAGGGTCAAGGTATGCTCTTACATTTGTTAATGATTTCTCAAAGAGAACTTGGATCTATTTTCTTCAAAGTAAAGATCAAGTTCTTGATATATTTTATGAATTTTATAAGTTTTTAAAAAGGGAATGTGGTTTTAATATAAAAATTATAAGAATTGATAATGGAATGAAATATGAGAATAGTTCTTTCAATGGTTATTTTAAATCATTTAGAATAAAGCATGAGCTTACCATTCCTTAGACACCTCAAGAAAATAGTGTAGTGGAAAGGAAGCATAGAACCATTTTTGAAATGGATAGATGCATGTTGCATGCTATAAATATGAATTATAAATTTTGGGCTGAAGCTATGGTATGTGCATCTTATCTTATTAGTAGGACTCCTACCCAAGATCTCAAGGATGTGACTCTCGAAGATGCTTGGCCTGGTAGGAAGCCCAATCTAAAGCAATTAAGAGCTTTTAGTTTCATTTCTTATGTTCATAAACCTAAAGAAAAAAAAGAAAAAGTTAAAGTCTAAATATTCTTCTTATATGTTGTAATTGGGTATGAAGAAGTCTAAGGCTTATGGAGTTTACAATCCTATCACTTAGAAGTTAAAATTTTCTAGAGATGTTTGTATTGCAGAAAATAGTGTACATGGTTACTCCAACATTCATGATAGTGAAACTTTTCAAAGTGAAATCATGGTTGTGAAGGATAATCCTCCTTCTCTAAACTCTTCTAATGCTTCTATTAATCAAATTCATAGTGATAATGATGATGATAATTCTACTCGTTATTCTCCTTTTAATAGTGATCATTTTATTACATAAAAAAGAAGACATAAATTGTTTTAAAATTTGATTCTAAAAATTGATGACTATTTCACTATAATGAATAAATATAAAGCTAGAAGGGAAAATTATTGTAATTATTCTTTGATGTCTAATGTTATTGAACAGCCCCATAAGAGGTAATAATAATCATGCCAAAGCTTTTCCTAGGAATAGTGTATTCAGACTAGGTATTATTTCCCTATCACAGAGTGCATTTAAATTGTCAACCCAAGGATGTATACTTGAAATGGGACAGAAAGTTTTGTGCACTGAGCCTCTCATAAATTCATCTTACTTAAGTTGTAGGAAAGGAAAATGCATAGAAAGAACTAAGTTATTGTTTTAGGAAAGTAAAACACATAGCTGAATAAATGAAATTGATGCAAACAATCGTAAGTTTAACTTCAATCTATTCTATCATTCCAAAGAATGCACTATGACTATCTCTGCAAGTGTTGTAGGAACAAACACAAGTATAATGTTGCAAGAAAAAGTGGTGAATGCTACTTCAAATACTGAAAATAGTTAAACTACTTACTCTACTCTAATCTATTCCACCTCCCAAGTGAGCCCCCTTGGTTGGTTTCTATTAACTACAAACATAGAAGATAATTTAAAATTACTCCTTCATTTCATATATTCATAAAATTGATTACATCATAACAAAAAAGTGCACAAAACTAGAGAGTAACTTGCTTCTTAATATAACAGTAATATAATCATTTGTCTAACTAGATTTCCAACAATCATATCGCTATATATAGAGGATTTACATTTGAACATTCAGATAAGTTTTGACTGATTCATCCATGAAGAAAGGAGAATGCATGAGTCCACAATGGAATATCATAAAGACTAAACATCCATTTCAACAAAATATTGATTGTAGAGGAGATTTATCATGCTCGTGCTCCTATATTCCCTGAGACCTTGGTTCCTTCAATACTGCAAGCATGTCCCGCAGTTGTCTTAATGATTCTTCTTGTCATGGCCGAAATTTCATCACTTCCTTGTCAATGCAACCAATTTACTCTCTAGCCATTCCTTCTATCCTTGCAGATTAGTAGTATATGCATGTATATTCAAGGATTCAACTAAGTGAATTTAATCCAAATATTTAGACATACATTAAAATAATTATATGAAATACTATAGTATATATATAATATTAGAAAGGTATGTCTACTATTTTCTACCCATAAGTTTTTTGATTTGTCTGTACTTATAGTATGTATAAAAATTCAAGCACCTTAAAAAGTCACACAAGTGTTTTGGGAATTTCTAGTAATAGAGCATAAAAACAACATAAAACAAAGACAAATTCTAGTCTCATCATTTTTCCCCCAACAAGTATAATTATTTTCCTCAAGAATTACACTTCTTGGAAACTCCTCTAAATTCTCCAACCTCATTTTTGCCTCTCTTCTTGCTCTTGAAGGTGTAGTAGAACCCTCTGGTTCTTTCCCAATAGTCCATTCAATAATCTTCCTGCAGCTGGTCCAACTTTGTAGTGTTAATTTCATACAATGGCCACAGGAGAATTAGTGGCTGAAAGGTTAGAGGACACAAAATCTCTCATTTGATTTGTCTCCCTAATTTCATGTATTTCGGTGCTCTATTTACTATTGCCTCTAAATTAATAGGACTATGTGGTTCAGACTTTTTGAAAACCTCAAGCAATTTGTTCCATCTACTCCTGACTCTAGCTAAGGCTCTCTAGAATGTGAAATAAGGCAATCCTTGGTATTCTCTATAGATTTTATCTCTGATAGAAAAAATCTTGTCTCTAGTTTCTAGTTTTATCTTCCCATAGGTAAGTGTGAACCAATCTCTCAACAGAACATCTGGCTTACTAGATTCAACTCTCAAAGGTAAATGTTCCAACTTTTCTTGATCCCTATAATTGTCTAGTTGTTTGTCATAATTGGCTTCATTATGCATCCAAGATATTAATCCTTTCAGATGTACATCCCCTATGTAAATTAAGGGATTCCAATCAGTTTCATTTGGAATGATGAAATTGTGAAGATATAGCTCACAAAGAAAGTTTTGCTGCCAAACAAGAATTGTCTGATATAAACCATAAAATTCTTCAGTTGTTCTAAACTCAGAGTCTTTATCCTGGATAGTCATTATTGACTGGAACAAGAGGAATTTATCTTTTAAGGAAATGGCATATATCCTTGGGGGATGCCTAAAAGCTATGATTTGATCTGCCAATTTTAGGGTGTGATCCGTCTTTTCTTTCTATTTCTCTATTTGTTCTTTTAGGTCCTCAATTTCTTCTTTCTGATCATCAATCTCCTTTTTCATCTTTTTCCTTTCCTCTCCCTACATAGTGTTCTTAAATATAAACTATGTGTATAGAGTAAAGAGAATAGATTGCAAGGTAGGAAGGCCAAGCTCCTCTAGTTCAGTTTTATGTCTTTTCTCTGCAATACGGGGCTTCTCTAGATAGTATGTGTATCTCCTGAAAGGTACTATGGAATTCTGAGTACAAGAATAGATAGGTGATTGAGGCAATTGAAGCTCCTCATGATGGTGCTCTTGAATTTTTTGAGTTCTTTCTTCAGGTCTACTTTGTTGTGTAGAAGGCTCATGATGCAAGAGCATCCTGGGTGTAAGAGCAATCTTGCATGACCCAAAAATATTTCTATTTTTGTATTCAATAAGGGCTATCTTGTGTAGAGCTGCTATTTATGGGAACTTGCTATTTTTAGTAAGTTGGTCATATGATCTCGAAATGTTCTGATTTTACATGTGGAGGTTCATCTCAGTCATATCAGCCTACTAGTAAAGTTTCATGGCTAGCTCAAGTCTAGTTTTGAATATATTGAAGATTTTTGGTATTGGCAGCAGGGTACAGAAACTTTGAACTTAGTTTTGAAGGCTTTAGAGGCCTCAGATGAGGTCAAAATTTGGGTGACAGGCACTTGTGCAAGTCAAGCCTGTAGAGCACTTCGTGGCCTTTCCAAAATGGGGTTATAATAGTCAATCGAGTCAACTGGTGATGACTTATGCTCTCTGGAAGTCGGGCCACCTGAAATGGCACAAAATAATTTTCCTTCAAAATTTTTGTTCGAGTTTCAAAAGTTATTTTGAGCTGACTTTGATGTAATAAATTGAAAAATAAAATAATTCTAAGTTTGGTCGGCCCTGAGGGCTAAATTTCTGGAACCTTCTCAAGTGGCGGAAAATGCCTATATAAAAAAGGCTCGTAGTGTTGTCTAGGGCAGTTCTAGGTAGTAGATCTAGGTATTGATTGAAGGCTTTGTCCTAGAGAATATTGTAAGGGAATTCCAATGTGGCTTTGCATATTGTAATTCTAAACGTTTGTAATTCCACATTTGTGGAGATAATAAGAAGCCAATTTTTTGTTCTTGTGTATTGTTGTTGTTGTTTCTATGTTTTTGTTATGTGTTTGTGGTATTAAGGGGAGCACCCTTCATCAACTCATTAGGAGATGAATCATTTACATTTTGAGGAGGCCATGAAATATTTGGTTGAATTGGAGAATCATCTAAGACATAGTTAATATGAGGCTCTGTAGTAGGATTTTTTGATGGAACATCTTGACTATCTGGGGAAACCTAAGGAATCTATCCCCTCATCCTAGAACTTCTTCTCAAAGGAGTTTCTGTTACCTCCACAATTTAATTTTTGCCAATTTTATTTGGTCTCTCTTTTGTAGGAGTAGTTGTTGCAGGAGTTGATTTCCTTTTCATACTTTTTGAAACTATAGGGTTTTGGGGTTCTTTTTTAGGAACTGGAGTTCCTTCACCAATATTTTGTTTCCCTTTTCTTTGGGATGAGGTAGGTACATTATCTTGTAGAATAGGGGAAGGTTCCTTTTCTTTAGGATTCTCAAATTATCTTTCTTGGGGAATATCAGCTGGCTCAGAGGGTATTTCACACTTAGGAACTACCTGTTCAACATTTTCATCTTGAGGTAGTAAGGTTTTGACTCTAACAAATTCTTTCCATGCCAAAGGAGAGACTTCTCTAAGAGATCTTTCAACTAGTAGTTTTACTAGGGCATGATATGAAATAGAATTTGTTTTACCCTTCTAAGTTTCTTCAGCACTTATGCTTAGCAAGTATAAAATTTGGAATATTTACTTGAAGATTATTTCTGATACAGCTAAGAAATTTAAAATGATGCACATGAAAATGGGAAAATCTTCCTTCGCATGTGAAGTACCTTATAATGTACATCACCAACTCATTGTATGGAGTAGGGAGTGACATGTTCTTGAAACCTTATTTATTTACTTCCAACAGAGGGTCAGAGGGGAGAGTGAACTGAGCTCGCACCGACCTAGAATCATGCTTGTTGGGGTAATGATCCCCAATTGGTGGAAATCCTATCACCTCTGCAATGCATTGCTTCGTTGCCAAAACTGTCACACCCCAGACAATTGCTTCCCCTTCCTCAAATGTGTTCATAAACTCAGTAGCCATATCCTCATCAAATTTTGTCAATTTGAAGAAATACTCAAGCCATCCACATGTATGAAATCTTTGAATGGCTTCTACATCAGTGAGTAAAATAGTATGAACCAGTGGTTCATGTCACATTAGCTAGCCTCCCATTATTCAGAATTCCTTCTCCAATTTCTTTCTCAGTCTACCAATTTACAACTTCCATTTTGCTCTGAAACCCCAAATTTCCTAAATCCTTATGAAATACCCTTCAATTAGGCTCCTAACTGCACTTCAACTTCAACTCCCTTCAATCTTTGTGTTGCATTATTTTTTTTAAATGGGCAATATGAATGATAATGACACTTTACGGTAAGAAATTATGTTTTTAAGTGCAATTAACTCTCACACAAGTTGATTATGTCATCTAAGGTTACGTTAATTAGGAATCAAGAATAATCTGGGAATTTAGGTACAATAATTTGTGCAAAAAATGCAAGGACTTAATGACACAATACTTAAGTAAAGATTTAGGCTGACATAAAATATAATTTGGGATGATACATATAGAAAATAGTGACTTAAAAATTAATACACTTTTCTCCCCCATACAAAATAATGAAAAGTGTCCATCCTTGTCATACTTCACAAGAGGTAGAAAACTAGCATAATGCCATATGATATAAATATATGCAATATTAGATATAATTGTCAAAAATGTGTGTGCTAAAAGTGGAAATAAATTGAAAAGTTGTACCTGTCATGTTTTTGTCATATGCTTTGGAAGGACGAGAATAGAATTCATCTTGAAATGTATGGTTGCTAAATGTATTTATGTGTTGATATGGAATTTATTGAAAGCTTAGAAAATTTGAGAAATTGGGTGATGTGGAGTATGTGTGGGTGGAAGATAAAGAAATGAGGTGCGTTGGAAAGAAGAATTAAGAAAGTTAATGGAGAATGAGACTTTAGTTGAAATGATTTTTTTATTATGGGCGTACCTAAAAGGATCTTAGGGTGAAGCTACATGAAGAAGGTTGACACCTTCTATTTCAGGAGTTACTACCTTTGTCGTTGTTGGGTGCTTCTTGAAATTGTTGCAGGAACTCTTCCTTGGTTTGTAGTTGATGGTATAGACAGATTCTATGCCATTGACCAACAATTTGAAATGAATTGGATCAATTTCTATTAGTTTAACTCCACCATTTTCAAAGACATGATTTATCTCACATGGTCTTAGACATCTTGTTTGTAGTTTGCCTTGTGTTTCTTGATATCTTGAATCAAATAATAGTGCCTAGTCACCTACTTTGAACTGTCTATTCTTGATGTTGGAGTCATGCCATTTCTTCCTTTGTTTTTGGACTATCTCTGTGTGCTCTAATGTAGATTTCATCATCTCATCCAAAGAGTTGAGATGCAATAAGTGTTCGTACTGTGTTGCAGGAATATCAATGTTCAGTTTTAGAGCAATCTATAATTTTTTATGTTCAAATTCAATTGGGAGCATGGCTTCTTTTCCATATATTAGTTCAAATGGAGTCAAGCTAGTTGTGGTTTTCCATGTGGTTCTGTATGCCCAAACTACTTCTGATAGATGGCTACTCTAGTCTCAGCAGTTGAGTTGAACTATTTTTGTAACGATTCCTTCAATTTCTCTATTGGTGACTTCTGCCTAACCATTGGATTGTGGATGGTAGGGACTAGATTTCCTATTCTTGATGTTGTATTCATTCATGAGATCTGTTATTAGATTTTATGTGAATTGTGCTCCCTGATCATTCACTAGCTCCCTTGGTACACCATAGCGAGTGAATATTTCTTCATACAGGAATTCTACTACTTTGTTGTCATGGGCATGCTTCATTGCCTTCACTTCTACCCATTTTGTGACATAATATGTGCATACCAAGATATATGATTTTCCATTACATGGAGGGTCTATAGGACCAATAAAATACATACCCCATTTGTCAAATGGTGTGACAACCACTTGTGGATGTAGAGGCATTTTATCTGATTTTGTAGGATGGCCCATCCTTTGGCTTTTATCACATTTTCTGGTATAATTGGTTGCATCTTTGTGAAGTGTTGGCCAATAGTAGCCTATTTTCAATACTTTCATTGTTTTCCTTTTTGTTGCAAAGTGTCCTCCATAGGGTTCATTGTGGCAAGCATACAGGATGTCATAAGTTTCATCTTCACGTACACATCTTCGCTTGACTTGGTCTAGGCTAGTGTAAAACAACGTGTTGTCAATCCATGAATATTGAAAGCTCTTCTCAACTAGCAATTTTCTATCCTTAGGAGATAAGTGTGTAGGCATCTTGTTTGCTTCAAGGTAATTGTCTATATCAGGATACCATGGGGTCTTGATTTCTATGTGGAATAGATGTTCATCTGGGAATGTGGCATCTATTAATGAGGTATCTGTATTTTCATGTTGTAGTTTGGACAAATAATCTACTACTACATTTTATTTTCCTATCTTGTCTACTATTTTTAGATCAAATTCCTATAATAGAAGAATCCATCTTGCTAGCCTGCCTGAAATGGAAGGTTTATTCATAAGATATTTTATTGTAGCATGGTTAGTATGAAAAAATATTGGATATCATGTTACATAGTGGTGAAACTTGTTCAGAGCATAGACAACTTCTAGTAATTCTTTTTATGTGATTGTGTAGTTTAACTCTAGTCCATGTAGACTTTTGCTAATATAGTAAATGGAATTTTCAAGTTTATCATACCTCTAGCCTATAATAGCTCCTATTGCATAATCGGAGGTATCAATATGTATATAAAATGGTAGATTCCAATCAGGGCCTTTTAGTATTGGTGCTTTTGAAAGAAGGTTTTTAAGCTGCAAGAATGACTCTTCACAAGTTGGGGTCCATCTGAATTCGGCCTCTTTTGTAAGCAAAGTGTGTAGTGGACTGGCTATTTGACTAAAGTTTTGAATCAAACGTCTATAATATCCAGCATGTCCTAAAAAGTATCAAACATATTTTTGCTTAGTAGGTGTAGGCAATGTTAGGATTACCTCTATTTTTGCAGGATTGACTTGTATTCTAGCTTCTGAGATGAAATGCCCTAGTAAAACTCCTTGCATCATCATGAAACATTTCTCACTATTGAGAGACGGATTTTGTTCTTTGCATTTGATCAGAACTTTCTCCAAATTCTCCAAAGCTTCTTGAAATGTGACATTGAATGTGGTGAAGTCATCCATATAAATCTCCATGTAGTCATGTGAGATGTTAGCAAAAATGCTAATCACAGTCCTCTGAAATATTACAGGTGCATTACATAGACAAAATTAGAATAGAATATGTATATGTTCCCCAAGGACATGTGAATTTTGTCTTTTCTTGATCCTAAGGTGCAATGTTAATCTGATTGTATCCACTATATCCATCAAGAAATGAGAAGTACTTCTTACCTACTAATGTGTCTAGAACTTGATGAATAAATGGCAATGGAAAATGGTCTTTCTTTATTTCATTATTGAGCTCTCTATAATCTACACATATTCTCCATTTACCCCCTTTCTTTAGTACTATTACAAGAGGTGAAACCCATTTACTATCTGAGATTGGATATATGAAACCAGCATTTAGTAGTTTATGTAGCTCTATTTTCACAATTTCTCTAAGTGTTGGGTTGATTCTTCTATGTGGCTGACGGAGGGGTAGGGTGCCTTCATTGATGTAAATCTTATGCGTATAAAGCTTTGGGCTTAATCCTTTCATATCTCCGTAGTCCCAAGAAAAATCATTTTCATGTTTACATAGGAGTTGGGTTAACAATTTTGATTTTTGTTGTGATAGTTTATTGTTAACATGAAGGTTTTGGGTAGGTGAGAGTTCTACAATAGTTGTTAGCTCTAGCATTGATGCTTCTGATATAGGGCTGGTTGATATCTCACAAGGTAATAATTGATGGATGATTTTAGGTTATGTTGGTAGGACACAATTTTCGTAGGTAGTCAATTACAAAATTCAAATTTGAGAAATATCTTTTGTTGTAACACAATCATTTGTAAGGATACTCTAAAGCACATCATCATCTTGTTGTAGTTTCAGAAAACTTTTTCTATGTAACATCATCAATTGAGAAACAAATTTTATTTCTTCTTCTATCTCCCAAGTTTGGCCATATAGGAGTTCTCAAATCTACTTGTGGTTGAGCTAGAGGATATAAGGATAACTTCTTCATAGTTTGGGCATAAGAGATGGTCATATTTCTTGATCTAAAGCTGATATTGGCATCTATTTTTTATAACCATGGTCATCCAAGGATTACTGGATGACCATCAAGGGTTACTTTGGGTGACAGTATCATAAAGTTAGCAGGGTATTCCCAGGAATCCAATGTGACTACTATATATTTGTTTATGCCATTTGAGATGACAATAGAACTATCTACTAGTTGTAAAACTATTGGAGTTGTCCTTAATCCCTCTATACTCAACCTATGCATAGTATCCTTGGTCATGACATTTATAGAAACAACTAAGTCTATCAAAGCATTCTTCAGTGACTGGCCATTAATTATTACATCAACAATTGGTCTTCCTGGATCAGAGTACTTTAGAATCACTATCTTTCCCAATATTATATCATCCAATTATCCTATAACATGCATTATTTGGGGATCCTTTTTCTTTCTTCCAGGTTTCTTAAGACATGCTTCTTTAATGGCTTTTCCATATAGTGGAACATCTTTAATAGCTTGAAATAGTAAGATTTGGATATGCATGTTCTTTAATTGGTTAAGGATATCAAATGGTGCTTCTTCTTGGAGCATAGGCTTTTCCATCCTAAGCCTCTAAGGAAAAGGAGGATTAGCTAGGATTTGAGCATCATTTTGACTTGGCATCTTAGTTGGTAAGGCTATATTTTGCAAAGTAGCTTCTCTTTGTGGTGTTGATGTTGCTGGAGTGTCTCATACTTCCATTATAATAGGAGGTTCTAGTGTTGGCATAGTAATAAAATATCTCAAGTGAATGTCAGTTATGTCCAATGCATAAGAAGGGTACTATTGAGCCTCAGTAGTGTAAACTAGTTATTGTTGCTTATTATTAGGATTTGGTTGTGGCTGAGTAGGTAATTGCATTGGCCATGGAGGACTTTTCACTGTAGGAGGTGGCGTAAGTTCTGGTTGAGGAACTAGAGGTGGTAATGATTAGTAGCTAGGATTTTGATTAGGCCATTATTAAGGTCCTCTCCATTGATTATATGGTTTCCAATTTCCCTGTGGTTGCTACCACTGATTTTGAGATTGTGGTTGTAGCCATTAGGGTTGATGGGAGTTATACCACAGGTTCGGCTGAGTGTTTGGCTAGGAATTATTCCACATAGGTTGGAAGGACTGTGAAGGATATTGGGAATTTTGGATTTTCCATTGGCCACTATAATTATTGAAAGATTGCAAAGGGTCCTGAGGCATACCTTGTCTTGGAGCCCATGGGTGACATTGAGAAATGAAGAAGACTTGCTCATCCTCTCCCTCAATTTTCTTAAACTCGGTGGGAATATGGTTTATTTCCAAATTTTCTACCAGCTTACACTGATAATCCTTCTTTTGTTGTCTACAGTTGGGGAAGTACTTAGCTAACTTTTCCTCAGCTTATTCATGCTTCTTTTTACCTTGCATTGTATCCAGGTGGGTGGCAACATCATTGAAAATGTCTTGTTTGAAATCTAACAACAAATTTGAGATTTCCATCTTTGATATACTAGAGCTATTTCCTTTTGCAAGTGTGGGACAGAATCCTCTTCCCTTCTTTACTACTGATCTTAAATGATTTAGGCATATTTTCTTGAGATCATCCCAAGAAGATTGTGTGTGCTAAAAATTAGTCACACTTCTATGAATCATTACATTCAAGAACACTCAACAATGAGGTCTCAAATAGCGATTCATAGCTCTCTATTCGTGGAGTGCAGAGGTTGCATATGAGGCCCTCAGATTGACCTCATTAAGCCCATGCAAGTACACCAAGAAATGAGAGATTCAAGGATGAGAACAAAGAGTGCTAATCTCCATTGATCTTCAAGTTATTGCATGTAGATGAAGCTAATCTAGATGATTGCAATGCAAGAAATAAACTACTCTATTGAAATGCAAGTTTTACTCTCCTTTGCTAATTAATCTATGTGAAGATTTAAGCTAAAACAATGAAGGAAACTAATCTAAGATGCTATGAATGTTAAGCTATATGTAAATATGAAAGCTAAAATGTAATGAGATCTCCAAAGCTCCAATGTTGCCAAGAAAACCTGCAGCATAACAATAACATGAAAATTATGGATACGAAATGAGAAGGAGAGGGCTTCTTATATAAGAAACTGTGGAAGAGAATGCATCTCCAAGAGCAATGTGGCATAAATGCGAAAAAGAGGAAAGAAAGCTCATTTTTAGAAAGTGTGGAGAGAAAAGGAATTTTCTTTATTTTCTTTATTTTTATTTCCCTTTTTCATCACAAAAGAGCTTTAAGAGGATTTTTTATTTATTTAAAAGAATGATTTGAATAAGATAACATTATTTAATTAAAAGAGAGATATTATTCTAAATAAGATAAAATCATTTAGTTAAAAGAGATTTTAATTAAATAAATTTATTTCATTTAAAAGATATTTCTTTCAATTAAATAAGGTTATTTTATTTATTTAAGAGGGAATATTTCTTTTAATTAAATAAAATTATTGATGAAACAATCAAACCTTAGGAAAAATTGAAATGATTGAATTATTTAGGATTGATCAAAGAAATTGATTTGAATTTTGCAAAGTATTGATTCAGGAAATTTAATAATTTAATAAATGGGGCCCAAAGTCTAGGTGACCATTTTAGGGTGCATACATTTGCCCCTCTTTGGGTAATGTGTGATCATTCTGGGAACACATGTAGCCAAAGAATGGAATTGAAGTGTGAGATCGATTTGTGATCACAAAACAACCCAAATGTGTGTTTGACAGATGGGAACACATCAAGAAAAAGATAAGTTGATTGAAAAAGACAAGGCCAACACCCCTATAAATAGGTAATTGTCAAGTCTCAAGCAAGGTTTGATTGATAGGTTTGATAAAGTTGAATCAAGGATTGAAGTTTGATAGGTACTGCCCCCTCGTGATTGAAATCAAAATGAGATGGAGGAGAAATAGTGAATTGATAATTTTGATCAAATCGAACTAAAGATAAGGTTCTTGATGTAAGATGAAAGATATAAGGATCACAGAACCAAGGTAGATCATTAAGCACGAAAGATTATGCCCCAAGGTTGAATTAGAAGAAAATAAGTGGGATGAAAGTGAATGAAAGATAGAAGTTTGGAAGAGATGGAAAGAAATGGAGAGAAGAAAGAGAATTTTCCTTAAGAAAGAGCATGCCCCAAAATCAATCAACTGTTTAAGATAGGAAATTTCAATTGAGATCACGAAAGAAGATAAGGAAATGAAGATCAAAACATGATCACAGTTGATTAAAAGTCCACAAGAAAGATGAAGGAAAACCCTCTCAAACTCATAATGCAACCTAAAAATGCAATTTAATCATGAAGTCTAACAATGCAAGCTACATGAAAATGCAAAGGTGTACTTGCAATAGGGCAACTGTAACATAGGATTTTGTGTTCATCATTCATTAGAGAATGTAAATGACTTATTTTCATCATTGGGCCATTATTAACAGACATCAAAAAATCATACAATCAACACTAGTCACAAACGCAACTATGAAGATATGAATATGATTTATATCGGTTTGGAATGTGGAAAGATCTAACATGAGCATCAAAGACATAAGGGTCAAGATGACTTCAATGCTAGCTTACCCAATTTAATGTAGCAAAACCACTCTCTCATCGAGGCATAGATGCCAAGATGACCATAAGAATGGTTGTGTGAAAACAATCAAGGATGATTTTCCACTCCCTAACATAGACATGATAGTGGACATGACTGCGGGTTATGAGATCTATTCCTTGATGGATGGTTTTTTTGGGTATAATCAGATCAAGATAGCTCCTGAGGACTAGGAAAGGACTGCATTCACCTGTGCATGGGGTACTTATTGCAAGAATGTCATGCCTTTTGGATTGAAAAATGCAGGAGCCACATATCAAAGAGCTATGACAACAATCTTTCATGACATGATGCATAAGAATATGGAAGATTATGTGGATGACACCCTGGCTAAGTCAAAGAAAAATGTAGGAGCCACATATCAAAGAGCTATGAGAACAATCTTTCATGACATGATGCATAAGAATGTGGAAGATTATGTGGGCGCCAAAAATGTGTGCTAAAAAGTAGTCACACTTCTGTGAATCATTACATTAAAGAACACTCAACAATGAGGTCTCAAATAGTGATTCACAGCTCTCTATTCGTGGAGTGCAGAGGTTGTATATGAGGCCCTCAGATTGACCTCGTTAAGCCCATGCAAGTACACCAAAAAATGAGAGATTCAAGGATGAGAACAAAGAATGCTGATCTCCATTCATCTTTAAGTTATTGCATGTAGATGAAGCGAATCTAGATGATTGCAATGCAAGAAATAAACTACTCTATTGAAATGCAAGTTTTAATCTCCTTTGCTAATTAATCTATGTGAAGATTTAAGCTAAAACAATGAAGGCAACTAATCTAAGATGCTATGAATGTTAAGCTATATGTAAATATGAAAGCTAAAATGTAATGAGATCTCCAAAGCTCCAATGTTGCCAAGAAAACCTGCAGCATAACAATAACATGAAAATTCTAGATCCGAAATGAGAAGGAGAGGGCTCCTTATATAAGAAATTGTGGAAGAGAATGCATCTCCAAGAGCAATGCGGGATAAATGCAAAAAAGAGGAAAGAAAGCTCATTTTTAGAAAGTGTGGAGAGAAAAGGAATTTTCTTTATTTTATTTATTTTTATTTCCCTTTTTCATCACAAAAGAGCTTTAAGAGGATTTTTTATTTATTTAAAAGAATGATTTAAATAAGATAACATTATTTAATTAAAAGAGAGATATTATTCTAAATAAGATAAAATCATTTAGTTAAAAGAGATTTTAATTAAATAAATTTATTTCATTTAAAAGATATTTCTTTCGATTAAATAAGGTTATTTTATTTATTTAAGAGGGAATATTTCTTTTGATTAAATAAAATTATTGATGAAATGATCAAACCTTAGGAAAAATTGAAATGATTGAATTATTTAGGATTGATCAAAGAAATTGATTTGAATTTTGCAAAATATTGATTCAGGAAATTTGATAATTTAATAAATGGGGCCCAAAGTCTAGGTGACCATTTTAGGGTGCATACAAATTGAGATATATCTCCTCTTTCCATAAGGTCCAGTGCTTCGAGAAAATTGTCATTTACTCCTCTCAAAAAGATGAGTTTTTGTGGATCCTCCTGCAATGCATGTTGGGGATTCTTCTGCAGATTGTACAAGAAGCGTGAAATGTAGTCTTCCAAAGTTTCATCCTCTTTTTGTGACATTCAAAAGATTTAATCCCATCTCAAATCACCCCCTTTACAATATCCTTTATATTTTTGCAGAAATAGGGTCTGCATCTCATTCCAATTAGTTGTTGCATTAGCCCCTAATCCCATAAACCATCTTAGGGCTGACTCCTTTAATGTTGTTGGAAAAAACTTGAGTTTATGACTATCAGTATTAAGGTCAAAACTTCGGCAGAGAATGTCAAACTCAAATAAAAAGGTGTCGGATTCCTCGGTTATTAGGCCATAAAATTTTGGTAACGCGACAGTGGGTATGTTTTTGAGATTAGCATTATTGATAAGGCTAGGAAGAGGAAATGGAAATGTAGGCTGGGCCATTACTGCAAGTAATTTGGATTGAATTTTTTGTTGGGAAATGTTTGTGGTTAGAGGATTATTACTAGCAATTGGTGCACTTGAGGTGGAATTTACAAGAAAACTGGCCAAAATCTCAGCAAAATGTTGAAGGTGAGATGGATCAAATGGGTCCTCTACCAATGAAGTTGATGAATGAAATTTTGGAATTGCATCAACAAAAGGTAATTCAAATTTTGCAAACTCTTCATTTAAATTAAGAGATTCTCTTGTGAGAAATCTACCATGGACATCTCTTCTCTTTCCCTTTCGATGCATGCAAGTGGTTAAATGAACTTGTGAAGAAAGTCTAGACCTACAAACTATTATCTAGAAAAGAGGGAACTGTATAAAATGACTCAATAGGATTCTCAGCTTGACACCATCCATTGAAATGGCACCAAAAATGAATAACCCCATAATAGGTAATAATAATCATGCCAAAGCTTTTCCTAGGAATAGTGTATTCAAACTAGGTATTGTTTCCCTATCACGAAGTGCATTTAAATTGTCAACCCAGGGATGTATACTTGAAATGGGGCAGCATGGTTTGTGCACTAAGCCTCTCATCAAGTCATCTTACTTAAGCTACAAGAAAGGAAAATGCATAGAAAGAACTAAGCTATTGCTAGAGGAAAGTAAAACACACAGCTAAATAAATGAAATTGATGCAAACAATCGTAAGTTTAATTTCAACCTATTCTATCATTCCAAAGAATGTAATATGAATATCTTTGCAAGTGTTGCAGGAACAAACACTAGTATAATGTTGTAGGAGAAAGCGGTGAGCGCTACTTCAAATACTGAAAATAGTTAAACTACTTACTCTACTCTAATCTATTCCACCTCCCAAGTGGGCCCCCTTGGTTGGTTTCTATTAAATACAAACATAGAAGATAATTCAAAATTACTCCTTCATTCCATATATTCAGAAAACTGATTACACCATAACAAAAAAGTGCATAGAACTAGAGAGTAACTTGCTTCTTAATATAATAGTAATATAATCATTTGTCTAACTAGATTTCCAACAATCATATCACTATATATAGAGGATTTACATTTGAACATTCAGATAAGTTTTGACTAATTCATCAATGAAGAAAGGAGAATGTGTCAATCCAAAATGGAAGATCATAAAGACTAAACAACCATTTCAATAGAATATTGATTGTAGAGGAGATTTAGCATGGTCATACCCCTATATTCCCTAAGACATTCATTCCTTCAATATTGTAGGCATGTCCCACCATTGTCTTAATGATTCTTCTTATCGTCGCCAAAACTTCATCACTTCCTCGTCAATGCAACTGATTTACTCTCCAGTTGTTCCTTCTATCTTGGCAAATTAGTAGTATATGCATGTATATTCAAGTATTCAACTAAGTCAATGTAATCCAAATATTAAGACATGCATTAAAACAATTATATGAAATACTGCAATATATATATATATATATATATATATATATATATATATATATATATATATATATATATATATATATATATATATATATATATATATATATAATATTTGCAAGGTATGTCTACTATTTTCTACCCATAATTTTGTGGATCTATCTGTACTTATAGTATGTATACAAATTCAAGAACCTTAAAAAGTCACACAAGTGTTTTGGGAATGTCGAGGAACAGAGCATAAAAACAACATAAAATAAAGACAAATTCTAGTCTCATCAGTTATGACTACTAATTATTGTAAATTCTTTAAACAAGCTAAATATCAACCACATTGGGAAAAACCTATGCAAGAGAAATATTATACTCTAATTGCTAATCAAACTTGGGACTTGGTTCATCTCCCTCAAGGTAAAAAAACTTGTTTCTTGTAGATGTTTATATAATAACTAAATATAATGCCAATAATGAAATTAGTAAGTATAAATATAGACTTGTTGCTAGAGGTTTTTCTCACATTGAAGGATTAGATTATAATGAAACTCTTTCTCCTATAGTTAAAATGCCTACTATCAAAATAGTTATTTCTTGAGCTTGTAATTGTAATCATCTAAAAATGGTCATCTAGACTATTAGCCCCTTTCTAGCATTATTTGCTAAAATCATCAATTGCTTATTCTTGATCAAATCCTAGTTCTATCATTTATTTGATTTTATTCTATGGGCTAACCATCTTATTCTAAGTCTTTATTTAATTCAAAAGGAATTTTCCTCCTCTTTTATTAAATAAAAAACCCCCACCTTTCCCTTTATCGTAAGTTGCACAAATAAAGCATTATTCTTATCTTACAAAAAGGAGAAAAGGCACTTTTTGTCTCATATGGACACAAAAGTCAACTCTTATTTTCTCATTGGAGGATAATTGTGCACATGGACTGCTCCTCTTTCAAGCTCCACCCTTGATTAAATCTTTTTCCTCTTAATCTCCATGGTCCATTCTTTCTCATTTCTTATAAAAGGAGAGCTCTCTTCTCATTCTAGCATCCATCTTTTGAATACTAATGTTATGCTGCAGGTTTTCTAGGTCACTTTGGAGCTTTGGAGATTTGGAGCATTCTTGGATTTCATATTTACATGCTATTATAGTTTCATTTCTTGCATCTTAGTTTCATTATCATGGCATTCATAGCTTAGTTTCCTTTATGCTTTAGATTACTTCATCTAGCTTAACTAGGAAGGCTTTGTAATACTTGCATCTTTCCTTTCATAGTTTAGTTTGTACTTTCATTTCCATAGCTTAGCTTGCACTTTCATTCATAGTATAGCATTGCATTGCATTTCATAGTGATTCTTGGGGATATTGGCATTCTTGCCCTTGTCTCATTGAATCTCCCATTACACGGTTTACTAGCAAGGTTATTGGCTTAAATAGCTCTAGCTGAGAGCACACTTAATACCCTTGCACTCCATGCCTAGGGAGCTCTAGGTCAATTTTCAAGGATTCCCATTCATGGACTCCCTTGGAAGCAAAGGCTTAGAGAAGTGCACATTTTAGTGTGTACAGTAATATACATTGGTCTATTCATCAAATAATTGTCCAAAGTATTTTTTTAAATGGTGATTTACATGAATAAATTTATATGTCTCAGCCTCCAAGATTTGTTAAGGAAATGAACATCTTGTTTGTAAGTTTAAGAAAATCAATATATGGGTTAAAACAATCTCCTAGAGAATGGTATTCCAAAATCAATTATTTCTTCATTTCTAAAGGTTTTATTAGAAGAAAAAATTATTCTAATATTTATATTGAGCATAGTGAACATGAAATTAATATTATTATTCTATATGTTGATGATTTAATTATCACTTCAATTTCTAACCATTTAATTTGTAATGTAACACCTTATCAGGGAACTCTACAAAACTGGCACCCATTTTTTTAGAAATTTTCACATACAATATCAAAAATTTAAGTGTGATATATCATTGGAAAGCTCTTTCCGAGCCTAATCCAACAATTTTGGTTTCATTTTCAAATTTTGTCATTTGATCAGCTATTTTACTTGTAGATTATCTAATTTTTGATGTGCTAACCATTGTGGAACTAACAAGTTGTGCTTGTAGGTACCTTCCTTGCTTGAAATTTTTTCTAAAAAGATCGCATGTCAAAGCTTCAAAGAAAAAAGGGCTACTAATTGTGTTTTGCAGGGCTGCCCAATGCCTAAAAACAACCAATTGCTTGTTTATTTACTTTTCTTTTAAGTGCGGCATATACTAGTTGTCTCATTTCTTAGGAACTTAAGATCTTGTTGTAGGAGTCTTTTGGTGGTATGAGAGTATGCTCTTCACCCTTGTGGTGAAACATAAATCTTGACCCATCTTTGGATTTTGAAAGCAAGAGGGTAATTGAACTCTTTGTTTGGTGTGTTTGGGAGAGATTCTTGAGCTAGGAGATTATGCTCTTCACCCTTGAGGTGAACTAGAAATCTTGACACTCAAAAGTCAATCCACTCTTTGTTTAGCATTAGGATCCTTTAGCGGGCCTGCTCTTGAGCAATCAAGAGGAATGACCCAAGTGGGGACAAGCTTTTCATCGGCTATTCTGACCCACTATAAACTCAAGGCTATCAAGGACACAAAACCTTGGTAGACATAGTACTTGTCTTTTCTTAATGTGAGTACTTGTGGAATTGTGACCATGAGGAAAATGTTGATCAAGAATGCTTAAGGTACTCTTGTGGCCGCGATGTCCCAGGCCTTTTTGAGGAGCAAGAGGGGTACTACGAATGGAAGCCCTTACTAAGAACCATAGGTAGAGGCCACCCTATTTTTCTGCTTAGCTACTTGGTGCAAGGATTGATCCAAGTGGAATAACTCAGATCACCCCAAGATTACTCACCATCTGTGTTCCTTTGGTTGTGTCATTGACACCTCCATGAATTTAAAGCCAACATCTATTGTGGGCAACCACTTTGTGTGAGGTGATGGGACATCAAGTGTGGGCCAAGTTGTTAAGTATTGAGCCTTTGTCCTTCTAGGTAGTAAGTGCTTGAAGTGTTCTCGTTGTCATCTACCCATGCAAACGTTCTCAAACATATAAACATCATGGTAGTGCTCATAGAATTTTTCATTTTGATATTACAATTTCTTGTCTTGGCAAGGTTTCTTTCACCCTTGTGCAAGTGTTCTATGACATGTTTGATCACCTACTATTTGCAAACTTGTCTATTATATGCTATTATTGTATTCTAGACTGTGAAATTGAACTTTCCAAACTTACAACATTGACCAATTGCTTTCAAAACTAAGTTTTTCATGTTCACTGGTCAAAAGTCACACTATTTTCCTAGAAACTATTGCTTAAACTTATTTTGTTGTCTCACAGTTGTCTGCAATCTAAAGCTAATTCTTTCCATTCCCAGTCTTCCTTGGTCAGTCCAAGTTGGATCTTAGGTGTCGTGACATGTTGCTCAACATCCAAATGAACTCAAATGATATCAATTTTCACAAAATGACTCTTGGTCTTCTTTCTTCTACATCTCCCATGTCTTCCTAGTCTCCCATTTCCATCCTTTCTCTTCTTCCTTTAGGCTTCTTCCTCTTCTTCCTAAACTCTTCATGTCTTCTTGATTCTTTTCCTCTTATTTTCTAGTCTACTTTCTTCTATTCATCTCTTCTATTCATTTCTTCCATGCTTGATTTCTCCTCTTCTAGAACCATGAATTTCAACTATCTTGTTATGGAACCTCTCTTGAGAATAGATGATCTTGAACTCATTTCTCAATTCAAAGAGTATTGATCCTCCAATAGTCCTTCTAGATATCTCATGGGTGACAAACTTAAAGCAAAAATAAAAGAAAAGATGATTGAATCAGATGCCTTTGCTAGGATCATAGACATGATCATGTCACGACCTCCTTCTTCTCAACATTATTCATCATCTAAGTCTTCTCATCCTTCCTCATCTTCCAAGTCTCACCCTAGCTCTTCTAGACATTATATGCATCCTTCATTATCCAATTCTTCTTCCTCCACTAGGTCTTCATTTTCCTCTTCTTCGTAATCTCGTTCCTCTTCTACTTCTCCTAAGAGTATTACTCTTCACTATGAGCAATATGGTAGTCCTTGTGATACCTCTTCTATGAAGAGTGACGTGCCCATTTTTTATGACCATGATGATGGACAATGTAGTGATGCCTATGAAACCTCTATTCCTAAGAGTCCTCCTCATCGTGTGCTTGTGTTTGCTAAAGGGTCATCCTATTGGGTAGATCGTGATGGTGATCCATATGATTCTAATTTTGAAAGGAAATTTGATGAGTTTTGTGAATAATACATTGATTATGATCCATCTACTACTACTAAGGACTATAAAATGCATCGCGCTAATTTCAAATGTCAATATTAGAAGAATCCTTCCTCTGAGGACTCTCATGCTGAAAATAAAGATGACATTCTCAAGAAAGATTATGTTACTAATGGACCTTTGTCTTGTGATGGTTCCCTTCCATCCCCTACTTCCTCCAATACCCATATATTTCCTAAAGCTTCCGAGTCTTCCAAATCTTTCACAAATCCTTCATCCAATAAAGATCCTAATACTTTTCATGTAGTTCCCTATAGTTATCCTCAAGAGTTACCCCTTTAAGAAACTCAAGCTAACCTTCACTTTTCTGAAAATACTTTCAATAATGCTAAACCTAAAGAGCCTAAGCCTTTATGCACTATAATGCCTACTTCAGCTAATACTTCACCGTCTCTTCCAAATTCTTCCATAAAATTCCAACTTGCTTCCTTGTTCTTAGAAGTGGCTCCATGTCAAGAGGACTCTAAAAATAAAGAAAAGAACATAAAGAAAGATCAAGATCAAGAACCCTCCATGTCATCCAATTCTTTTCATCATGTCTCTTATCTACTTCAAGGTTCTTTTGATCCTCTACGCCCTTTCTCATTCATTCCACCATGTCTTAAGTCTTCTCCTAAGCAAGATCAAGCTACTACTTACACTGTTGAGCTTATTGACAATCAAAATAACCTTACTCCACTTGCACTTTCCAAAGATGATACATCCATTAAGGTTATTAAAAATAGTTTTGTTACTTCCAATGTTAAGCCTATTGAAAATCAAGAGAAAAATTATATGCTTATGCTATCCAAAGATCCTTGTCAAGATCAAAATCTTCTATCTTCTTATTCTACCACTCCATGTTCGCTTCCACTTTCTACTCTTCCTAAGTCTTTGCAAGCTTTCAACAATCCTATCAAAGAAGTTTCTCCTATTCAAGATGTTCATGATCCTATTGAAAATCCTAATGCTCACTCTAAAGATGTTGATGTCCTTGGTTGTCATATAGATGTTGATGAACTTATTGATTATCCTTTTGCATCTTCCACATCCATCCTTGGACTTCCTGCACCAATACCAAAGGCTTCACGTCTTCCTTCCATCTTGGGCCCTTATGTCCCTTCACTTTCCTCTCCTAACTCTCCTAATTCATCATCCATCGTGGGTCCTTACATCCCTCCATCTCCTATCTTTCCTCAAGATCAGCATAGATGCATACCCTTGAATCCTTTTCATCCACACACCCATCGAAACCATTCATATCATCCTTCTTCCACAAGTCCCAAGTCTTTTGGAAGTAACTTGAATGTTAAATACAAGAAAAAGAAGTAATACAAGAATCCATCAAAAAGAGAAGATCACCATATCTCCTCTAATCGACATGGAGGCATAAAGTCAAAAGAGATATCTTAGAACAAAACTACAAGACAAGTATGGGTTCCAAAATCCATCATTGAAGATATTCTCTCTAAATCATCCAAAAGAAATGAAAAGCCTAAGGATATATGGATTTCAAAGTCTCTCTTGAAAGAGTCTAATGTTGAGTTACAAGTGAAGTTGACATTCAAGCTTCCAAAGGCTTCCACTTCATCTTCTTCCAAAAACATTCTTCCATTCCATGTGCCTGAACCACAACCTCTGCTAAACATTCACTATATTCCTTCTTGTATTCCTTCATTCACATTTCCTCCATCCTCTTGCCACCCTTCAAGGTGTGTGTTGATGTTGATCTTTCCTTCCTTTCCATCTCCCCTTTCACACTCCTTCCATTCATTATCCTTCTACCTTCTATCCTTTTTCCTCATGTGCCTATTCCTCCTATCTTCCAACCTCACTTGCTTTACATAAAACTTTATCCTCCATTTTTATCTTCCATCTTCCTTTCCCTATCAGCATCTTTGAGCATATCATTTTGAATCATTGGCATATTATGGTTTATCCTTTCAAGGAGCATTATCTAAAAATCTTTCCTTCTTCCAAAAAGAAAAAAAATAAAATTAAAAATTAAAAATTGAAAATGTGCCTTGGTGAAAACCTGGAAACAGGCACCTTGGTAGCAAAAGTAAAGAGAAATAAATTCATCCTATGGTGAAAACCAATCCCTTGTTGTGCCTTGGATAAGTACCGTGATGAGAACCTGACAATCAGGCATCATGCGTAGTTCTTTTACATATTTCATCCATTTTATCTTCTCTCTTTGATATTGACAATGTTGAGCTATACATGAACATTTGGCTATCTTGTGAGCTATCTTACGATGATCTTGCTTTCATTCTATTCATGTTTAGCCTTCATAATTTTCTTTCATTCATTCTATCCTTTCACTATCATTTTCCCCTTTGGTCTTGGTCTATTAAAAAAGAGTAAAACATGATGCTATGAAGCCTCTTGACATGTCTACTACTTTGGACTACATCCTTTCCTTCTTTTGCATTACACTTTTGTGACTTATCCTATACTGGCCTTTCATTGCTTGTCCAAATGTTCTTTGTATGACAATGTTTCCCTAGCTTGGGTACTCTTGAGGAGTTTTCCATTGAGGATTTCTTCCCTTCATTCTCCTTCATTCTCTTATCTTCCATCTCTTCCACTAGCTTGCTATTCCCTCTTGTCCTCCACCTTGCTAGACATTGGGACTACATGATGTGATCTTGCTTGGGATTTTGATGCCCATTCTATTTGGGGGCATCCTTTGTGCATATTTTATTGATCCTGAAAAAATTCCAAAAAAAAAAATTCATATATGATGCTAAAAAAATCCTAAAAAGCATAAAAAGTATTGAAAAAATGAGCATCCTAGTGAAAACCTAGCAATAGGCGCTTTGATGTCTCACCAAAAAAATGAAAAATCAAAAAATTCAAAAAAAAATAGAAAATACTGCCTTGGTGAAAACCTGGAAACAGGCGCCTTGGTAGCAAAAATACAAAAAAAAATTGAAAAAAGTCCTAAAAAAATATATCAAGTGGTGAAAACCTGGAAATAGGCACTGCTTGAGACCCTTGCACCTTTGTCTATTAGTCTTGCGTGGCACTCCTTCGCTCCACTTGTCGCTTTGCCTCTCCTAGCCTGGAATTGACCCTTATCTTAGTCTAGGGGGCATCTATTGTTCTAAAGCTTATCTTGAGTCTCTTTGTGCATCTAGGTTTCTTAGGCACCTTGCAAATGGTGTTTTTCAACACCATCCCAATTGTGTTTTTCAACACTACCCTAGCGTTGAGTGTTTCTTAACACTCATCAGATATCCTACCCGCAGTCTAGATGATGCAATATTTCTCACTGGCAGATGTGATACTCAAAGTTTGACTCTATGACCTACACACATGCACTTAAACACTTGACTCACTGAGACTTGCTTGACTTTATTTCTTTATGTGCTATCTATGATGATTTTTTTGATTAGTGTTCTCTCCCTAATAGTTTTCGATGATGCTGAGCTAGAAGATTGGGGGCACGAGGACATGTTTTATTGCTTTTTCTTCTTGTAGGTATATTTTGTTGGTCCTAACTGTCATTAGCATTTATGCTTGTTCCACTTGACATTGGGGTCTACAAGGTATTATCCTTAAATATTTTTGCAAGTGCATACTTATATCCATCTTGACTTTCCTTGTGTCTCAATGTGAGTATAATCTTGCTATATTAAACTTAGGTAATCTCACTACACTAGTCATCTTGACCTACATGTCTTTGATGCTTAGGTGGGATTTCCACATATCTATCTAATATAGATCATATTTAGATTCACATAGTTATACTAGTGTGCATTGTATGATCTTGCGACACTGCCAATAATTCTCGATGATGATTATTAGAGTCTAATAGCTTTGTGACCTTACAAGTAAACCACTTTTCGTAATAGCTTGCATTCTTAGGTTCATGTTAGTTTATTTTTTCATCTTACATCTGGAGCGAGCTCTCCTTTCATCTTTCTCAGACTTGTCGATCAACTGCACTCACCTTTTGCTTCTTCTCGATCATGTCTTCCGCTTCTTGTCTTTCATATCATTTTCTTTTCATTTTAGGATTGAAACCAAAATCCGCGTTCACCTTGATCATCCAAATTGCATTTCTCCTTCTTCTACGTAGTTGACTGACCTTTTGATGCCTGATCCTTCGATCTTCACTGGGGCATCCTTTCCTTCTTCATCTCCATCTCTCTCACCCTTCTAGTCTTTCATTCATTTCATTCATCTCTCTCTCTGAGGTCTTGACTGGGGCATATCTTCACTGCTTGATGGTTATCCTATCATCTTTCATCTTCGATTATGATTTCTAGTGATTTGATCATGTTGCTCTTGCTTCTGCATTCCCTCTACCTCATTTCACTTTCGATCCCAAGGGGGCAGACACGTCATATTTCTATTGGCTATTCTCTAGAGCATATGCTTGACCATTCCATTTGCTCTGATCAATCTATCTTTGCGCTTGACATGTTAGTTCTCATCTTGAGTTCTGATACTATCCATCTCCTTCCTAAGTGTTCAGTACTATCTCTACCAAGCTAACCATGCAAGATTTTCTATCTCTCTGCACTTCATTCTTTGGAGTCAAATCTCTATCTATTGCCTTCTTGGCTGATCTATTCTTTGATGTAATGTGTTCCCATATCAATCCCACATTATTTAAAGAGGGGAAAATGTAATCATCTAAAAATGGTCATCTAGACTATTAGCCCCTTTCTAGCATTATTTGCTAAAATCATCAATTGCTTATTCTTGATCAAATCCTAGTTCTATCATTTATTTGATTTTATTCTATGGGCTAACCATCTTATTATAAGTCTTTATTTAATTAAAAAGGAATTTTCCTCCTCTTTTATTAAATAAAATGCCCCCACCTTTACCTTTATCGTAAGTTGCACAAATAAAGCATTATTCCTATTTTACAAAAAGGAGAAAAGGCACTTTTTGTCTCATATGGACACAAAAGTCAACTCTTATTTTCTCATTGGAGGATACTTGTGCACAAGGATTGCTCCTCTTTCAAGCTCCACCCTTGATTAAATCTTTTGCCTCTTAATCTCCATGGTCCATTCTTTCTCATTTCTTATAAAAGGAGAGCTCTCTTCTCATTCTAGCATCCATCTTTTGAATACTAATGTTATGCTGCAAGTTTTATAGGTCAATTTGGAGCTTTGGAGATTTGGAGCATTCTTGACTTTCATATTTACATGCTATTATAGTTTCATTTCTTGCATCTTAGTTTCATTATCATGGCATTCATAGCTTAGTTTCCTTTATGCTTTAGATTACTTCATCTAGCTTAACTAGGAAGGCTTTGTAATACTTGCATCTTTCCTTTCATAGTTTAGTTTGTACTTTCATTTCCATAGCTTAGCTTGCACTTTCATTCATAGTATAGCATTTCATTGCATTTCATAGTGATTCTTGGGGATATTTTCATTCTTGCCCTTGTCTCATTTAATCTCTCATTTCATGGTTTACTAGCAAGGTTATTGGCTTAAATAGCACTAGCTAAGAGCACACTTAATACCCTTGCACTCCATGCCTAGGGAGCTCTAGGTCAATTTTCAAGGATTCTCATTCATGGATTCCCTTGGAAGCAAAGGCTTAGAGAAGTGCACATTTTAGTGTGTACAATAATATACATTGGTCTATTCATCAAATGATTGTCCAAAGTATTTTTTAAACTGGTGATTTGCGTGAATAAATTTATATGTCTCAACCTCCAAGATTTGTTAAGGAAATGAACATCTTGTTTGTAAGTTTAAGAAAATCAATATATGGGTTAAAACAATCTCCTAGAGAATGGTATTCCAAAATCAATTATTTCTTCATTTCTAAAGGTTTTATTAGAAGAAAAAATTATTCTAATATTTATATTGAGCACAGTGAACATGAAATTAATATTATTATTCTATATGTTGATGATTTAATTATCACTTCAAGTTCTAACCATTTAATTTATAATGTAACACCTTATCAGGGAGCCCATGAGAAACTAACGTAACTAGACATAATGTTGATGCAATAATTTATTTTTAAATATTAAGCATACATTATACAACAAAATACAGAAGAAAGTTGAACTTGTGTTTGAATATCATTATTAACACATGTTAAGACAATAAATCCATGTACTTTAATCCAATTAACATTCTCAAGGGTTCCAAGAGTTGTTACTTTAAACAACCTTAATTTCATTACTAAGTTTTACTACAACATATTTATATGATCTAGATTACATCTATTTTAAAACTCGAAATCAATGTATTCCTAGTTCTTCAATTTACCATAATGAAATAACCAGGATTCATAAAGGAAACTAACACATATATTGCATTGAAGTAACTAGAAAATTAATCATATTTATGTAAAATAATAGTACAATCAAGGAGATACAACTAATTCACAATGACTTACATGAAATTACATCTTATGTGTACATATCATAGAGATCATAACAACATCAAATCAAATTACAATTACAATTGCATATACATCTCTTGTAGAAATGTCTCAAATAATACATGATAGATCATATGATAAACATCTCATGAAAACATGAATGAACTCACCAAAAAGTGAACATGGTAGTAGAATCTAGGATCAACCAAGTACATGAACACGAGCACAAGAGATTGATGGTAAAAGAATTACTACCACCCAACCACATGGAGCCTGAAGGCCCACCCCACCATGCTAAGGAGATATACACTAGGCCCCACTCAGATAGATAATCATAAGAAAGAAAGGATAATGAAAAGGTACACTAGTTGCAAAGGCTACATGGTTATCAAATGGTATAATTGAGACATACTACTAGAGGTACCAAACACTTGTAGGAAACCTACAACACATATAGGGGAGTTTCATCACATAAGTACACCCCTTGGGCTACTATAGACGGTCTCTTTGGACCCCAACCCCCAAGTAAAGATCATATATGGAATTGGTACTCCTTTTGTAAAGACAAGAAATCCAATCATGTCATATCACTACGCCCCCTAGACAAATAGACATCTTATTCCACTCTCATCCTTAGCTTGTACTAGAACTCAAGGCATGGTTGAGACACTATTGTTATCTTAATAATGTTTTACCTAGTAAGTTTATTAAGTCATCACTTTCTTAAGCTACCCACAATGGGTTACCCTTGATGACCACTTGAGGACCCTGACCCCCATTAAAAGCCACTCCCCTCCTATTCTTCTAGATATCTGACCCTAGGCTCATAAATTAGAAAAGCATCATAATGACAAAATAATCTCAATTTTGATTCCTTCTCATACTAAGAACACATTAGCACTTCTACGGCCATAGTATGCACAATTAACCTCTCTCAAATAAACCTATAACCTACAAACCATTTACAACATGAAATATCCAAGCAATTACCATAAAATAATATTAAATAACCTTGAGCCTCTAGTATGAGAACCCTTACCTAAGGATTTACACTACCCATACCCAACAAATACACCAACCTAAAACTCGTTGATATCATGATCACATATAAAACATACTTAATATTTTATTATTTCTAATTAACCATTGAAACAAGGATGATCATTAACAAAATAGCACACATAATTTGTACACTTAATCTGATTATAATTATATAAATTTAATAAATTTAAACATAATTGAGTTGTAATATTATAACACTAAGATAATTATAGGCATATTAAAGTAATATAGAATACTAAATCTTACTATCATATAATAAAATCCATTATTTAGATACTGGTAAAAGTACCAGTCTGGGTCTCACAACCAATTGTACATAAAAAGAAAGAGTCTTTTTCAAGTTTTTTTTACATGAAAGTATAGTTAAGCCCCTTGGGTCACACACTACCTTTTTCACATGTTTTCTTTTATTTATTTGTGATCTAGCACTATGTTTTATGCCTAGTGCCATATCCTCACCAACCTCATTTTTATATTACATGTTATGAGTTTTATTTTTTATCATTGTTGACTAGGCCTACCTTTTTCACATGTGGCCCTTGTCCCAAAAGTTGATGTTTTATTTTTGAGGTTTAATTTAGTTGTTACCTCTCTTCAAAATTAACACCATGTGGGTGGGGAGGAGTTCTTCTTTTTACTTAAAGATATTCTTTTAAATGTTTAATTTTTGTTTTTTGTATTTTTATAAAATAAAAAAAAAAAAGACTTTTTCATTTTATGCACCATTAGTTGTGGGACCACGACCCAAAACCATTTAACTAAAAGTTTAAGGAAAGATTACATAAAATGGTAGACTCTGCAAACTAGAAAGATTCCCTAAGATTAATACAATAGGTAGACCATATCAAATAGTGTCTAGTTGTAGCACAATATAGACAAAAGAAGTATGTGGATTCTCATAGGGTAGACAGATAGTATGTAGTTAGTGATAGGGAATTTCTAAGAGTGTGTCCATGGAAGAGCCCGATCCATTTTGGAAAGGGTTTGAAGTTGGCACCTCATTTTTTTGGCCCATTTAAGATTCTAGAGAGGATTGGACCAGTTTCTTACCATCTTGAATTGTCGCCTAGCCTAGCCCACATACATGATATTTTCAACGTTTCTATACTTAAATTATATATTCTACATTTGACACATGTTCTTGATTGGAATGCATTATAGGTCAAAGATGGGAAGCTATCTTTGGAGCTCATTCATATACCTCAAGAGTGAGGACTGACCCTCAAGGATCATATCATAGAGAAGGAAAGGGTCCAATGGGATCTAAATGATGAGTATATAGTGACTTGGGAGAATGAATGATATTGAGGGAGTTATATCCCTAATTAGTTGTATCCTTCTAGGAGTAAGCCTAATCCTTGGGGGGATGTAATACCCACCCATAGTTTATTATTTTAGTTTATGATGCCAAAATCTTTTATGCCATTTTAATGTGTGTGTTATAATTTTAGTTGTATTTGATGATACTTTGATGTTATGAAAGTACTCTATAATGATGTAGTTACATTAATACAATTATTACTAAATTTATTTTTGTAGAGTGGTGATAAATGTGATGAGGATAAGATATGTAATACACCACACTTTTTATGCTTATACATCCAATGTTATGCTCAAGAGGGGGCCACAAAGGAAGCGATCTCCCAAGAAAATCCCCTAGTTGGATCTGAGTTAGATTAGCACAACCCAAGTGATGTAGGGGTACTGATTCAAAACAAGGATCTTTAAACCAAGTGTTAATTAAAAAGATGTTATTTCCTATGCACCAGGTATAATCAATTAGGAAGGTAAATAATGCTAAGACTAATAAAATAGTTCATTTTCGATATAGAAATACTCTAAATAACCAATAAAATATGCCTACTCATCTTAGAATACTCATAATATGTGCTCTAACTTAGATATGAGATTATGTTCCTAGAACATATCAGAAAATTGAGCAGGATCAGATTTGGACTAGAAAACTATGATCTGCAAAACCTAGAAATCTTTCTATCTGTGTACTAGGTCAACATGGAGGGGGTATGGTGAAGTAGAGGAAAATTAAGCCAAGACTAGGCCAATATCAGCCTCCCTGATCTGTAATTTATTTTAAGATCTGAAATTGCAACAACAAATAGGTTTCGAAGGCTCCAAATCTGAATATGCAAGTCTAAAAACATGAATCTAAAAGAGAAAAATGTCTTTTTTTATTGGGGAGTGGCTTTCCTCAGTCAAGCCCCAATTTAGGAATTAACCTTGAACTTAAATGTATGTAAAATTAAATAAAATGCATAAATTCACCTTACTTTGTAGAAACCCTCGTGGAGGATCCGGATGCATAATCCAGAAGGATGTAAAAGTCCTCAATATTTTTGAATCTTTTAGGAATGTAGGGTATCTCATCAAAATGCAATAGATCGATCATACCAATTCATGGATCCATGGATGTAGATGTTCGCATGTGCTTAAATCAGATATGAAAATGTAAATGAAGAATGGATGAACAAACCATTCGTTGATGGCCAACTCCACTATCTTCAAAGAAGAAATCTATATCTTCAAAAGAACATGCATGATCATGGAAAGGTAATGAAAATGCCTCCAATTAACTCCTTTAAATGTCCTTGAAATATCCTTGAATGCAAATGTTGAAAGCTTGAAGTCTTGAAAGGTTGCTGGGTAAAAGTACAAACCTGTGTCACACTTTTATAAAGGAAAAGGATGACAACATTCAAATTTTTCAACTCTAACGACATAAAAGTGGCATTTGTGTTTAGAATTTGAAGATGATGTAAACTAATGAAATGTGTAAAATTTGATGAAGTTTACACTTATTATTTTTTTTAAAAAAATTTCAACAAAAATTGACATAGTTTTTTAATTTTTGAAGTCCATTTTTTAATTGCTGAAATATGTTGAAAATCTAGGGTCTAGTTCGCGTAAAAAAACTATATGCAAATAATATTTTTTTCATTTGATTCCATAATATGTTTTAGATGACATGTATAGCTAATGCATAAAAAAACAAATATTGGATTTTGGTATATATTTTGTCTGTTGTAACTATCCAAAGTCAGTGTTACCCGAAATCAACAATTTTTAGTTCGCGTCCAATTTTCCCTATCAAATCTACACCATTAAAAAACAAAATTATATATTCTTAAAGAGGACTCTCTCCTCTAGTGTTAAATATAAAATTTTAATTTTTATGACATGATTTGTTATTTTTAATATTTTTTGAACGAGCGTGTTCTTAAATGTTAAAATACCTACTTGAAGTATTTTCAACTTATAATATATTATATGAAATCAAAACATGATAAAAATTACATGACCATAATCTTGACTACAAGCTCTACAAAAGGGTACTTTTAGATTTTACAGAAAGGTAAATTTTGATAGAGAATTCAGGTCCAGAAGTGAGAACTTCTGAGAGCCACCCTTTTTTGCTGACTTTACTGCCAAATAGGATTCCACATGGGTCCGGCTAGAGGGGGTCCGGCCACAAGGGGTTCAGCCGGACCCCCTCTGGTCAGAACACCATCCGGCTGGACCCATTAGGTGACCAAACACGATCCCATGCATGGCCAAGCCCCTTAAATTCAATTTTTCACAATGTGCCCGATTTTTTAAATAAAATTAATTTTTTTATAGATTTTTAATAGTTTTTTTAAATTTATAAATTATTTTAATTTTATTTGTAAAAGTTAAGTGATTTTTATCTTTAATTAAGTGATTTTTAATATTTTTTTAATTTTATAAATTATTTTAATTTTATTTGTAAGAATTAAGTGGTTTTTATCTTGAATTGAGTGATTTTTAATAGTTTTTTAAAATTTATTAATGATTTTTATTTTATATTTGCGTATTGCATGTCAAGTTTTGATTTAGTGTTTTCAAGTTAACTGATTCTTTTCTATTTTTCACAAGGTAGTTTACCTATTTATTGTATTGCATGCATTGAAACTCTTATTTAGTTTTCTTTATTAAGAGGATTTTGGCTAGTATTCGATATACAGGTTTATAGATTTTGGCTCTGAGATTGAATTGGAGGATTGTGAAAGCTTTGGAAAATTTCAGGGTTGTCAGATTGTTCTTTGCACAGTTTCTGTCGAGTGGTGGTTTAAGGTAGGGTTTGAAAAAAAAATTTACAATTATTCTTTGGAAAATATTATCTTCATTGTGTTTCCAAGATAGGTTGATGATTTTGGAGTAATTATATTTTTTTCATTATCCTTGAGAAATTTTGCAAGATTAGATTGTTGTGATTTTCTGAATGATAAATATGTATATATTTTGTTTTCTTATGAGCGTAAGCTTTTATAGAAATGTGTGAGTTTTTCCAGTTAAGTGATTCTTTTATATTTTTCAATTTGAACAATTTTTGCAATGGGGAATAAAAGGAATAGATTAAGAAAATATGATCAAAAAAAGGATGACAAAAAATATTAGACAAAACATAATCAAGATCAACCTGTTGAAGTTCAGGAAGAACCTATTGATATTCAGGAAGATGCAATTCAAGCAGGGGAACAAATTGGTAGTTCTAGAGGTGAAAATAGATCTTTTGGCATGGGCAATTTGATGGAGATGAATGAGGATTCATTTTTTAGTCAAATTCCATCTGAAGAAATGTTATCTGAAAGTACAATTAAAACTCATTTCAAAAAACTTTGGGATGAATATTTTGAAAATAAAAGTATGCTTGCAAGAGCTCAATTATTTGTTAGGTTATTCAGGAAAAAAGAAATGACTCCTGTTTTGGAGTTGTTGGGTGTTGACAACAAGAAAAACTCAGGAGAAAATGTAAATCGAACAATAGTTCAAAATTTGCAAGATGCATTGAACAACATTAATAACTCAAGTCAAGGTGTTGATTTAAGTGTTGCATGTAGAGCAATTATGACTACTTTATCTAGTAGGAGGTTGACACAGAGAAAAAAAGTGCATGCAATTTCTAATTTATTGAATGTATCTAGAAGAACTATTCAAAGATATATCAGGAAGAGAAATATGTTAGATGAAAACATTGAAAAAAATTGGGTAAATATTTGTAGGCTTCCTCGAAAAGATAGAATTTCTAAACATGCAAAAAAATAGGTCATTGAATATTGGACAGCTCACTCTCATGTTTCTTCTAATAGAAGGGATACAATATAGAAGAAAGATGAAGAGATTGGTATGAAAACTACACATCCAAAACATTTTATAGATACAACACAAAGTGAATTATTTGAAGCATTCAAGAAAGAATTTTCAAATGTGAAAATATGTCAAAGAATGTTTGAGAGGTTGTGCCCTTGCTTTGTATGCATAAATAAGGTTCGTGAAACTTGTTGTCGAAATCATGTTGAGTTTCATCTATAGTTGCAATCATATAAAAAAGTTATGGCAGTTCTTGATTCAAATATGGTCATCCCTTGAAGTACAACACAATTTGTGAAGTCTATTTCATGTGATAAATTAGAAGATTTGGATGAGTTCAAAGTACAGTGTATAAAGAATGCATGCAGTGATTGTGGAGATTTGCATAAATTTCCATTGTAAATTGAGAATATTAATGTTTCAACACCTGTTTTGTGGAAAAGATTTGAATATGAAACATATCGAAAGAGCGGAGATGAATCCAAAAAAATTATATTGAAGGAGAGTGAATTTCCCTACCTTGAGTTTATGACCAGATTCTGTACTCTAATTTATCCACATATCCAGCATTTTCATGGTGCATGATGGCAAGCTAAACAATTTCGTGATTCCAAAGATTGTTTTCCGCCTGGTTGTATTCTTTCAATTGTAGATTTCTCCGAGAGCTATACATTTTCCCCTCAAAAAGAGCTTCAATCTCAATATTATCATTTTGATTAGGCTACAATATTTGTGCAAATGACCTATAGACATGCACAATATAATTTGGATGGGGTAGAAAGTCCCAATCCAAATGAATGCATTATCATCAAGGAGTTTCATTTCCATATCAGTGATGATAAGGTTCATGATAGGAGCTATTTGGCTCATTTTTTTGCAATGTTTTTTGAAGATATTATGAATCGTGGGATAAATGCCTCACAACACTAGATTTGGTCTGATGGTCTTGCAGGTATGTGTATAGATACTTTAATTTATTTTCATTTCCATTTAATTATTTATTAAATTATTAAAGGATGACATGTAGGTATGTATGTACAACTTAATTTTTCAAGATAATTTAAATCTACAAAACCCTTTAATTGGCTAGCCATGCAACATGCTAGACGCAATGTTAAGTTTTTGTGGAACTTCTTTGAAAGTGGACATGGAAAAGGAGAGCATGATTGAGTAGGAGCGTGTGTGAAGCATGCACTTCACCAACATGAACTTGTAGGTACAAATGGTGTTCTATATATATATATATATATATATATATATATATATATATATTTCAAATAATATAATTTTAGCTTAGATCCATTTTCTTTAAACTGATAATTCAGAAATGTACAGGTAACATGATAGAGAATTCAAAGAAAATTGTTGAATGGTGTCAAAGTCATTTTGCTCCTCAGGACACCATATACAACAAACGTTATTTTTGGGAAGTGAAAGGTAATTTATATGTTTTTGTAAAATTTTAAATTAAATTTTGATTCCGTGTTCATGTCTATCTTTTTATAATTGTTGATCTAAACATGTGCAACTTTTATTTTATATTTGTAATAGATATAGACCGATCTAATCCTTACAATTGTCAAAGAATTGTTGGTATTAGAAGTTTACATCAATTGATCACTACAAGATAACACAAGCCTCTTTTGATTCAAGTAAGAGAAAAATCATGTTTTTGTGGCCACTGCATTAAGGACAATCCATTGAGTCAATGTGAGAATATTGCAAATGGATATGTTTCACGATGGGATATGGAGTTAATCGGAATGCCTCCTTATGAAGATGATGACATTGACATAAACATTCATGATCCTATATATTCAGCTGATTATGAGCATGTTTCTGATTTAGTTGTTACAGGTGCGTGCACATACATGTTCTTTTATTTAATTTTAATTTATCGTATAAGTGATGTTTAATTTTAATAAAATCTATTTGTATAGGTGATATTTTTTATGTAGTTGCGGATCCTGACAATGTAGAAAGTGTAGATTATTATCTACTAAGATGCACAAAAGCAAAATACAAGTTGACAGAACAAATTGTAGATGGTGATGGACAGACATATCCAATTGGTTCAGTTGTTATTGAAGGAACCTATTATCAGAAAATAAAGGTCAATAGAAATGGTGTTCAATTTATTGAATACCTGTCTAGCCAAAAAGTTCTTCATTACAGTCACTTGGTTATAGCAACAAAGTTGCAATTCGAGACATTGCCAAAAAGAAAAAATGGCAATCAGAAGTGGAGGTTGTCTATTGAAGAACATGAAAAACTTTTGGAGATAATAAAAGATAGAGATGATCCAAACTATATGTATGAGGAGCTTTAGAACTCTATAAACTTTAGAATAAACTTCTTTTAGTAGCTCTTGTACTTTCATATATTTGAACTCTATAGTTTGAATTTTCATGTTTGAACTCATATATATATATATATATATATATATATATATATATATATATATATATATATATATATATATATATATATATATATATATATATATATATATATATATATATATATATATATATATATATATATATATATATATATATATATATATATATATATATATATATATATTGTATGTTTTTATGTATGTATGATAGTTAATTAATTGTATGCTTTGATTAATTAGTTAGTTAATTAAATGTATGCTTTGATTAATGTTTTTGGTAATTAAGCTTTAGTTAATTATGATAGTTACTTAAAATTAATTATATGCTTTCATGCATTACCTCCCCTTAAGACATTAGTTACTTACTTACTTAATTATGTTTGTTACCTAATTATGTTAGTTAGATTAGTTAATTATGTTAGTTAGATTACTTAATTATGTTAGTTACTTAATTATGTTAGTTACCTAATTATGTTAGTTAGATTACTTAATTATGTTAGAACTACTTAATAGTTTGAATTTTCATGTTTGAACTCATATATATATATATATATATATATATATATATATATATATATATATATATATATATATATATATATATATATATATATATATATATATATATATATATATATATATATATATATATATATATATATATATATATATATATATATATATATATATATATATATATATATATATATTGTATGTTTTTATGTATGTATGTTAGTTAATTAATTGTATGCTTTGATTAATTAGTTAGTTAATTAAATTTATGCTTTGATTAATGTTTTTGGTAATTAAGCTTTAGTTAATTATGATAGTTACTTAAAATTAATTATATGCTTTCATGCATTACCTCCCCTTAAGACAGTAGTTACTTACTTACTTAATTATGTTTGTTACCTAATTATGTTAGTTAGATTAGTTAATTATGTTAGTTAGATTAGTTAATTATGTTAGTTACTTAATTATGTTAGTTACCTAATTATGTTAGTTAGATTACTTAATTATGTTAGAACTACTTAATTATGCTTTGATTAATTAGTTAGTTAATTAAATGTATGCTTTGATTAATTACATCACCTTAACATAATGTATACATAACACATGTATAAAACTAAGTCTAAAAGATGAAATAACACACGAACATATAACATGTAACATGTATAAAATATGTAACATGTAATGTCTAAAATATGTAATGTGATGTATAAAATATGAAACATGTAAGATGTATAAAATATGTAACATGTAATGTCTTAAATATGTAATATGATGTATAAAATATGAAAAATGTAACATGTATAAAATATGTAACATGTAATGTCTGAAATATGTAATGTGATGTATAAAATATGAAATAACACACAACCATATATACCATGTACATGTATAAAATATGTAACATGTAATGCCTGAAATATGTAATGTAATATACCATGTACATATATGAAATGACTAAAATATCTACATGTATATATGAAATGTTATAGCATGTATATATGAAATGTCACATGAAATATCTAAAATAACATTGTCACTCAACTAGGGCCATGTCTTGATCTATGACCTGATGCCAATGCACCTCCTCCTGATGTCGGTGCACCTCTTCCTGATGTTTGTGTACAATAAAAAAAAATGTCAAGCATACATACATGTATAATAAATTTTAAATACTTATGATCATAGAAAAATTAATTTTTTGAACAAACATCTCAATGTACCTATTTGTCATGATGGATAGGATCACATGGAGTCTGTATATCTCCATATGGTGTAGCATCCCTACCCATAACCTCCTAGAGTACATATATATATATAACATACATTAATCAAATTTCAAATATATGTGTAAGTTTTTTAAATAAATAAAAATTTAATTTAATTATATATACCAGAGTGGCCTCTAATGCTCTCCCGAAAGTGCTCAAACCTAAAAATTCTAATGATATGGCCACAGGATCAATCCGGTTGTCTATAAGCAATGTAGTAAAAAGTTGACAACCTAGACGTGATGAAGTGGCCTTCATGGTCTGATGATGTGTTGTAGGTGGTGTAGTCTACAGAGGACCTGTAGGTGGTGGTGTAGTCATCTAAGGACCTGTCGATGGTGTAGTTTATTGAGGACCTATCGGTGGTGCAGTCTACTGAGGATCTGTGGGGTGGTGCAGTCTGCTGAGAACCTAATCCAATACTAATATAGGTCCTGATAAATGATGGAACCTCCCTGAGTGAAATATCGCTGAGCATCTGTATAGTCTGATATGCACAAATAAGATCACTGGATAATAATGCCCTCGTACATCACAAATCATCCATATTTGATATAGCTGTAAGCTCCAAGGGAGATGGTATGTCGACTATACCATATAGATCACCAATAGAAGATGCATCCTGTGCAGGTGGAGAAATGGTGGAATGAGACCATAACATGTATCTCCCCACATGATCAGATGAAATCTCCTCAACCTGTGTGGCGATACTCACTATATTAGAATAAATGTCCATCCTCATCTTGTCATCTGGTACACTCACTCCTGCCATTTCCAAACCTTTTGGTATGACCAAAAGGTTTGGACCCACCCTTGCCCACTTATTAGCAAGCATAAGGGCATCAGGCCCTCTGAACCTATCAGATAATCTCCCCTTCCCCTGCCCAACATAATCAAGAAAATTTGTATAATCAACATCAAGGTGCAAATGAAATTTTGCAAACAATTGTTTGCAGAAATATCATGGTAGCTCATCCTTCTAGGGCCACATGTGGTGAGCAACCAACCATCAAGGATATATAAATGGTCCCACCAAATCATCTTCACATCTTGTAGGCATGTACCCTCTCACCTTCTTTATGTCTCAATAATGAGGAAATATGCCCTTCACCATAGGGGTGGAAATAGCTGTATTGATCTCACTGTACTTCACAGTGTCAGTAACACTACGAGACAAAGAAGTATATAATCTATCAATGCTCATAGTATCATATGGGTTGTATGATTGAACTGTGTCAATCATACGTACCAAATCCTCTCTAATAATGACCACCCTATCCCTATTGGTAATGGTGGTAGATGAAGCCAAGGTTTGATCCAAAACATGTAATGCTCATGTCAATTTGTCAGTAGTATCCAAAAATAGCTTCTGTCTAGTCTCTGTTGTATCAGCTGATCTATGAGAGGAATGAGCACTACTACTATGACTACCACCCCCCCCCCCCCATGAACACTAGCATCTCCTAAATCTATTGACCCTCTACCTGATGCCATGTAATAGATAAACAAGAATATAAATATAGATCCCTGCACATGTACATACAAATTTAAAAGAAACATACATGTTACAAATTTAAGACCATCTAGTTTGAAAATGAAATATATATACATGTATGTATACAAATTTAAGAAATATAAAACATTACAAATGTAATCATCTAGTTTAAAATTGAAATATATATATATATACATATATATATATATATATACATATATATATATATATACATATATATATATACATATATATATATATATATATATATATATATATATATATATATATGTATGTATGTATGTATGTATGTATGTATGTATGTATGTATGTATATATATATATATACAAATTTAAGAAACATACATGTTACAAATTTAAACGTGCATACATGAACTAAAAATTTAAACATACATATTACAAATTTAAGACCATCTAGTTTAAAAATGAAATCTATATATCCATGTACATACAAATTTACTAAACATATTAATCCTAATTAGTCTTAATTGGTCAATTAATAGGTCCTAATTGGTCAAGTATTAGTCACATGTTAGGTCTTAATTGGTAGGACTATTAGGTCTTAGTAGGTCATATTGGACATAATTGGTCAAGTATAGGTCCTATTAGTTCTTAAGGGTGGACTATTAGGTCTTATTAAAGTAGGTATTAGGTCTTATTAGGTCGTATTAATCAGTTTAGGTGTTATTAGTCATATTAGTCACATGTTAGGTCTTAATTGGTCAATTAATAGGTCTTAATTGGCTAAATATTAGTCACTAGTTAGGTCTTAATTGGTTAAGTATTAGGTATTAATTGGTTTAGATAGAATTTTTGTTTATGTTAGTTTCTAGTGTTAGAGTTTAATAGGTCTTAATTGGTTTCTAGAATTTTTGTTTATGTTGTTTATGTGGTATTAATCCTATTAAGTCTTAAGGGGTCGTATTAATCATGTTAGGTCTATCTTAATTGGTCATATTAGTCACATGTTAGAAATTTAAGAAACATACATGTTACGTGCATAGATGTTAGAAATTTAAGAAACATGCATGTTACAAATTTAAATGTGCATACATGAACTACAAATTTAAACATACATGTTACAAATTTAAGATCATCTAATTTAAATTGGTTAGGTATTAGGTCTTAATTGGTTTAGATAAAATTTTTGTTTATGTTAGTTTCTAGTGTTAGAGTTTAATAGGTCTTAATTGGTTTCTAGAATTTTTTTTATGTTGTTTATGTCATATTAATCCTATTAAGTCTTAAGGGATCGTATTAATCATGTTACCTGTCTTAATTGGTCATATTAGTCACATGTTAAGTCTTAATTAGTCTTAATTGGTCAATTAATAGGTCCTAATTGGTCAAGTGTTAGTCACATGTTAGGTCTTAATTGGTAGGACTATTAGGTCTTAGTAGGTCATATTGGACATAATTGGTCAAGTATAGGTCCTATTAGTTCTTAAGGGTGGACTATTAGGTCTTATTAAAGTAGGTATTAGGTCTTATTAGGTCATATTAATCAGTTTAGGTGTTATTATTCATATTAGTCACATGTTAAGTCTTAATTGGTCAATTAATAGGTCTTCATTGGTTAAATATTAGTCACTTGTTAGGTCTTAATTGGTTAGGTATTAGGTCTTAATTGGTTTAGATGGAATTTTTGTTTTTGTTAGTTTCTAGTGTTAGAGTTTAATAGGTCTTAATTGGTTTCTACAATTTTTGTTTATGTTTTTTATGTGGTATTAATCCTATTAAGTCTTAAGGGGTCATATTAATCATGTCAGGTCTATCTTAATTGGTCATATTAGTCACATGTTAAGTCTTAATTAGTCTTAATTGGTCAATCAATAGGTCCTAATTGGTCAAGTATTAGTCACATGTTAGGTCTTAATTGGTAGGATTGTTAGGTCTTAGTAGGTCATATTGGACCTAATTGGTCAACTATAGGTCCTATTAGTTCTTAAGGGTGGAATATCAGGTCTTATTAGTAGGTATTAGGCTTTAATTGCTCAAATAATAGGTCCTAATTGGTCAAATATTAGTTACTTGTTAGGTCTTAATTGGTTAGGTATTAGGTCTTAATTGGTTTCTAGAATTTTAGTTTATGTTAGTTTCTAGTGTTAGAGTTTAATAGAAAATATTAATCATGTTAAGAGTCCTATTAGATGTTAAGGGTCTTATTAAGTTTTATTAGATCTTAAAAGGTCATATTACGTCTTGTTAATTTCATGTTAGGTCTTAATTGGTCAAAGAGAGAAAGTTTATGTTAGTTTCTACTGTTAGTGTTTATGTTGCTTCATCTTCTAGTTTCATGTTTAAAAACATATCTAACATATCTAACAAAATTAAATAAAACTTTTTAAAACATATCTAACAAAATTAAATTAAAACATATCTAACAAAATTAAATTAATTAAATAACTAACACATTTTATTAACTGAAAAAAAATATTATATTAATTAAATAACTAAATCTACATAAAATCATATTATTTAATTTCTACAATTAAAAAAATAAAACTACATAAACAAAAATAACTATTAAATTAAAATATTTATATTTAAATTACAATTATCTTATTCTAATTAAACAAAAACAACTACTAAATAAACATTTTTAATTAAATTACAATAATTTAATATTAAATAAAAAAACAACTTTAAAAAAACATTAAAATTTTAAAAATTAAAAAATGCCTACCTCTTCCGGTCAAACCACCCGCTAGCTCTCTCCAAATCCAAATGTCGCTGAAACCAAATGAGCCCCATGCGGCAAGATTTTTTCTTATATAGATTTTGGGGGTCCGGCCGGACCCCTCCTACCACATAGGCACCATGTGGTGCCTAGTGGGTGCCACATAGTTTCAGTCGGACCCCTTCCGGCTAGACCCCCTAAGTTTGTCCTCTAGTGCGAGAGAGTTTTGTACTTTTACCCTGCAAAAGGATCTTCTTCAATGCTCCTTGAAAATACTTATGAATGCTCTTGGGATGATCTTAAAAAGAATATGAATGATTCTATGCTTATTGGATAACTTATATCTCCAAAATAAAGTGAGTAGGCCTCCTTTCATACTAATTTTGTGACCATAATAAAAAAGGTTTGACTACACAAAGTAGGAAAAGAAATTGGAAACCTGAGATGGGCTCGGAATCCTCAGGCACCCAACCTAGAGGGTAGACCAACCTCGGACTCACCCCATGGGCTAGGATGCCCTCAACCTACCCCCAAGGGGAAAGGGTGACCTCTTACTACCCCTTGATGGTTGATCTCATTGGGGGATAGTTAGGATCTTGGGGACAAAGAAAAGAACAACAAAAACAAGCAAAAAATAGGGGCCTGATTTGGGACAAATGAAAAGGTAAATCCATGGGTCTATAAAGGCATTTAAATTAGGTCTAAATTATCCTACTAAGGAGGGATAAACATGTCTCAACATGGTTTCTTCCATTTTAATATGATACAATTAGCCCCCACTTTATTGAGAGTGTGAACCTAACTCAAACTCTCAGTAAAGTAGATAAAAAATGCATAAGGTGATCTCATTATGAATAACGAGAAAAAGATTCCATCAAGCCCCAAATATACTTGATTCCTTGTTAACTTTGAAATCATAACAAGAGAGGTATCACTAACAGAAACAAAAAAAAAAGAGTGTGAGTAACTCATCCAACAAGATGTGTGTATCTTACTGTGAACCACACCAAAAGACATGTTGCAACAAAAGAAGGCATTGTATAGAAATTAATATACATTCTAGTCAACCCATCAAGGATTCACCCAAGAAAATGCATTTCCAAAAGAGAAAAACTACAAAAGGAAACTAGGCATAAGGATGTGTGTATCCTTAATGAGTTGGGAGAATGGAACCACATGGATTGTTCCTTCCAGATTGTTAGTAATCCAAGAAGAGATCCAAAAGAGAAATGGTCCTTTAGGATATTTTATTAATTCATAAAGGGATTCAAAGAATCAAAAACTATCATAGTGCGTGTGTGTAAAATGTGAGCAGAGTGTATTCTCCCGTGTTAAAGCGATTGCAAATGCCTCAATGAGAGAAATGGCTTTAACAAAGCATACATGCATCCACCAAAGATGTTTCCACTATAAAATTCCCCCAAGAGAATACATATCAAGTGAAATACGCACATAAAAAAAAGAAAGAGAATGAAGGGATCTTTTAATTCTAGGGTTAGTGTGATCATAAGATAACATATGAAATATTATGTCAAATGAAATGTCATCATTCCCCAAATGAATTATAACTAGAACACAATGGAGGAAAATCATGTAAGACTCATGAAGAAGAGTCCTTGTGGGATGGCATCATGGAGACCAAAAATATTTGTTTCTACCATGTCACAATATCCCAAGTCGATTACACAAAGGCACATTTATGAATAATGGTAGATTTACAACACTGGTAGATTTACAACACAACATATAATGACATTTAGAAGAAGAAATGTATAAATAGAAGAATGGTTAAAAAAATTTGATTCCTTTATCACCTTGCACCAACAGAGAAATAAGGATTATTTAAAAAATCTAAACAAGGGTATGTGCAAGATCATGAGGGGCCAAACTATGCCCTTAAGTGGCAATGAAAAATCAGCAAATTAGGGTTAGTCAACTTGACATGAAAATTTCAACTAGCTATGAACCTAATATCAAAAAGTTGTAAGAATAGAATCTATAGAAAATTGAATTTAGTTTCTAAACTACTAGGCCTTTTTTAAGAAAAAGTTAGTATGATTGGTGAAAAGTATAGATTTCAATGCAGCAGTACAAAAATTTCAAGAAAAAAATAAGAAGTACGTGTATGTCTGACCACCTTAATCATAATCAAATGATAATATTTTATTATAAGATTTTATATATAAGTAGTAGACTCATGCCTAGATGCAACACATATTATTTTTTAATTTTATTCCAAAAAAAAATTAATTATGAATTTTTTGCTACAACATTTTCAGAATTAAAAAACTCCCGTGTTGACCACCTTAACTCATTCAAAACTTTACAAAATTCAAAATTTATTTTTTTTCCTTATAGTAGGCAAAGCATAGAATGTGATGCATTTTTTAGATTTCAAAAGTTTTATATCATCTGAAAGTTATAGTCATTTTCAATTAGTATATAAATCAACACTTTAGAGGTAGCTCAATTATAAAATAACTAATAATTACTTACCGAATTCAAAATTTGACAGCAATTATATCGATAGAAAGCTGATAATCTCCTTAAGATACCCTTTTCATTTTATCAAATTTGGGTGAAAAAAAAGTCGTCAACTACATTGTCAAAGTTTTGAACTGACATCGCCACTTTTTGGCCCCTCATGATCTTGCACATACCCACAAAACATATAACAAGCAACACATCACGGGGAAACATAAGACGAAAGGCAAACACACAAAGACTACCATGCTAGAGAATCCAATCAAGAACATCATTTTCCACCCCCCCCCCCCCCCCCCCCCCCATCTCGGTCTATATAATTTAGGGAAGGTGGGAGACTCACAAGAGGATCACTGTCCAACATAGTAGGAAAAATTTCCAGTTCCAAACACTAGCCATGTTGCAGGTCACTTTGTTTGATACTAAGAGTGATTGATAACTATTTTGAAAACATGTTAGGAAAATCATTGTCAAGACCAATAGTATCATATTCATCACAATCACTAGCATGTATATCATTGGTAGAATCAATGGGATCATCAAGAGTATCTTCTTCATCAAGATTAATCACAATAGAATCCAAAATATGAATGCAATCCTCATTTTTATCCATTTGAATAGTGTTATGATTATTAACTTCCTCTATAGGCTCAAGACTGGGTTGGTCAAATAAAGGTAAGCATGCACATGTGCCTTGGATTTAGCTTGACATTTCTTTCAATAGTCACAGGCATGTTGGTTATATTTTGTCTTGCTAGAGATAGCAGGTGGAGTAGGATCAAACAACATCAGGTCATTTTCTCCCTATGATGGGGGACTGAAAGGAACCACACTAGGTTGATAGATAGGAATAGGAGGTATCTCAAAATAAGTCAAATAATCAGAAATAGGAGCAACAAGTGGAAGAGGTAAAAGACCATAGGTAGGATCAAGATTGGGAAAACTCAATTCAAAAATCTTTCTATATTTAAAGACTTGATAAGATCAGAAAAGGTAATTAGGATGGGTTACAGGTGTTGTAGGTAAAGAAGACCAAAAGAAATCAAGGCCAGCACAGTCTCGAGGCATATAAGGATGGTAAAGACTATGCTTAATGGTCTTGATCTTTCCATCATGAGGGAAGTTAAGGAAGTTATGGATAGAAGAGGCTACGGCTTGCATGGAGGACAACCAAGGAAAACCAAGGTTAACTTGAAACTGATCAAAAGTAGGGATGACAACAAAGGTAGTATCAACAAATTTACCACAAAGTTCTATATCCAAGGCTATAGAACCATGAGGGTGATAAATAAATTCATTAAAAGTCTGAATCCAATCATCTATCATATCATAGAAATATCTTTGTAAGTGTTTACTTAAAATAATCTCTTCATTTACAATATTCACCATGAAAGTAGGGTCAATAAGAGTACCATGGTAAGGACTGCTAGCAACCCTAGTAGCAATATAAATAGGACCATTAGGAGCTCTAATCATTTTAGAATGGTCAAAGGTAAAGGGTTGGTCTAAATCTATAGGTTCTGGTTAGAAGGCACTACATATTTATTTCCATTTCTACCATTGGCATCAACAGATATAGCATTGGAATCAATCAGGTCTTGGATAGAATTCTTCAAGGAATAACACCTTTTAGTATCATGGCCAGGTTGACAATAGTATTGACAAAAATATTTGGGATCAAACAACTTTGAAGCCATCATAGTCAGGTTAAGAGGTCTAATAGGAGGAAGTTTAATGATATTAGCATTTAACAACATTCCCATCATAGTTTTCAAAGACTTAGATAATGGAGTATACTTACGATTAGGGCATAAAATAGAAGAATAAGTAGGAACCTTGGATGTGATAGCTACTTGTTCATCTATTGTATTTAATTATTTTTTAATCTTGATATATCTATTAGGTTTATGGAACTTATTCTGGTGGGTGGAGGCATCACTCTTATCAACTGGTACAAGATCCATTGGAGTTGTTCTCTCAAACTTATTCACTTGTAATTGATAATGGTGAAGTGCTGCACAAAGTTGGGAAAAGGAAGTGAATTTAGTAAGAAGAATCTTATCCTTAATGTCTTTTTGTAAATTAGAAATTAAAATTCATTGTATATCAATATCAAGAACAAGATACGAAATCTGAGCATACAAATGTTTAAATCTACTGATAAAGTCACTAACTTTTTATTTAACTCCTTGTTTGGAATGCATTAATTCATTCAAAGAAACTTGAGGACTAATATTATTTTGAAATTGTTGAATGAAATCATTATCAAGATTTTAAAAAGAATCAATAGAACAGGGAGGTAAAGAATAGTACCAGTGCAAGGCCTTATCTTGAAAGGTCCTAGTAAACAACTTGGTCATGAACCTATGATCATGGGCAAAGTCACTATCTGGGGTTTGAAAATTCTTAACATGAGTCACAGGGTCACCCTTACCATTACAAGTGTCAAGATGAGGCATCTCAATATGTTGAGGAATAACCACACGGATAATTTCTAAGTACAAAGGATTAAAAATATCATATGTAAGCACATTAAAATTGGACTAAGTTAATGAAGCAAGTTGTTGTTGCAAGGAAAAAATGGTGTGAGATAGACTAGTGATGGTTGAATCATTAGAGGAAATAGTAGGCATGGACACATTGGATAGGATAGGAAATTTATAGGAAGTAGTAGGAATGATATAAGTGATAGGAGGAACACTTGAAACAATTGTAGGAAGAGGATTGGAATATGTAAAAGGTACACTATGATAAGAAGGCATAGAGGTAGGAAAATAAATAGGTGGAAGACTCATAGGAAGAGGTGGAATAGAGGTATTAGGAAGACTCACATGTATTGGATTAGAAATTTGAATGAATGTGGTCATAAGAGGTGGCGCATAAGTAGGAATGCTAGGAATAGGAATGGAGATAGACAAAAAATGTTCAACAATCATAGTAGGTGTCCCATAACCTAACTCTTGGGAACCTTCAGCTAAAGGTTTAACATGAGAAAAAACAAGGTGAGACATACCATGCAAGAGATTAATACCATTTTTATCATTGTGTATAACTTTCCTTAAGACTTCAATTGCGGTAATAGTATTAGGATTATGGTTTTCTTGAATAAGCCAACTTTCCACCTTTTCAAGATCACTAGTGAGATTTTGGACCTGGGAAGGAGGAACTCTTAAATCTTCATCTTCATCATGGTAAGAGTGAGAATATTTATTCTTTGTGGAAGGATTAGGATAATTAGGGATCATGTTATCGTCGAGGTTCCTGGGGAAGAAAGAGGAACCTGGATCAAAAGAACCCACGAGTCCACGGATTCTTCTAACCGTGATGCTATAGGTTGGACTAAAAGTAATAAATCTCATACACAAAAGAGTGCAAAGCCAGAGGGAGATCACAAATTATTTTCAAACACAAAAATTATATCTAACCACAACAAAGTATGCACACTAAATATAAATCCAACTATTACAAAAATGTAAAGAAGACACAAGGCATACAGAAAGCACACAATGAGATCTAACACAATAGAATGTAAAGGAAATATAACCATCAAATCAAAAGGATAAAAGAATGAAAGTTTTAGGTTCACTGAAAGGTGGTGAACCAACACACACAATGCAATCTAACACCAAAAAGAAAGAGTTGTCGCAAGTGGGTTCACCAAAATGTAGAGTGGTGAAAAATGTGATGAGGATAAGATATGTAATACACCACACTTTTCACACTTACACATTCAATGTTATGCTCAAGAGGGGGCCAAAAAGGAAGAGATGTCCCAATTAAATACCCTATTTGGATCCAAGTCTAATTAGCACAACCCAAGTGATGTAGAGGTACCAATTCGAAATAAGGATCTAACCAAGTGCTAAGTAGAAAGATGTTATTTCCTATGCATTGAGTATAATTAACTAGGAAGGTAAATGCAATGCTAAGACTAAGAAAATAGCTCAGATATGATATAAAAAAAACTTCAAATAACTAATGAAATATGACAACTCACCTTATAATACTCAGAATGTGTGCTTCAGCTCATATCTCAGATTCTACTCATGGAACATATAAGAAAACTGAATAGGATCAAATCTGGGACCAAAAAATATGATTTGCAAAACCTAGAGATATTTCTACCTTAAGACTAGGTTGACCTAGAGGGGGTGTGGTGACTTGGAGGAAAGTCTACCTAGGACTAGGCCGAAATTGGCCTCCCCTTCATTTGTAAGTTTTTTTCAAAATCTGAAACTACAACAACAAACATGTCCTGAAGGCTCTGAATATGAATCTGCAAGTCTAAAAACCTGAATCTACAAAAGAAAAATGGTTTTTTTTCATTGGGGAGGTCCTTTCCTCAATCAGTCCTTGATTTATGAATTAACCTTGAATGTAAATGTATGTAAAGGTAAAGAAAATGCATGTAAATTCACCTTACTTTATATAAATCCTCATAGAGGATCTGGATCCATAATCCACAAGGATGTAAAGGTTCTCAATATTGTTTAATATTGTAGAAATGTATGATATCTCATCAAAATGAAAAATATTGATCATACCAATTCATGGATCCATGGATGCATATGTACTCATGTGCACAAATCGGATATGCAAATGCAAATGAAGAATGGATGAACAAACCCTTTATTGATGGCCAACTCCACTATCTTTTAAGAAGGAAGCTAGATCTTGAAAGGAACATGCATGATCATGGAAAGACGATGAAAATTCCTCCAATGAAATCCTTTAAATATCCTTGAAATCTCCTTGAATGCAAAAGATCTTGAAATCTTGAAGTCTTGAAAGGTTGCAAAAGAATCTTCTTCAATGCTCCTAGAAAATGCTTATGAATGCTCTTGGAATTATCTTGAAGGGAATATGAATGCTTTTATTCTTAATGGATAAATTTTATCTCCAAAATTAATTTATTAGGCCTCCTTTTATACCAATTTTGTGACCAATATTGAAAAGGGTCGACTGCACAAGGCGGGAAAAGAAATTGGAAACCTGAGATGGGCCTAGAATTCTAAGGCACCCAACCCTGAGGGAGGATGACCTTGGCCTCACCCTAGGGGCTAGGCTAACCTCTGTCTAACCCTTAATGGGTCATCTCATCAGGGGTTGGTCCGAGATCTCAAGGATAGAGAAAAGAATAGTAGAAATGAGCACAAAATAGGGGCGCAATCTAGTACAAAAAAAAAGGTACATCCATAGGTCTATAAATGAATTTAAATTAGGTCCAAATCATCCTACTAAGAAGGGATAAACATGTCTCAACATGGGTGCTTTCAATTTAATATGATACAATTACATATTGCTACTTAGATGATATTTTTTGTTCTCATATCATGGTGTTATGGGTATTTATATTTTCATTGACCTACCAACCCCTATATCTGCATTATATTGATGATGGACATGTTTTATGCTTCTATTTTATGTTTTTGTATGGTGAGCTATGGATTTGTATTTACTTATATACGAGATCTACACAATGTATCGATCCCTACCATTGTTTGTTATGATTATATGCATGTATGCACATGCTTGGCTTTGTGATGCAGGTTTGTAGGTATCAGGCGTTGTCTCCCTGAATTGGTAGGATTGAGTGTCCCCTTATACATATCTCAATGGTGGAAGGGGTGAGGTAGCATTCAGGCCCAAAATAAACCCTAAACCTACACTTTTGTCCTACGTAAGGACAAGTATATGATTGACTACCCTCTCTACATTCGTCAAGGGATGTGAATCTATGTACCCTATCTAAGCATGATTGTAGTTGTTTCATCTTTATTTCATTTTGGATTAATAGTTTTTTTGTGTGTATTCATATAGGTTAATGAAACATTTAGTTGATAATCTCAATAAAGGTTTGATAAGAGGGTTAAAATAAAAAGGTTAGATAATCACATGTATATATAGTTACAATAATATGGCTCGTGAAGTAAAATAGTAGGTGTTAAATTACTAATATGTGTTTGATATATAATTATAAATGTTTATTTAACATGAAGAGATTTCCACAATCTATAAATTCCAGAAAATTACAGTGTTAACTAAACATTAAATTAAAATGTCTATATTTATTTTATGATTAATATACCAAGTCTTAATATATTGGCTAGATATTTTAATTAATATTAAATTATAAATTAATTAAAGGTGCATAATTAAATAATATGCTATTTAAAAATAATTATTTATTTAATTATAAACCTTTTTTATTTTTTTATATTATTAATTAAATTTAAATAATAAATCAATCATGCAAGTTTAAATAAATTAATATTTAATAAATTGTTTTTAATTTTACTTGGAAATTCATTTTTGTAACTTAGATTTAATAATTAATAAATTGACTCATATTGATTTTAAATCCTTTTTTATTTCCTTTTAGGGTTTTCTTTTCTTTCGAACCCTAGTCTTCTTGTTTTCTCCTTAAATTGGATGAATGTGGCAAATTTTGCATGCATTTGGATTTGAAAAAAAAAAATTGGCAAGTTTTCAGGATCATTTTATATAGAGGTTATGGGGGATAAATATTTTGTTTTAAATCTTGGAGTATTCTAGATTTTGGGTTTCACCCTCTATTCTCTCTTAGAATTTTATTCATCTTTTTGAGGTAGACACTCAATTGCTCATGCTTGAAAATTGAATCCTCTCTTCTTCATGCTTGTATGAAATATTATAGGTTATTGTTATTTGGTTTCATTTAAAAATCAAGGTTTGGGGGTTATTAAATGAATGTAAAAAACCACCCTATCTTTTATATATAATTAAAAAAATAGTAGTAGTGGTATATGGATAAAGGATAAATAAACCTGTATCTTTGATTTCCTTATTTCATTTAATCCCTTTTTGTTTTGAATATTGAATTTTATGCAATGATATATACACACACACACTATCTCTCTATCTCTCCCTTATTAATTAATCCCCTTTTTGAGTTGGGTACCAATTTCCATGCAGATATGCACCAATTTCTAGGTACTTGGATATTTTCTTTGGTAAATTTCTCATGGGTTCCCAAGTGGGGTGTTACATGTAATTTTAATTCTCAACATAATAAGGAATTTCAAATGACTAATTTGTCTTTTGACATTATTTTTTGGGTATAAAAATTTGGCAAATACCTAAGGGTATCTTTCTTTCTCAGAGTACATGTATCCTAAATATATTTTGCACATATTAAAAATGAATGATGCTAACACCATTTCCACAATTGGTGAATTGGAAACTAAACATATTATTGATATGGAAATCCTTTTGTTGATACTACTTTGTATAGACAACTAAAATTGGAAGTTTAAATTATTTAACTCTAACTAGACCTGATATTGCTTATAGTGTTGGTTTAGTTTCTACATTTATGTCTAATCCTCAACAAACTCATTTTAAAGTTTCTTAAATAATCTTAATATATGTTAAAGGTTCTCTTAATGTTGGTTTAATTTATGATGTAAATTGTGAGTTTATTTTAAAAGGAAATATCGATTTAGATATAGGGGGATCCAATGATGGGAAATCTACTTGTGGATATTAATTTTTTGTTAGATCAGGTGCAATCTCTCATAATAATAAAAAGAAACAATCTAATTCTCTTAGATCCATGCATCCAAAGAGGCCATATGGTTAAGAATATTACTTGAAGATTTGGTTTTACCTCAAAAGGCTCCTACTCCTTTTTATTGTGGCATTCAAAGTATCATTTCCTTGGTGAAGAATCCAATCTTCTATGCAAGGACCAAACATATTACTCTTCAAGATTACTTCCTTGGAGATAAAATTAAAGACATGAATATTTCTCTTTTGTATTGTAAGGGTGAAGATCAAGTTGTATATATTCTCATCAAACCTATTTGTAATGATAAATTTATCACTCATTATAAAGCTCTTGGTTTGCAACCCACTAAAGTGTTTGATGTAAGCTCTCTAAGTAAAGATTAAGGGGATCTTAGGAATTAATCTTTACTTAGTAAAGTTAATTTCCTCTTTTTTTATCTTGTTTTAATATTCCTAAGAAATCCCTACAAATTATTTTTCCCTTTATTGAGTTCTCAAAAATAATTTGATCTTTATTCCAAATATTTTGAATATTAGTTTTCCTCTTTATGATGTAACACATTGCACCCACATAGAATGTTAGATGGCATCCTTAAGCTTGGGAATTACTTTGTAATTCCTCTTGTCCACCTCTATAAATTAGAGGTTCCTCTCTCTTTTATTCTTCTTGTAGTTGTAATGGTTTAGTATTTCATTGCTCTCTCTCTCTCTCTCTCTCTCTCTCTCTCTCTCTCTCTCTCTTCTCTCTCCTCTCTCTCTCTCTCATCTCTCTCTCTCTCTCTCTCTCTCTCTCTCTCTCTCTCTCTCTCTCTCTCTCTCTCTCTCTCTCTCTCTCTCTCTCTCTCTCTCTCTCTCTCTCTCTCTCTCTCTCTCTCTCTCTCCCTCTCTCTCTCTCATTGTAATTCTCTAGGATTTTTCCTTCTACATAATATAGGGGGTTTTTCCATTGTTTTTCCCCCTTACAAAACTTGTGTCTCCTTCTTGGATCTAGGTGTCCATTCTCATCATTTTAGTTTCATTAATGATAACATTTACTTCCAAATAATTGCTCTTGATTAGTTAATTTTTTATTCTTTCATGGGATGTCCCAAAAAGGGGGAGTGCTTTTAATCTAGAGATTTTTTAGTTTTTTTGTGGCCTTTCTCCTTAATGAGAAAATGGAGACTAATTATAGATAATGAAGAGATTTTAGATTGTTTTATTGTTTTTGTGTTCACAAATGGAAGAGGAAAAGATTGATAACAATATATGTTTAGTGGTGTCATTCAATGTCAACATGTTATGTGCATTAATGTGATTTTTTTATGTAGGAAAGAGTATCATAATTGTGCTATGTAGGATAGTGTAATGGAAGTGTTGTATTATATGTTTACATGATTTATTTGATGTATAGCTGGTAACAATAATTTAGTACATGGTATATCTAAAAGATGAAGTATGGAAAATTGGAATACGTAGGAAAGAGAATTTGAATGACTTATGGGCTAATTTTTTGCATTCATCTACATTAAATTTTATGGATTGTATTTTTTTTAATGTATGGTCTATGAATGTCACACTATCATAGTTTCAAGTTGTTTAAAAATGTTTATAATTCACCACTAATATTTTTTCTTACAGTTCAAATTACTATTGTCATCAAATTTAGGAACATATATTTCATGGCATGAAAATGCTAAAGAGGAAGGTGAAATTAAACCTAATGTAAGAAGCTCTTAAATTTACTTCTTACATAATAATGTCTTGTAAGGAATTGTGATAAATAATTTTCTTTAGATTTTGGGAGTGTTCATTACCTTTTGAGTCCTTTTAAAGTGGTAACCTACAGATGAGATTACACTACTACTTCTTTAGATCCTTAAAAAAAATTCTTGATTTCTTCTAATTCAGGTTCAATAGTTTGTTCCTACTTTGTTATCCAAACTGTATTAATCCTTTTAGGTTGTTAAAGTAGACTTTTGTTGGTATAAGCATAATATGTTAATAAACTAGGAACCTTATGATTATTCATATTAATTATATCTCTGGTCATTAATATGGGTTCCCATTTTTCCATGGCTTTACATCCTATGACTCCATCATATCCATCAATATCATAATGTATAAAAACAATTTCATCTATATGATCATTAGACTATTGAATAAGAGCTTTACATATTAGATGTGATATATGAGCTTACCATTGCCAAAAGTAATTTCATTGTTACCTTTAATCTACCGATTCAGAGGAAAATTGTTGCACCTTGCAATATTCAAGTTCAACACCAATATCCCATAAAAAGGCCAATGGGTAATGACTTAATACCTGGAAAGCATTTTTGTTGTTCCAACCCTGGGCATGAAGTTTTGACTAGTTTTTTTAAAACTCTACATTGCCTAGAGAAAGTTTCTCTAGTATCTCGATTGTTACCTTCTACTATAATAGCTTCCTGAATCAGAGGACTATAAGGCTTCTTTTCACAAAAGAGATTTTATTTTTCTGGAGTGGTGACTATATTGATATGTAATGATGATCCCTAAAATCCCTTATTCATCTTAGAAATAAAATTTTCCAATTATTTTCCTTTATTCAGTTCCTCATTTAAACTTTTATTTTCTTCATCTTCAAGCTCTTGCAACTCTTCTTGATATTTTTCAATAACTTGCTGAACGAAAGTCATTATGTATTTTCTCCACATTCTTCTTGCTATACTTTCTAGACCAGGAGCTTCTTCTCTAGTTTGTTGACCCATTGAATGTGTCATGTTAAATGAACTAGGTTAAAGTCTTGGAGATGATGATCTTTATTGTTGTCTTAGAATATAATTCTTTTGTTCTTCTAAAGATAATTTTATCTAATTATTTTTCCAAGTCTCTAAAGCTATATTCATCTCCTTTTGCATCTTTTCTAGGTCATGAATTTCCCAGATAATTCTATCTAGAGATTGTTGCCTAGAAGAACTTCGTCTCATCATTGTACAAAAGAATGATAGTTTTGAATCATCAGAGTCAAATTCAAATTGTGGCTATTTTTTTTTTTGCATCTTCACAATGATCAAATTTAGATTCTTCCTTTGTTTCTGAGAGAACCATATCTTCTAGATCTTATGGGTATTCATCAACATACACAAAATTTTTCAAATTTTCTAATCCAGCTTCTTTGACCATACATGCCCTACCTTTATTTTTTTCCTTATGTCTTTCTGGGAACTTATTTGAAAAGAAATAACCTTTATAGATGTAACATGTGGGTTTCCATCTAGACTTTCCTTTAAATTTATTTTTTTTGGTGAAAATATCCTTTTCACTTCAAAATTTTATTTTTCTTGGAAAACTTTCCTTTTCTATAAGCACAATAAGTACACTATGTATATCTATTCTTATGTTTTTGGTAATATTTTCTACAACCAAAACTTAGGGTTATACTTTTACACATAGTAGGAGAAATCAAAGGCTTCTCTCTTTTCATTTCCTTACGTTGTCTAACTTCCTTGAAAATATGTTCATTGATATCTGTCAAGAACTAAATTAGTTGAGTAAATATAATTTCCCTTAGAGTCAAATATTTTATGAGAGTATTTCCTAATACTCTTTTGTGATAATATTCACCTAAACCTTCAAAAAAAATTATCAAGGTTGTGTACATTAGCTCACGATTATGTTCTTGACTTGACTAATAAAAATTCTTATATTGCTCAGTACAATATTCATGAAATTGCTTCAGGTCACAATATTTATTATTCACAAACCTATTATAGGCCACTATTTCAATCGAATCTAGTATTCCTACAAACATTCTAATTAAGTGGGAATATATCTAATCTATTCCCCTAGTTATAAGCTCATTTTTGTAGGTATCATCTAGACGATCATGTACTCTTTTTTTTGTACCAGTGATTGAACTAAGAGCTTTTCTAATTATATCTTCTTCATTAACTCTAACTGGTAGAAATATAATTAGTTACCCATGTTCTTATAACATCAATGCTTCTCATATTTTTAGTTTTATTGAGCTTGTCAAAATTAACAAACAAGGGTGTCTCAACCTTGTAATTTTGTAAGTTTCTATAGGGTTCACCAGAACCACTACCATTTCCATATCCTTAGGCCATATGAATCTGACCCTTTTGGTTTTCTTTAGGTGTATCATCCCTCATTGTACCAGTAGTAGTATCTCAAACCTTTTCTATGGTTGGCCTGGATAAGTTAGGATTTAGTCATTTTCTCTCATACTAAGCTTTTAGATATATAACTTGAAGACAATTGAATCAATGATCTGCTGATCATAAAATAAGAAATTTGTGAAAGCCCCAAATTGCCTTGAGAAGAGAGAGGCAGGGCAGCCATTATATATAAAATCAAAAGGGGAGGTGAAATTATGGGATTCAACCATATTCACCAATAATACAACTACAATATTGAATATCTACAACTATCAACTATAAAATTAAATACATGCAACCATATAATAAATACCACACTGTGTAGTCAATAAGGACTATAGGTAGGCCCAAAAATGGGCATTATTGTTGTCACTCTCCCCCATAATGATCATTGGGAAGAACATGAAGTAGATCCCTGAGCTTCTAGAACCTTTCATGAGCTAGAGCCTTTGTGAAGATATCAGCAATCTAATCTTTTGTACTGCAGTACACAATTTCAATCAAACCTTGTTGAACCAATTCACTAATATAGTGATGTTGTATCTCAATTTTTTTGATTCAACAATGAAATACTAGATTCTTTTTCATTTGTATAACACTCTTGTTGTCACAATACAACAAGGTAGGCTCACTCTGAATGTGGTGTAAGTCTTCTAGTAGTCTTCTCAACCATACAGTTTGACAAGTTGTTGATATTGCAGCTTTGTATTCTGCCTCTGCTGTGGAAAGTGATACTGTAGGTTGTTTCTTGGACTTCCAAGAGAATACTGTAGAACCAAGGCTAAAAGTGTAACCAGAAGTAGACTTCTAATCATCAACAGACCCTGCCCAATCTGAATTTGTATAGCCAACCAATATGCTATCCTCTGAATGCTAAAATTTGAGACCATAGCTCAATGTCCCTTTAACATATCTGAGAATCCTTTTAGTTTCATTCCAATGTGTTTCCTTAGGCTCTGATATGAACCTAGAGACCAAACTCACTTCAAATGTGATATCTGGATGAGTAGTAGTTAAGTAGATCAAGCTTCTAATCAACTGTCTATATAGAGTAGGATTCACTAGATTTGCCACATCAGAAGTAGACAATTTAAGTCCAACTTCAATAGGTGTTGCAATTGGTTTGCAACTCTGCATCTAAAATTTTTGGAGGATATTTGAAGCATATTTTTTCTGCGACATAAATATTTCATCTTTGTTTTGCCATACTTCTATACCAAGAAAGTAGTGCATTTGTCCCAAATCTATCATTTCAAACTCAGTAATCATGGTTGCTCTAAACTCTGCAAATAAAGTTGGATTATTCCTTGTGTAGATAAGATCATCAACATAGAGAACTAAGATAAAGATATCCTTAGTTGAGCTTCTGATATAGAGATTTGGATCTGATTGACTTCGTGAAAAACCTTTATGTTGTAAGTATGAGTCTATTCTTGAATACCATGCTCTTGGTGCTTGTTTGAGATCATACAAGGCCTTCTTTAATTTGCAAACATAATGTTCTTTAGAAGGTATTTCAAAACCTTTAGGTTGTGAAAGATACACTTCCTCATCAATATATCCATTCAAGAAAGCACTCTTCACATGCATTTGATAAACTATCCAACTCTGCTGAGCTGCCAATGCCAAAACCAATTTGATAGTATCCATTCATGCTACAGGTGCAAATGTCTCAATATAATCAATACCTTCCTGTTGAGTGTACCCTTTGGCTACCAATCTAGCTTTATGCTTATCAATGCTTCCATCAAATTTATACTTTGTTTTTTACACCCATCTTGTACCAATAACTTCCTTACCAGGAGGTAATTGAACCAAATCCCATGTGTCATTCCTTTCAATTGTGTCTATTTCACTATTCATTGCTTCAATCCACTCTTCTTTTTCTTGAGCTTGTTCAAATGTTTGTGGCTCATTATATTCCATGATTTGAGTCATCAATGAAAAATTCACTTTTACTTGGGACCTTGTTGTCATTTTTTTCAAAATTTGAATCCAACATAAGAGTCGATGGATGATTATTTTCTTTCCTTCTTTGATATTTTTGATATTTTCTTTCTCTTGCACTAGATGATTCAGGTACATCATCTTCTTCCTCCTCTTCAATATCATCAATTAATATCTCTTTTCCTTTTGTTTCATTTTCTTTGGTATATTTTGCTAGTTGTTTAAATACCACATCTCTGCTTATCACAAGCTTTTTCACTATTGGATCATACAACCTATATGCTTTATTTTCAATTCCATAACCAATAAAAATGCATTTAAGGACTTTATCATCTAACTTAGACCTTTTTTCTTTTGGTATGTGTGCATAAGCAGCACATCCAAATACTCTAAAGTGATTAACACTTGGCTTTACCCCAGACCATGCTTGTTCAGGAGTCATCCCTTTAACTTATTTTGTAGGACTTCTATTTAGAAGATACACTGTTGTGTATACTGCTTCTGCCCAAAAACTTGTATCCAAGTTTTTCTCTTTCAACATGCTTCTCGCCATTTCAACAATTGTCCTATTCTTCCTTTCAGCAACTCCATTTTGTTGCGGAGTGTAGGAAGTAGTGAACTCTCTCTTGATTCCATGATTTTTGCAAAAATCAATAAACTAATTTGACTTGTACTCACCTCCATTGTCTGGCATTATCACTTTGATATGCTTACCACTCTATTTTTCAACCAAGTTTTTGAATTCTACAAACTTTTCAAATACATTTGATTTTGAAACCAAACAATACACCCAAGTTTTTCTTGAGTAATCATCAATCAAGATGTTGTTTAGCTCTACTGGATTTACCAATGGGAAATTGTATCCTATGTTGTTTGCCAACAATGCACTTTTCACACACCTCTTTTGTGTCTTCAATTAATGGTAGACCTTCAACCATTTTAAATCTTTTGAGTAAAATCAACCCATTAAAACTGAGGTGACCATATCTCTTGTGCCAAATCATACTTTCACTCATTTCACTAGACTTTAGTGCTTGGTTCCCATTAGTAAAATGAAGAGTAAACATCCTATCCCCTGTCATTTGTGCTCTTGCAACAATTGCATTCTTTTTTAATTTATCTCTTATTATGCACTCATTCTTATCAAAAGTTACTTGATAATTTTGCTCTAACATTTGTCCAACAAACAACAAATTCTTTTTGAGTGCTGGAACCAATAATGTTTCATTGATATGCTTCACTTCACCATATTTTGTCGTAACTGCAATGGTACCCTTACCTTTGCTTCCATGAGAATTATTATCTCCTAGTACTATAGTACTTTGATGCTTTTGATCCAAGTTGAAAAATAGATTCTCATTAGATGTCATATGTGAAAAACATCTAGAGTCTATATACCACACATTATTTTCACTTAAACTTGTATTGAGGCAAGAAATAAACAAAAAAAAATTATCTTCAACAGTGCTATGAGCACTTCTCTTTTCTGTTTCACCTTGTTTGCTCCAACATTCTAAAGCATAATGTCCAAACTTATTGCAATGAAAGCATTGGACATTCCTTTTACTATTATCTCCCCCATTACTTCTACCTCTTCCTCTTCCAGCTCCTTTGAAGTTGCTACTTCTTCCTCTGAAATAATTTCCTCTTCCTCTGAAATTGCTAGATTCACCTTTGTATTCATTCTTATTTTTATCGTCATGTTTATTATGACTCTTAAAGAATGTGTTTCTTTTTCCTCTTATATTGGCTTTAGAGGAAAATGCTTGCTATAAGATTTCTTCATTAATTTTCATTCTTTCTTAAGCACTTAACAAAATTCCACTTAAGTCATCGATTTGCATGCTTGAGAGATCCTTAGATATCTCAATTGTAGAGACCACACCTTCAAATTTTGGAATCAAGCTTCTTAAAATCTTTTCAATGACATTGTTTTCATCTATATCTTCCCCTAGTATTTTCATCTGACTCACTAGACCTTCTACCTTTGTCAAAAATTCATTGAAAGATTCATTACTTGTCATCTTTACATTTTCAAAGTTCTTTCTCATTGTTTGCAATTTAGCAGTTTGTGCACCTTGATATGCATTACTTAATATTTGTCATGCTTTCTTAGAATGAAGAGCACCACTTATTCTCAAAAAAATAGCTTGAGTGATTGCACCCTAAATTAAGAATAATGATTCATTATCTTTCTTTACATTTTCTTTGTATTCCCTTTTTTGTTGGTCATGTAATGCATTTACATCTACTATCTCAACATAGCCATTTTGAACAATTTCCCACAAATCCTTAGATTTGAGCAAAGTTTGCATTCTAGTGCACCAATATGTAAAATTGTCTCCTTCAAAGACGGGAATCAACACATTAGACATTACATTACCTGCCATATTTGCCATAAAAAATATGCACAACGACCCAAATTGCTCAACACCAAGTCTAGGAGAGATCTACAAATGAATACTCTCCTTGTCCCTTCAATTGAGACTCACACGAAAAACCCCCTTTTTTTTATTAATTTTTTGAGAGAAATAAGTGTCAGTTACCACCGATAATACACTTAATTACAAATGGAAATATATCTCTTACAACAAAAAACTTTGATAAAAAGAAATTCTAATTTTTCAATAAAAAAATCTCTTATATGATCATGTTATCATTATTTAAAAGAGAGTTTTTATTTTTATATTTTTTAAAAATAATTACCATACTTGTCAAAAATATATATAATCTCTTCTATTAAAAAACTAACTCTACAAAGGTGGCAGCCAAGCCAAAGGCTCCTACTAAGTCTGTTGCTCAAGCTGCAGGGAAGCCTAAACGTAAGACTGTTGCAAAGAAGATTGTTGCAAAGAAGCCTGCCGCTAAACATGTTGTTAAAAAGGTAGTGACATTAGAGAAGGTGAAGAATTCTTTCAGCAAAGATCCTATAATTTAACAACAAAGAAGGCTGCTACTTCAAAGAAGGTTGCCACTCCAAAGAAATCTACAGCTAAAAAAGACTTCTTGTTAGCTACTACCAAGATCTTTGTGATTATCTCAATCTTATGTTTCTCTTCTTAAAGACTCTTTTACATCCAACTATAATACAAATGATTCTTAACAAAGATTTCTTTAAATCTAGCTCTGATACCAAATGAAGACAACTGAATCAATGATCTACTGATCATAAAATAAGAAATTTTCAAAAGCCCCAAATTGCCTTGAGAATAGAGAGGCAGGGCCGCCATTATATAGAAAATCAAAAGGGGAGGTGAAATTATGGGATTCAACCATATTCACCAATAATACAACTACAATATTGAATATCTGCAACTATCAACTATAAAATTAAATACATGCAACCATATAATAAATACCACACTGTGAAGTCAATAAGGACTGTAGGTAGGCCCCAAAATGGGCATTATTGTTGTCATAACTGGCAAGGAAATTTCATTTTCTTAATTGGTTAAATTGGTTGCATAAAAAGACTAGACATTTTGGTTGTAAATTTTTCCACTTGATTTTTTATATTAGTGGATTCTCGAAGCACTATATTTTCCAAATGCAATCTTGTTTGACTTATATGTTGAGATAAAGTATCAATTTGTTTAACTATTTTGAAAACAATAGAAACTTCACAGTGAAGATTTTTAAGATGTTGTTCATGGGTTTTCTATGTTGCCCACCAGGCTTCTTCTTTCCGCTTAAATGCATTGTAATTAGCACAAATTTGAGAAACTTCTATAAATAGTGCTTGGTGCCATTGATTAGTGAATCTAGACTCAAGAATTTGCAAATGGGCAAGGACTTGATGATTGTTGGTCTATTGGCTTGCAAAATATTTATCATTGGCCAAGGTATTAGCACACTATTGATAAATCAAATCTTTTGTAAGAAACATGTGTTTACGTATGCATAGATTTTCCCAATTGAGTAGTTTACTTTGGCTAGAAACTAGATTTTTGCCTATAGGGGAGACATGTTGTGGACATAAATCTATTTGGTATTTATTAGTTTTATCAATTGGCATGAAGTCTTAAAAATTAGGAATAACTCATGGGATAATAGACTTTCCAATAGGGGTATCAACTTCATTCGCTTCTTCATTACTATTACTAGGAATGGGAAAAGACATAGCTTGACTAGATAACATTTAGACTTTACCAATAGAAAATACAAAATCATAATTTTTACATCTTGATCTTTTGTCTTCTAGGTCAAAGAATCGTACATGAGAACAAGAAGAGGAATCAAGACCAAACAAAGGTGATTTAGAAAACTTAGATTACATATTAGGAAAGGAAAACAAAGATTCCATTCCACAAGCGAGTTGAATAGTCATTGGTGGTTGTGAAGACATAGAGTTTCAAGGTTGTATGGCAGTCTCATGTGAGACATCACACAATGAGTGACATTGACTCACTTTTGGATTAGCCAAGTTTAAGATATCTTGACCACCTATTAATTTCCTCAATATTTCAACTCCTTGCAACTATGGAAGTTTCTCAAGTTAAGCATCTTTACTCCATAGCTATAAAGACTATTGAGTAGGCATCCCAATATCTTTATGTATGACAATATGAGGGGCTCTCAACTAAGTTGTTGAACTTTCAGATTTCTATATAATGGACAAGGCTTCTTCCAAGGACATTTCTCTTAGATTGGATTGATCATTAAGGCCTTGTTTGGTTGCGGGAATATGACTAGAATTGGCAGTGGGTTTTCCGGTTTCAAGCTGAATCCACCGTTTGGATTTCAAAATTGAAAACCAGGTTTTTGTTTTCAAATCCTCATTTCATGTGAACTTCTGGAAGTTCCACTTCCACTCAAATAGGTGGAATTCAATTTTTAAAACCTATTTTTGTCTTTTATACATTGCATTTTATATGTTTTCGGGTCTGGTGACTTCCCCATTCCAAACCCAGCAGTGTCCATTTCGGCAGTGCGTCTTCCACTTTTTTTGAAGTGTCTTTGGCTGAGGGTTTGTTTGTGGTCACAGTGTCTTCTAGGGTTTTCACAATTTTTTCATGGTCATAGTGTCTTTGCAGTGTCTTCCAGGGTTCCTGCAGTGTCTTCATCTTCGCAGGGTTTTCACAGTGTTCTTGAGGTAACCCTAAACCCGTTATTTTATGTAATGCTAAAACCCATTATTTTATGTGTGCATGGATATTTTGAATTTGGACTTTCTATTTTCATTTTGGATTTCCTTGTGTTTGTGTGTAGGTGGGCAATGCAAGAAAGGTTCTTGCTTTTTTTAATTTTCCAAGTATATGCTCTCTGTTTATTTCTTTTGTTTGTGAGCTCTTTGTTTAAATGGGCTTGATTGTACAAATATGTATTAGGGTTTTTCCAAGTACACTTTAACATTGGAATACTTTAGTATTTTTGTTGTCATTGTAACACATTATTTCATCCCTAAAGGCCTTTGCTTTGACCTATACATAGTTTAAGTGCCATTTAGACATTTCTTCATTGGCCATTTTAATTATTCCAATAGCATTTGGGTAAGGTAAATCAAAGTTAATGGAAAATGGAGGGCTGGGTCCTTATATAGGTTGCACCAAGGGTGAACTAGCCATTTATTATTGTTTGAGAAACCAAATGAACAGTATCACAGGGCCAAGCTGCCTGTTTTAATGGGTTTTGCAAAAAGTTGTTCCCTAGGCCACAAGAGAGCGCTGCCCAATAGGCAATCTCATATGGATGGGAAGGGCGTTAAGTGTCAAATTAGTAATGCAAAAAGGATATAGCAAGAAAAATCTTTGCACAAGTTATCGATTAGTGTTTAGGTACTATTGACAATTATAGCCTCCCTTTGAAGAGGATGTATGCACAAATTGAGCCACAATCTCAAAGAAAAGTGTGTTTTATTTTATTTTATGTTTTTTCTTCTGTACAAGAAAATATATGTATATAATTAATCCAATACAAATATGGAGATGGACATGTTCCTTGTACAAATGACACATGTTTATATGATTGTATTTTAAATAGTATGACCACCCATTTGAATGCATTTTTAGAAGACTAAATTCATAAGAATTATTCTGTTTATAAGATTGTGTTTATTCAACAAAACACATATTATTTAAATTTTCTCAAATATATATTAAATGGATTAAGATTGTAGAATACATGTACAATGAAGAATATATAATAAGATGAGATCATTAATATGCAAAAATTATATATTAATTATGAATGCATGTATCATATTATGTAACCATGGATGTGGATACACCTATCGGCAAAAATGAGTAGCCCATTAAGTTGAACACATTCAAATGTAGCTTTGAAATGGTGTCATTGGAGAAACGCAAAATGATCTTTTTCATTTGGCAACATTCAATATTCCAATATTAAAGTGTACCTGGAGAAACCCTAATACATATTTGTACAATCAAGCCCGTTTAAAGTTACATTACTACTCTTATTTGTGTTACCAAGAGACTCATCCTTCTGGCCCTCTGGGGAATTCAAGATTCAGTTTTGTGTTGGCATGTGTAGAAGTTTATATCATTCTAAAAATCCATAGTTTAAAGCAGTATAAATGTATTTATAGAACCATTTAAACTACTTTCTCTAGCATCATGAGGAGTATAAGAAAAAGTTAAATTGGAGGCCATCCCAGTTTTTCTTGTAGCGAAGCATACTCCCTTGAAAGCATGATGTCATTCTAAAAATTCAATACTTTATTTTTAAACAAGGATTCCATTGTGAAAAGATTTTTACAACTTTTCTAGATGTGGAAATTACAACTAAATAGAAGAAGACTAAGACCAACATGTTAGGAATGCATCAATTTCACTTGAGTTTGGGCTGGCAAAAAGAGAAAAGTTGAGTAAATGGTGATGAAACAGAAATATGGAGTCCAGGGCAAGAAAGATAACTTGAAGTTGCAGAAAAGAATATAGAATTTGAAGCATCGAATGCATAAATGTTTTTAAATTATATTAAAAGATGGCCCATTCATGTTCTCAACAGGGAACAACTCGAAACTGTCACATGGAATTCAAGGCATCTAGAATAGCTCTTGAGTGCACCCAATCATTACTAATTTGAACCGTTGAAAGATAGGAAAAATACTAAATAATTAAGCTTAATTAATATCTGAACTGGAAGAAAATGGAGAGAGAAGAAATGGAAATGCAAATGGGACCACTCATGGAAAGACCCCACACTCATTTTCTTTTAGTGCGCATTGTTTTTGTACCACCAAAAATTTCAAATTGTCCCCTTCAGACTATAACCCATAAAGCATTCAATAGGCTTAAGATCTTAGCCAGCCCATACCATAAATTTCATGGCTCTGCACAGTTCATAGCATCATTTTCATGTAAAATTCTTCACTCCATTGCCTCTCTCTTTCTGCTATTGCTTCCTTGAAATCTCTAGTCAATATTGATGCAAGATAATAACCCCAAGAAGCCCAAATCAAGGTACGTGCATGTTGTTTACTCTGTGAATAGATTTTGTTATTTTTTTCAATTTTCTAGTTCATCAAAGCTCACAGAATTGATTGCCCAAATGTGACTTGATCTTTTATGAAGAGATTCAGACAGAACATGACTATTCATGTATGTTTTTTTCATCAAACCTCATAGGACTAACTGCCCAGAGGGAAAACCTAGTCTTATGTGGAGAAAAGTAGGACCTGTTAACCAGAGCTTACAGGTTTTGGATTTGATTGTGTCAATATTTTTTATACATGTTTTGGATCATATTCCTTGATTCATTCTTTTCTTTATTCTGATGACGGCACATAGTATGTAATTTGAAACATTGATAAAAGAATGCTACATAGTCAAATTCATAAGCTTTCATGTACCATAAAATGAACTATAAAAATTTAATATGTTTACCGGAACTTATTAATTGTCAAGCCTATTTTGTCATGATTCTTGACCCAAGCTCATAGATTTTAGTAAGTTTCTAATAAGTTTCTAAAAAGATGCACAATTCTGTATCATTTACCATTGAAATAGTCAGTGAACATGGAACACAAAATAGAAACTAGAGCCAAACGACGGTAATATGATAGATAAATGCAATACAAAGCTAATATATTTATAGGAATAGTCATATATTAGTATTAAATCATTTTGGTTCAGCTATTCATAAAGGGGAGTAATAAATCATTCTTAATGAAAAAAATAGAAAATTTAAAATTGTGGAGAAGATATACTACTATACTCTTTATCTTTATGGTTCATACTGGATATCTCCTTGCTCAAATCATTGTGTTTGTCCACATTTTAGGCCATTGATGGATCCTTTTGAGAATATTGACATTCTAGGACGCATACCTATGGAGACCACATATACTCATCTTATCACAACTTATTTTGCTTTTCTTGCCGTAGCCAAAGTACTGCTAGCCTAAGAAGGAAGTGCACAAATGGGTAAATGATTAAGAAAAGGAAATTATTTTTATAAAATGGTTATTCATTCCAATGATGTGGATTGTCATGATCAAATTCACATGAGTAGGTGAGCCTTCTTTCATCTAGTTACTATCCTAAGGCTGAAAGGAAGCTTGAAAGATATGTTACACTTGACATTAGAAGAACAACTTGTGATGTTCCTCCACACCCTTGGCCACAATTTGACAAACCACAAGATTGCCCACAACTTTGGGCACTCAGGAGAGAAAATCATGTTCAGCCATTTTCCTGTCAATGCAAAATCTTTTGAAAATGGCCTTTTCCCTGCAAGCTTTGTTAAGTTGTCCTGCTCGACCTGCAGTCATAGTTTTATCTTGTGAAGAAAATCCATAGTGTTTCATGGTGTGCACCCTTAGCCTTGTGTGCTTCATGTTGTCACCTTGCTCTAGTTCAAATCGCATCTCCTGAATCACAAATCTAGAAAGTTATTCAAGTTCTAAGGTCTGCAGGAAACGATTTCAAGAATCTGCCACAGTGTCGAAAACCCACAGTGTTTTTTGAAAATCCATGATGTTTTGGGTCTGTGTGAAAACCCTCATTGTTTTCGACCTTTGCCTTCCAGCTTTTGTGCACTTATCTTTTGGTGCTGAAAACTTTGTGTGTTTTCAACCTTGGTCTTAACTACACAAGTGCGATCATTGGTGGGTCCCAGTTCTTCCCATTGCCCAGTGTGGTTAAAGTTCAAACAAGATCGATGGTTTTCATATGTTCACATGGTAAAGATGCATGATGTTTATCCTTTACGCTTTTGTGATAGGCCATTGAATTTTACTGTATGGGCATGTCGTGGGCCCATTTGTGGGGTTTGAGCAGTCTGGTGGTCCCGTTGGTAGTCATGTGGTGGCCTTTGGTTGGCTGTCGCATGATCGCATAGCCCAATTTCTAGCTATGTGATCATGTGACTGGTTCACATGTGTCCGCGGTAGTGAGGTGGCATTTCATCGGTGGACCCAGGAGATCCAGAGAGAAGGGTGACTTGGCGGATTACCAGTGAGGGCAAGGGTTGCAATGTTTGAAGGGAAGGCCCAGTTGTTCAGTCTCCATGATGTGGTGGTTCCTGATTGGTCGGTGGGCGAGCAGCGGTGGTGATTGCTAGCGATTAGTCACATGTTTGCATAGCATTTTTCAAGGCTATGCGATCATGTGACTAACATTTTGTGTTAGCAGTGGTGGCGGTTGCGGCAAGGTAAAGGGGTGCGGCTTGTCGCATGTTCGCATAGCCCATTTCTGGGCTATGTGATCATGTGACAACGGTCTGATTGTGCTGTTGCAGAGTTAAATGTGGGTCCATGATACTGGCGTGGCTGAGGACTTTTCAGTGGGGTTTGTGATCGTTGACATCGGCTAGGAGACTGCGGTCGCATGATCGCAAGGGTTAGTTTGTTGCCTTGTGATCACACGACCAAAGCATAAGATGGAGCCAAGATTCTTGTAGCGGTGAAGTTTATGACTGCGTGATTTTATGACTAGGGATGAATGGTCAAGTTGTTGAGCCCGGGAAAGCTATTTCTCTTCAAATTTGAATATCAAAATGACTTTCCAACCCTAGGAACTGGTATTGAATGCTTGCATGGCCAGATTTGACTGGTTTGGTGGTGCTTGTTGCTGCGATATGGTCCAAAATGTTTGATAGTTGATTGCAAGGATTTGTACCGTAAAGGAATGAATACAATCTTGGCTCGAGGTGTATTTGTAGGTGGATGAAAGGACTATTTGGCATGACAAATTCTTGGTCCTTGGTACATTTTCAGAGGATTGGCATAAATGAAGATCATTTTTGGATATGTTCTTACCAGGTTGCCTGTGTTTCCTGCCCCTGCAGTAAATTTTGATGTTTTTCTGGTTGTTCTAGTGGGTGAAACCCTATCCCTAGTTGTCTGTAGCTTGTTGCAACCTATTTTGGGTTTCCAAGGCAGCTAGTGGTATAAGTTGTAGCTTTTTTGACTTAGAAGGGGTTCTGAATTTTGTCACTTCCAGTGGTTCCAATTTCTGGTTCCATGAGCGGTTTCTTCATGTAAACATTTTCATGCTGGTTGTATCAACATTAGGGAAAAACCTCATGTATCTTTTGCATATTGTCTATGGTGTTTTCTGAATCAACTTGTAATATAGGGATTTGAATCCACATACTTAATACAGTTTCTCATTCTTGGATCTCTCCTTTAGTTGTTCTTAATGAATTCTGAGTTTTCTGGCTCATTGCATTTGGTTGCTTATGTATATGTTTCATCTCTCAGCCTTGATTTAGAATCAGGTTAAAAGTCTCTGAGTGAAGCATAGATTCATTTGGTTTAATTAGTAAGGATACTTGTAAGTAGTGTAAGAGATATTTAACTATGTTTATGGCTTGGATTCTTAGATGAATCTATTAGTTGTCCTTGTGTTCCATGTTCACTTCAGGTATGATGCCCAATGGATAAGGCACTAATCTTAAGCTAGTATCCCTGTGCTGATGCAAAGTGTTGAATGGTTGTCTGCATCCTGCAAGAAACCCAATTATATTTAATATCTCCAATCCTGCAATCCCTCATAGTCTTGAGGTCACAAAGCCATTTTATACCCAATAGCAATTCAGATTCAATGAATGTCTGGTTAACATTTAGTAGTCTCTTGCTATCATCTACTTTGTTTAATCTAGTCCAAAGTCCTAAAGTGCCATAAGATACTGGATTAGGTACACCCGCCATGGTTTTGCAGAGCCAAAAGTGAAGAGGGCAGTCTTGTCCCTATAGTTGGTCCAGTTGTCTTGTAGAGCTTTCACACTTGGAGCTAACCACTCCTAACATCAGTCTCAAGGCATATTGGCAGCCCTAAGTGGCATAAGCATTTTCAAACACCAACAAGATGGTGACTCTACTGGGGAGCCATTGGAAAGAGTCAGATGAACAAACAAGTATTTGCTAAATTTTCTCACCTAGTTGTGAGTGGCGGCTCTGATTTTTCTCTGTTTGATCAGTGCAGTTTCTAATAAACAATGTGGTTACTTGTGGAGTTTTGTATTGGTTGGAAGAAGAAACAAAGATTTTCTTTCCTCTTCAAGGAGGTGGCGACTCTACACTGCAAAGAACCTAATGGAGCTGCATGGTGAGCTCTAGAGCTACCTTGCTTTCCAGTCAACAAAGTCTTTTGCTGCAAAACTCGCAAGTATTTTTCAAGGTCTAAATGTCTCCTTATTAAGTGATCAAGCACTAGGAAAAGGAGTAAGGTGTGAGTAGAGGTTTGCATACTTCAAGTTTTTAGTTGCATCTCTACAAAATTTTATGGAAGTATTGCATTAAGTTATAATGGGTAAGCTTGAGGAGGAGCTTGCATTTCTTAAACAGGGCATCCTTAGAGATTGCATAAAATTGGTAAGATTGAAGGTGGGGTGCAGACAGGATCTATCCATATCTTTGTTCTATGATAGATTTTGTGGTGCATATGATGAGCTTCCTGATGATGTTTAGTTTCTTGAATCTGAGTTCATTGGTTTATTCTTGGAGTTTTGTTTTCATGAGTCAACCGATTGGTTAGATGCATTGTGGGAAGGGTATTATATATGTGTCAGAGATTGGATACTTAGTGATGATAGCCTTGGGCTTGAGGATGCACTTAGGGTCATGTCCTTAAGTGCTGATGTTGAGAGTGATGAAGACAGTGAGGGTGTGGTGTCTTCATATGAGTTAGATGCAACATGGAAAGAGGAAAGTGATGATGGAAGTGAACATTCTTTGGATAGTGAAGATGTTGAAGATGATTCATCCTCAAGGTATGAAGATAAAGAAAAAATAATTAAATGTGATATCAGTGAGTCTTCATATGGTTCTGATTTTTCTTCATGTGCTCTGAGTCTCCATGAGGTTGAGATGGGTACTGATTTTAAAGTGTTTTCTAATGCTTTATATGATGAAAAATTTGACTATCAGCCCATTTTTTGTCATGATGTTCAACAAGGTGTATTGCATGAAGTTGTCAATCCTTTGTTTAAGGAACATGTGGAGGTTTCAGATTCATTGGAATCAAGATGTTCTTCTTTCATCTGTGATGGAGCTTCAAATGATGATGTTGTATTTTGTTAATAAGGAGGTTGTAGAATAGTTTCAGATTTTGATAATAATGATATATATGAATATGAGCCTGACTATTCTTCTGGGCTCCAGCCGGTTGTGTGTGTGTGAAAATTGTACCTGATCTGTAGACACAACACTCAGTAAAATATTAGAGGTTAGCTATAATCAAATCATGCAAAATTGAAAACTAATCTAACCAAGCGATTTACTACCTTCTAATAGGTGCGAGATTGATGTTCTCAGATTGTAATCGAGATCAATGACCTAGACGACACCTAAATGAAGGATTTGAATGCAAAAGAGGGATATGAAATTGAATGCAATTAATCTATATTTTTTATATTTTCTATGCAATAAGAATGATAAAAACCGATATGAATCTATGCTAGATGAAATTGATATGCTATGAATTGATCTATCTAACAATGATATGCAAAGCTATGAAATTCTATGCTATGATATGAAAAATATGCAATTGAAATTGATCTCACAAAGCTTTGAATTCGCAAGTTGATTCTTTCAAGCTCCAATTGTGCAAATTCTCCAAATCTGATATGCTATGATTCCTGTAGAGTAAGTTTGCAATTTGCGAGATGATTGAGAGATGATTGAGAGATGAGTTATGAAGAGCTAAGCCTTGTTTTATAGAAATCCAGGGCTTTGAAGGTGCATGAGAAAAAGCCATAAATCACTCAAATAACTCAGGTTGATTTTTGAGTTATTTTTAAATAAAGGATAATTAACTCACAAAAACATGCAAAAGCTAAGCTTTAACTCAAAATAGAGTTTAACTTTAATTGACAATTGATAGTTGTTTTCTTTTATGATTGTGCATGTTTTATTTATGAATTAATTTAATAATAAAGTGATTTATGCTCAACTTAACTGCTTTTAAAAATAAAACAATTGATTTATGGGTTAATTAACTATTTTACCAAACTTTTATTAAAAATTATATTATTAAATAATGACAACATGCTTTAATTAATTAAATAATAATTTAATCAATTATTCATATGATATTGGATTTATTGTCAAAATTTAAATAATATAATTAATAATAGATAGAATTAAATTTAATTACACAATTAAGTGGCAAATATTAAATCTAATTAATTAAATATGCAAACTATTTAATTAATCAAATTTTAGGATAAATGTGATTTATTGCCAAATAATTATAAAATTAAAGATAATTATGATGATTAGGAATATTACTAGGAATATTCCCCGATGCAGAATTTAAGATAATCAATTATGATTCGATGATGTTTAGATGTGCCTTAGGTTAGGACTTTGATGTCGATTTCATTCGAATTGAAGATGTAGGATATTAATGAACTTATAGCCCATTTTTGGGGTATTACATTTTGCCCCTCTTTGAATTACTGTGCGAAGCGCAGTGGTTCAAAGATAGTCTATGTTTGATAGAGATATGAAACTGATTCGAAAGATAAACCGATCTCAAGATAGAAACTGATTGAGAGATATTGAGATAGGAGGTCCTGAATGACCAGAGTTAATGTTCACTGTAGCAGCGATGAACCTATGATTGCAAAAAAGTGTCAAAATGCCTGATTCTGAACCTTAGGATTGATAAGAAGTGAGTGACCCGTTCTAGACTCGATTGTCTTAGCAAAACTAGCAGGTATCACATCCGAACCCTTCAGTTGCCAAAGAACCAAGGAAAGAACACTATGATCCGATAGTTACAAAAATTGATACAGTTTACAAGATTAGGAGAATACCAGATTGATATGGATCTTGATGAATCTGATATGCCCCAAGTGATGATAGATTTGCCCCGAGCGATGAGGACTTTTGATGAATCAGTAACTAGACGTGATTGTTTGTCTTGATCACTGATGAAAGATATTGATAGATTTGATCGATAGAATTTGATTTATAGACTTTGAATGATGTGCAATACCATGCCCCCTTCGGGATTAAAATTGAAATCTGACAAGAAAAGTCAGTGTTATAGTTTAGAAGCATGTTAATTGATTTGAGAAGTGTGGTGAAACACATTCAAGAATACAATCTGCATCATTGGAAGGTCCCAAAAGACCAAGTTTGACTAGGTTTGACCATGAGTTGACCATGGTTGACCAAGTTGAAACTTTGATAGTTTGATGTAAGATAATCAGTTAAGTTGAATACTAGATTTCTGTGATGATTAAAGGTTGATTATGCAAGCAATTAATAATATGAATGATCTCAGATTTGAATTTTGATCCCGAAAAAAGATTCTACTTGCTATTTCATTGGAGGAACCTTCGTGTGAGATTCAGTTCTTGTTAGACTTGAAGATGCGATTTGAAGAATCATTTAAGCATTGAAGTTCGTTTAATCATTGTGAGATCATGCAAACATGCAAAATGCAATGAGACATGCAAAATGAAATGAGACATGCAAAATGAAATGCAACCTAAGACCTAGGACCTAGTCACTGATCATGTGTCGATTTGTTATCATCATTGAACTTTTAGGTAACCGGATAAATCAATACAATGCCCACTAGCCATGAAACCATAGACATATGAATATCAATTTGTATGCGCAAGAATCAATACAACACCCACTGGTTATACAACCATGGACATATGAATATTGATTTTATTTTTAGAATGTTGGATTAGATATAAACACCAAGGCACAAATGCCAAGATGACCTGAATATCATGTCCATTTTGATATAGCAATTTGTACAAGCATCAAAACATACACGTCGTGATGACCTAAGTATGCCTTGCATTGCAAACACATCAAACAGTCAAGAGATCATTCTAAATCCAATGTGAATTACCCGTAGTGACCCGTTATCATTCACATCCTTAGGCAAGATTGCGTTCCACAGTAGGAGAAAGAACTTACTCAAAAAGACAATAGTTAGATCAAACTTCCTTGAATTTTTTGGGTATCAATGGTCAAGGTACGCATGGCCATCCAATTCGAGATAGAGGCTCTTACAGTCGGACACCATTTCAATCCATAATTTCCAAAGTTGTTATATTTTCACATACAAGAAGAAAACAAAGAAAAGATTATGCCCCCAGTCATCACTCTCTAAATCCTATAAAGGACATCATCGAAGAGCTCGAAGGGACACAATATGCAAAAATCTCAATGCGAATTAGTAAGCATACAAGGAGATAAAAGCATGAAAAGCACATATTGTTTTCAATTTTCAGTTTGATGTTGATTGCATTGTTGTTGATGCAAAATCCTTTCTGGAGACAAGACTGACTGACTGACTCACATGAAGCTTCAAAGGACTCTGACTAGATATGATCCATCTAAGATACATGGGAGACCATAGGATATGACATTGATTGCCCCCAAGTGTTAAACATTGATAGGATACAGACACTTGAGCTGGTTGGTGTATAGACCGACTTATTGAAAACTAGAAATGTTGAAACAAACTGGGAGATATGTACAAACTAAAGCAAGATTGAAAGCTGGGAAAGATCAAGATTGTGCTAATAGATGGAGAATTTTGAACAAGTGGTGCCCATTTGCCGGGTTTTCACCATCTTGGCAGAGATTCTATTTTTGCTACCAAGGCGCCTGTTTCCAAGTTTTCACCAAGGTACTTTTTCTTTTTTTTCTTTTTCTTTGTATTTTGCATTTTTTCAATTTTTTTTTGAATTTTTGGATTTTTTTTATTTTTTTTGTACTGTTGATATTTTCTGATTTTTTTTGTGAATCATCAAGGCACCTATTGCTAGGTTTTCACCAAGATGTTCATTTTTTTCAGGACTTTTTCAAATTTTTAAGATTTTTTTAGGACATTTTACCATAGACTGAATGCCTTAGGCGTAGAATTTCTTCAAATGGAGAACGTTGATTGGTTCTCGGAGCTGTTCTCCTTCAGTCGTTGAGAGTTGATAGGCACCAGAGCCAAAAGTAGCAATGATAACAAAGGGACCCAGCCAATTGGGTTCGAACTTCCCCTTGCGTTCTCGATGTGATTGATTTTTAAGATTTTCTCTCAACACTAGATCACCAACCTGAAATTCTCTGTGTCTGACTTTCTTGTTGTAGCCTCTAGACATTCTTTTCTGATACACTCTGAGATGATCATACACTGCTTGTCTGAGCTCATCTAGTAGTTCCAGTTCTTGCAATCTAGACACTCTGTAGTCTTCATCAGTGACAAGTCCATGCATTCTAATTCTGAGTGATGGGATTTCAACCTCAATAGGTAGTACCACTTCAGACCCATAAACTAAAGAAAAAGGTGTAGCCCCTGTAGGCATTCTGATACTTGTTTTGACACTCATTCTGATACTAGTTCTGATACTAGTTCTGATACTGATTCTGATACTGATTTTGATAATTGTTCTGATACTGATTCTGATACTGGTTTTGACACTTTTTCTGATACTTTGCATACTTGATAGCATCTTTTTCCATTGCAAACTCCCCAGAAAGATCATATTGTGCACTCCCAATGTCTAGCAAGGTGGAGAACAAGAGGGATTGGCAAGCTAGTGGAAGAGATGGAAGACAAGAGAATAAAGGATAATGAAGGGAAGAAATCCTCAAGGGAAAACTCCTCAAGAATACTCAAGCTAGGGAAAATTTTTCATGTAAAGCACATTTGGACAAGCAATGAAAGGCCATCATAGGATAAGTCACAATAGCGTAATGCCAAAGAAGGAAAGGATGTAGTCCAAAAGAGTAGACATGTCAAGAGGCTTCATAGCACTGTGTTTTACTCTTTTTTTCTTTTTTTATTAGATCAAGACCAAAGGGGAAAAGGATAGTGATAGGCGAAAATGAATGGAGGAAGATGGATATGAAGGCTAAACATGGAAGGAATGAAAGCAAGATCACCATAAGATAGCTCACAAAATAGCCAAATATTCGTGTATAGATCAACATTGTCAAGATCAAAGAGAGAAGATGGAATGGATGAAATATGTAGAAAAACTACGCATGATGCCTAATTGCCAGGTTTTCATCATGGTACTTATCCAAGGTGCCACAAGGGAGTGGTTTTCACCATAGGATGAATTTATTTCTCTTTACTTTTGCTACCAAGGCACCTGTTTCCAAGTTTTCACCAAGGCACATTTTCAATTTTATTTTATTTTTTCATTTCTTTTTGAATTTTTGGAAGAAGGCAAGCTTTTTAGATAGTGCTCCTTGAAAGGATAAACCATGATATACCAAGGATTCAAAATTATATGCTCAAAGATGTTGATAGGGAAAGGAACATGGAAGAGAAAAATGGAGGATAGGGTTTTATGTAAAGCGAGTGAGGTTGGAAGATAGGAGGAATAGGCAAATGAGGAAAAAGGATAGAAGGTAGAAGGTTAATGAATGGAAGGATTGTGAAAGGGTAGATGGAAAGGAAGGCAAGATCAACGTAAACACACACCTTGAAGGGTGGAAAGAGGGTGGAGGAAATGTGAATGAAGGAATACATGAAGGAATATGGCGAATGGATAGCAGAGGTTGAGGTTTGGGCACATGAAATGGAAGAATATTTTTGGAGGAAAATGAAGTGGAAGCCTTTGGAAGCTTGAATGTCAATTTCACTTTTTTTTCAACACCAAACTCTTTCAAAAGAGACTTTAGAATCCATATAGCCATAGGCTTTTTATTTCCTTTTGATGATTTAGAGATAATATCTTCAATGATGGATTTTGGAGCCCATACTTGTCTTGTAGTTTTTTTTTTAGATATCTCTTTTGACTTTATGCCTCCATGTCATTTAGAAGAGACATGGTGATCTTCTCTTTTTGATGGATTCTTGTATTGCTTCTTTTTCTTATATTGAACATTCAAGTTACTTCCAAAAGACTTGGGATTTGTGGAAGAGGGAGGATACGACTGGTTTAGATGGGTGGGTGGATGAAAAGGATTCAAGGGTATGCATCTATGTTGATGTTGAGGAAAGATAGGAGATGGAGGTATGTAATGACCCAAAATGGATGGAAAATTAGGAGAGTTAGGAGGGGAAAGTGAAGGGACATAAGGACCCAAGATGGAAGGAAGGTGTGAAGATCTTTGTAGTGGTGGAAGAGGTCCAAGGATGGAAGTGGAAGATGCAAAAGGATAATCAATAAGTTCATCAGCATCTATATGACAACCAAGGATATCAGCATCTTTAGAGTGAGCATTAGAATTTTCAATAGAATCATGGACATCTTGAATATGAGCACCTTCTTTGATAGGATTGTTCAAAGCTTGCAAAGACTTAGGAAGAGTAGAAAGTGGAAGTGAACATGGAGTGGTAGAACAAGAAGATGAAAGACTTTGATCTTGACAAGGATCTTCGGATAGCATAAGCGCATAATTTTTCTCTTGATTTTCAATTGGCTTAACATTGGAAGTAGTAGCTTGATCTTGTTTAGGAGAAGACTTAAGACATGGTGGAATGCATGAAAAAGGGTGTATAGGATCAAAAGAACCATGAAGCGGATAAGAGACACTGGGAAAAGGAGTGGATGAAATGGAGGGTTCTTGATCTTGATCTTTCTTTATGTTCTTTTCTTCATCATTTTTAGAGTCCTCTTGACATGGAGCCACTTCTAAGGACAAGGAAGCATGTTGGGATTGTATGGATGACTTTGGAAGAGATGGTGGAGGACTAGCTGAAGTAGGGATTATAGCATATGAAGGCTTAGGCTCTTTAGGTTTATCATTATTGAAAGTCTTTGCAGCCAAGTGAAGGTTAGCTTGAGTTTCTTTAAGAGGTAGCCCTGGAGGATAACTATAGGGAACCACATGAAAAGTATCAAGGCTTGTGTCAGATGAAGGTTTTGTGAAAGATTTGAAAGACTTGGAAGCTTTAAGAAATGTATGGGTATTGGAGGAAGTAGGGGATGGAAGGGAACCATCACCAGACAAAGGTTCAGCATTAACATGATTTTGCTTGAGAGTGTAATCTTTATTTTTAGTTGGAGAGTTCTTAGAGGAGAGATCCTTATAGTATTGATGTTTCAAGCTAGCACGATGTATTTTATAGTCCTCAGTAGTAGTAGATGGATCATAATCAAGGTATTGTCCACAAAAGCCATCAAAGTCTCTTTCAAAATCAGAATCATATGGATCACCATCACGATCTATCCAATGTGACGGCCCATTTGTAGTAAGTAGGAATGAATGATGAGGAGGACTCTTAGGAACAGAGGTGTCATAGGTATCATTACGTTGTCTATCATCATAGTCATCATAGTCTCCAAAGCTAGATGTGTCACTCTCCGTAGAAGAGGTATCATAAGGGTTATCACATTGCTCAAATTTTGTCCGGGGGCATAGTGACATGTACAAGTCTTTATCAAATGGAAAAGAGTATAGAGATTCCACGGAGAAATCTTTAGGTTCCTTAGGTTCTGATTTAGATTGCTTCAAGGATTGTCCATATGACTTGGGTGAGATAGGGAGAGATGTCAGAGACAAGACTGGCTCTATAGTGTATTCTCCCATCCTATTTTCTTTGATATTGATCTCTTTAGCAATGTCGTCCATCTTAGATGTGGAAGCCACATTTTGTTGCTTGATGGAAGATTCTCTGTTATTAGGTACAAGCTTATCAGCACTTTCCTTCAATGTATTGCAAGTTGTACTCAGATCTGCTAGGATAGTAACTTCTACCCCTTCATAGGGAAATTTCAAGCATTGATGGTACGTAGAAGGGATGGCTTGCATTTCATGGATCCAGGGTCTCCCTAGAAGGATATTGTAAGCCAATGGTAGATCAAGCACCTGACATGTGGTATCTTTGATGACCAGACCCACTCAGATGGGTAAGACAATGGTGCCTTTAGAAGCTCTTTCTTGTTTGTCATAGGCTTTTATGGTGATCTTCTTTCGAGGATCAATAGCCATCTCTGAGAATCCCAACTGTGTGATTAAGTTGTAAGAACAAATGTTGAGGCCTGGGCCCCCATCTATCAACACATGTTTGACTCGACGGTTCTGGATCAAGACTTCTATGTGCAAGGGCTGATTATGTGGGTGACTTAGGGAGTTGTCATCTTCCTCTGAAAAGGAGATATATTGTGGAGATGTTAGATGACCAACCATAGTCTAGAACCTATCTAGATCTAGATCATTAGGAACATTAGAGCTGAGCAAAGCTTTGTCTAGGATATCTCTGTGAGCTAGAGATATTCGAAGTAACTCAAACATAGAGATTTTGGCATTGGTATGCTGGAGTTATTGGATGATGCTATAAGATGTAGGTCTTGTATCCTTTGGATTGGAAGATTTCGAGGCAACCTTCTGTTTAGAAGTAGATGTGAGATTGAAAGGTATCTTAGGGACATTAGATGAACTTGGTGTTTGTCCTTTCAAATGAGCCTAAGCTTATGATTTGGTAACCGCATTAGCTGAGGAATGATTTTTGTCTCTTCGTACAATCATGATGACATTGCAGCTCTCAGAGAGATATGGCTCAACCATATTGATGACAGAATTGTTTCCAGGGTAGGCATAGTTGACTTTTGCCCCCATGTTAGGCTGAGAAGTGGAAACTCCCTTGCCATGTTGTGGAAACAGTTCTGTAAATGTTGTGTGATCATTATTGGTGGTAGGATTATCGATTGTGATGTTCCCTTGATCTATCAAGTCTTGAATGGTATGCTTCAAGTGGAAGCATCCATTAATTCTGTGGCCTTTAGTCTGATGGAAAGCACAGAATTCATTATCTTTCCACCAATATGGTTTTGGATCCAGATCAGGGTTTCAGATTGGTGGTAAAGAGATCATGTTATTAGCTATCAGGGTTCTCAGGGTAGATTCCAAAGATTCTCCCAGGGGAGTAAACTTTCATTTATTATCCCATCGTTTGAATGGCTTCTTTGGAGATGGTTCAGCAGATTTTTGCTCTAAAGCTTCAATGGCTTTGGTGGCAAGGGTGAGATTGTAGGTTGGTGCCTTTGATGGGGTGCGGATAGTGTCAACAACACCATCAGAGATGATACCTTTGTTTCTATTCCAGCTCTTGTTTTTATCTTTTGAGCTAGATCCAGATTCAAACTTGTCCTTTTGAAGTGTGATTTCTCCTTTCTTGACAAGTACTTTCTCAATCTTGATTCCATTATCCACCATTTTATCAAAAGATACATGATCTTGCATTTGTAATGGATAATTGAGCTCTGGAACAAGGTTATTGATAAAGATTTCAAGTTTCTCCATTTCGGGAATTTGTCTAGCATATAGAGAGAACTTCTTTCTCCACCTCTTGAGGAAAGTTAGGAATGATTCCCTTGGATATTGCTTGAGGTTACAGATATTGATCATGGTGATCGGATGTTGAATATTGTAGGAATATTGTTGATAAAACAATTTAATCAATTCCTCAAAAGTTTTGATTGTAGAAGGTAATCTTGAAAACCACTGAATGGATGCTCCTCCCAAGGATCTAGGAAAAAGATGCATTAGATAAGTTGGTTCATGCATGAATTCCATGGATTGCGTATAGAACTCTCTGACATGATCTTGAGGATCAGAGTGTCCATCATATTTGTCATACTTTGGTATCTCCACTCTTTTTGGGAATGGTGGCATATACAAGTTTTTGTCGAACGAGAAAGGACATAGGGCCTCCATGGAGAACTCCTTGGGTTCCTTCTCCTTCTTAAGATTGTTAAATTTGACTTGTATAGCATGCATCTATTTTTTCATAGTTGTGAGTGGAGTTTCTTCCTCATGTGTGATTATATCATCAACATTAAAGTTGGGAGGAAGCTTAGCCCCTTCCTGGGCTAATTGTAAAAAGTATGCCTCTCTATCCACTTTCAAGAAATGCCTCATCATTCTCTTGAATTCATCATCATTCTGACATCGATGGATTTTAGAGGGTGTAGGGTCTTGGTCAGCATTATGTTGAGAATGGTGTCCTTGGGATCCTCCTCCTAGAGAACCGTGGTTTGTCCCTGCTTGAGACATGGTAGGATTTTTTGGGCTCCCTGGAACAGATGGAGGAGTTTGCTGATTACCTATGTGAGTTGATAGAGGAGGTATGTAACTAGTTTTCAAGAGAAAGTTACTGAGACCGTCATCTTCGTAGATACCTGACTTGATGAGTTGTTCAAGAGTTGGACTCGGGGTATTGGTCAAAAGTACGTTCTAAGATGTGTCTTCTTATTTCTTGTGTGAAGAAGCTCTGGTCTCCACCATTAACTTTGAATGAAACAGAAGAAAAGGATGAAGACAACTGAAGAACAATTTGATTCAAAAAAATTAGATGACGCAACCTTGTCAAGATTATGATAGTTTTGAAGATCTGATGAGATGTGGGTGAAGGAAACTGTGCCCTGGATGTATGGGATAGATCACCCAAAAGATAGCGGACATGAGTTCTCAACACTTAGTCTATTTTTGAAGATTGATTGAAGATTCATAGTTATGACAAGGTTTTGACAAGAGATAAAAAGGACTCAAATTGATCAAATAGAAGACTAGATCGGATTCAAAAGATCAAACTCAGAAAATGGTAGAATGCTCAATAGCTACTGCTCTGTTCTTGACACAATGATATTTTTGACAAATTCTGGAACTAGGCTGGAAACATTGGATATCTTGCAATTTGACAATTTCTGACAACTCTCTCAATTTTTTCCAAACGACACTCTGCAGACTCGTACGACACTAGGTAGTCTATGAAACGACAGTTGCTAAACTTGTACGACAATTGGGTAGAAATGAAATGACAGTTGTAAATATCATATGACAGTTGCTAACAGGATTTTGACTTCCTTGGATTTTGCTGGCATGAAAACTCGTACGACACTGGGTTCTCAATCATACGATAGATGGGCAATACTGAAATGACATTTGACAAAAAGTCATATGACTTTTGACTTCCTGAAATGACTTTTGACTCCAGAAAGAATTTTACATCATTTTTTGCAAAATTTAAGGTTTTCAGTTCTGGATTGTTTGCAAATTGTACTATCCAAATTTTGAAGGTTATACTAGATTTGATCATTTTTAATAGCCAAGTAGATAAACAAACACGCAGAACAGCAAGCAAGTGATTCCAAGCACGTCTGAAAACAATGAACAAGGGCAAAAGCAACCTTGGGCATGAACAATCAAGTGACCAAATTGTGCTAATCCCTGAGAGTACTAATTGTGTATGTTCTGAAAAGTTTTGCAATAACACACATATACCCTATAAAATGAAAATTTGGCCTCTCTAGGGTTTTTAGTAATGGTTTGACTCTGCAACTTTTATGATTTAAAGGGGTGAACTCCAATCCCGACGCACTAGGGTTTTGACACAGTCTGAAAACTTAATCTTCAAGAGCTGCTAGGGAGATCTGACAACCCAACAATGAACCATACCTGTGGAGATTTCTTCCATAAGGACATTTATATAGCGGTTGTCACTACCATGGTGAAAATGGCTATTACCGCTTGAGGTTCCGTCAACGCAGTTTTCCCTATGAAGGGATTGTCTGCTACAGTTAATCCTCTCTAAAGGTGACTCATAGATTTATACCACAAGGGGACTTGGCTCCAGATTCAAGGTTTTGACACCTCTTCACTTTTAACCCAAACAAAGCAAGCAGATTAATCCGACACACTAAGACAAAGTTTTGTTCCACCAAGGTCTGTGATATCAACTCCACGTGATCTATCAACCTCTCCGGGGAGAGAATGTATCAATCAATAATAGAAGATGCACTAATCAATTTTGATTCACCAAAGCTCATGATATCAACCCTACGTGATCTATCAACCTCTCCGGAGAGAGAATGTGTCGATCAATAAGAGAAGATGCACTAACCAAGTTGAATGTGAAACGCACTAAGTATCCTCCCTGCCTACAAGGATTCTTTCATCAAGAAAGATTTCTCTAGGAATCCAATCTCTCAAGAATCACGAATAGTGTTCATAGGGCCTAATTACTATGTGAGCACAGATATATTCCCGAAAGAAAATCTACCAAAAGCATCCAAAAAGTAGAAAGAGGAACACTTAACGCTTAAAGCAAATATGAGATGAGTCCACAAGGTGGAACACTTAACACCTCACACAAGCTGGAAATGAGTCCACAACTTAGAAAACAAGTGAGTTCCTAAAAGCACAAAAGGGTTGCCAAGTGGAACACTTAACGCTTCTGTCCTGTTGACCCCTCCTCTTTATGGTGCTGAGATTGCAACCACGGGGCGGAAATGAGGGGCCGGTGGATTAGCGAGTCCAATAACCAAAGATAGAAATCAAGATCAATCACAAGTATTCTAAGACTACTTAATGAATCCTTAAGGGATCACAACCTAGTATCAAATTATGCAAGTGTGTAGAAATAGATCAAAAGCATGAAAAGATGCACACAAGCTTGACACATAAGAGATTTATTTTAAGTCCAAATTGAAATGTTTTTAGAACAAGGAGAATACCTCATGATCCTTGCAATGTGCTTAGTAGATTCTACTTGATTTTTTGCAATTTTTGTTGAGCTTTTCCATGCAAGCAAGTGACGAACTCTCCAACAAGCAAACAAGCAAACAAGATATGCAAAATATATTCAACTTATGAAAACCATAGGGTTAGCTCTAAAAATCAATTTTTAGGAGCAATAATAACCATAAATTAATCCAAATGACAACTCATATCATGCATTGAATCATATGAAAAATAAGTGCATACCCATCATAAAATTTTAATTTTTTTGCACTACATTTGACCTAGTCAACAAGATCTAATTTTTTTGATATGATTTTGGCCACAAAAATAGAAATTCAGAATAGAGACCCCAACTTAAAAATAGAGAGCTTTCCAAAAATGCAAAAATTTTAGAAAAATCTCTTCATTTGTGCCCTAGAGACCCATTTTATCAAAATAGACCAGTTTTTGCAAATTGACTATTTCAGCTATTAAATTGCATCCAAATTTAAAACACAAATAATAGACACCCTATAGAATTTGAAGATATTTTTGAAAATGTAAAAATTTCCAAAAAATATTCTGATTTGCACCGAAAATTAATTTTTTATGAAAAATCAAAAAAAAATTATTAAAAATTCAAACAAATTTATAAAATTCTAAATTTTTTATCGAAGCTTCCCTGATATGTCATCAACCTGCAAAAACAATTTTAGACCAAAAATCTAACCTGTTTGGGAGATAAAATTAAATCTTTCAAACTTTGAGGTTTTAGCTTCCAAAAAAAATCAAAACCAGCATGCAAAGGTGGGTTGCCCCACAACGGGCACCAGAAATGTGTGTGTGAAAATTGTACCTGATCTATAGACACAACACTTAGTAAAACATTAGAGGTTAGCTATAATCAAATCATGCAAAATTGAAAACTAATCTAACCAAGTGATTTACTGCCTTCTAATAGGTGCGAGATTGATATTCTCAGATTGTAATCGAGATCAATGACCTAGACGACACCTAAATGAAGGATTTGAATGAAAAAGAGGGATATGAAATTGAATGCAATTAATCTATATTTTTTATATTTTCTATGCAATAAGAATGATAAAAACCGATATGAATCTATGCTAGATGAAATTGATATGCTATGAATTGATCTATCTAACAATGATATGCAAAGCTATGAAATTCTATGCTATGATATGAAAAATATGCAATTGAAATTGATCTCACAAAACTTTGAATTCGCAAGTTGATTCTTTCAAGCTCCAATTGTGCAAATTCTCCAAATCTGATATGCTATGATTCCTGTAGAGTAAGTTTGCAATTTGCGAGATGATTGAGAGATGAGTTATGAAGAGCTAAGCCTTGTTTTATAGAAATCCAGGGCTTTGGAGGTGCATGAGAAAAAGCCATAAATCACTCAAATAACTTAGGTTGATTTTTGAGTTATTTTTAAATAAAGGATAATTAACTCACAAAAATATGCAAAAGCTAAGCTTTAACTCAAAATAGAGTTTAGCTTTAATTGATAATTGATAGTTGTTTTCTTTTATGATTGTGCATGTTTTATTTATGAATTAATTTAATAATAAAGTGATTTATGCTCAACTTAACTGCTTTTAAAAATAAAACAATTGATTTATGGGTTAATTAACTATTTTACCAAACTTTTATTAAAAATTATATTATTAAATAATGACAACATGCTTTAATTAATTAAATAATAATTTAATCAATTATTCATATGATATTGGATTTATTGTCAAAATTTAAATAATATAATTAATAATAGATAGAATTAAATTTAATTACACAATTAAGTGGCAAATATTAAATCTAATTAATTAAATATGCAAAATATTTAATTAACCAAATTTTAGGATAAATGTGATTTATTGCCAAATAATTATAAAATTAAAGATAATTATGATGATTAGGAATATTACTAGGAATATTCCCCGATGCAGAATTTAAGATAATCAATTATGATTCGATGATGTTTAGATGTGCGTTAGGTTAGGACTTTGATGTCGATTTCATTTGAATTGAAGATGTAGGATATTAATGAACTTATAGCCCATTTTTGGGGTATTACAGGTTGCACCTAGGGAAATGCAAAGACAGGGTCTAGATGAGGCCTTTCTGCAGGCAGAATATGAGTCTTTTGTGTTTCTAGTTGATAGCATGCATGAATTAGTAGGTGAAGATCAGTTTCAGTATAGAGGTGCTGATCATTGGCATGCTAAATATTTTCTTCATAGTGAGCAAGGAGAAGAAAGTGCAATTTTTTTTTACATGCACTATGAAGACAATTACTTTGTTCTTCCTGATATGCTGATTGAACATGTTGACATGCCTGGTGAAAAAGGTGAAAGTAAAAAATATGGTGTGCCACATGAAGGAAGAAATGAGAATTAGATTTTTGACAGAGGCAAGAACTGACTCTTGTTTGTTGCTACAGGTTTTTTGTAAAAAATGTACATTTTGTGAATAGTTTCCATTTCCTGTCTGTTCCCTATGTTTTTTGAGGTCTCTGTGTTTTTCCAGTGGGTGGTCTGCTTCTTCCTAGAGATCTAAGGTCCTCATTGTACCTACAAGAGATACATGTCCCCAACCAGAGCCACTGTTAGGCCATTTTCCTATCAATGCAAAATCTTTTGAAAATGGTCTTTTCCCTGCAAGCTTTGTTAAGTTGTCCTGCTCGACCTGCAGTCATAGTTTTATCTTGTGAAGAAAATCCATAGTGTTTCATGGTGTGTGCCCTTAGCCCTGTGTGCTTCATGTTGTCACCTTGCTCCAGTTCAGATCGCATCTCCTGAATCACAAATCCAGAAAGTTATTCAAGTTCTAAGGTCTGCAGGAAATGATTTCAAGAATCTGCCACAATGTCAAAAACCCACAGTGTTTTTTGAAAATTCATGATGTTTTTGGTCTGTGTGAAAACCCTCGTTATTTTCAACCTTTGCCTTCCAGCTTTTGTGCACTTGTCTTTTGGTGCCGAAAACTTTGTGTGTTTTCAACCTCGATCTTAACTGCGAAAGGGCGATCATTGGTGGGTCCCAGTTCTTCCCATTGCCCGGTGTGGTTAAAGTTTAGACAAGATTGGTGGTTGTCATATGTTTGCATGGTAAAGATGCACGATGTTTATCCTTTACACTTTTACGACAGGCCATTGGATTTTCCTGTATGGGCATGTCATGGGCCCATTTGTGGGGTTTGAGAAGTCTGGTGGTCCCGTTGGCAGTCATGTGGTGGCCTTTGGTTGGCTGTCGCATGATCACATAGCCCAGTTTATGGCTATGTGATCATGCAAATAGTTGACATGTGTCCGCGGTAGTGAGGTGGCATTTCATCGATGGGCCCGGGAGATCCAGAGAGAAGGGTGACTTGGTAGATTACCAGTGGGGGCGAGGGTTGCAATGTTTGAAGGGAGGGCCCAGTTGTTCGGTCTCCATAATGTGGTGGTTCCTGATTGGTCAGTGGGCAGGCAGTGGTGGTGATTGCTGGTGGTTAGTCACATGTTTGCATAGCCTTTTTCAAGGCTATGCGATCATGCGACTAACGTTTTGCGTTAGCAGCGGTGGCGGTTGCGCCAAGGTAAAGGGGTGTGGCTTGTCGCATGTTCGCATAGCCCATTTCCAGGCTATGTGATCATGTGACAATGGTTTGATTATGCTGTTGCAAAGTTAAACGTGGGTCCATGATACTGGCGTGGCCGAGGACTTTTCAGCAGGGTTTGTGACCATTGACTTCAGCTAGGAAACTACGGTCGCATGATCGCAAGGGTTAGTTTGGTGCCTTGCGATCATGCGACCAAAGCATAAGATGGAGCCAAGATTCCTGTAGCAGTGAAGTTTATGACTGCGTGATTTTGTGACTAGGGATGAATGGTCAAGTTGTTGAGCCTAGGAAAGCTATTTCTCTTCAAATTTGAATATCAAAATGACTTTCCAACCCTAGGAACTAGTATTGAATGCTTGCATGGCCAAATTTGACTGGTTTGGTGGTGCTTGTTGCTGCGATATGGTCTAAAATGTTTGACAGTTGATTGTAGGGATTTACACCGTAAAGGAATGAATATAATCTTGGCTCGAGGTGTATTTGTAGGTGGGTGAAAGGACTATTCGGCATGACAAATTCTTGGTCCTTCGTACATTTTCAGAGGATTGGCATAAATGAAGATCATTTTTGGATATGTTCTTACCAGGTTGCCTGTGTTTCCTGCCCCTGCAATAAATTTTGATGTTTTTCTGGTTGTTCTAGTGGGTGAAACCCTAGCCCTAGCTATCTATAGCTTGTTGCAACCTATTTTGGGTTTCCAAGGCAGCTAGTGGTATAAGTTGTAGCTTTTTTTACTTAGAAGGGGTTCTGAATTTTGTCAGTTCCAGTGGTTCCAACTTCTGGTTCCATGAGCGGTTTCTTCATGTAAACAATTTCATGCTGGTTGTATCAACATTAGGGAAAAACCTCATGTATCTTTTGCATATTGTCTATGGTGTTTTCTGAATCAACTTGTAATATAGGGATTTGAATCCACATACTTAATACAATTTCTCATTCTTAGATCTCTCCCTTAGTTGTTCTTAATGAATTCTGAGTTTTCTGGCTCATTGCATTTGGTTTCTTATGTATATGTTTCATCTCTCAGCCTTGATTTAGAATCAGGTTAAAAGTCTCTAAGTGAAGCATAGATTCATTTGGTTCAATTAGTAAGGATACTTGTAAGTAGTGTAAGAGATGTTTAACTATGTTTATGGCTTGGATTCTCAGATGAATCTAGTATTTGTCCTTGTGTTCCATGTTCACTTCAGGTATGATGCCCAATGGATAAGGCACTGATCTTAAGCTAGTATCCCTGTGCTGATGCAAAGTGTTGCATGGTTGTCTGCATCCTACAAGAAACTCAATTATATTTAATATCTCCAATCCTGCAATCCCTCATAGTCTTGAGGTCACAAGGCCATTTTATACCCAATAGCAATTGAGATTCAATGAATGTTTGGTTAACATTTAGTAGTCTCTTGCTATCATCTACTTTGTTTAATCCAGTCCAAAGTCCTAAAGTGCCATAAGTTACTAGATTAGGTACACCCGCCATGGTTTTGCAGAGCCAAAAGTGAAGAGGGCAGTCTTGTCCCCATAGTTGGTCCAGTTGTCTTGCAGAGCTTTCACACTTGGAGTTAACCACTCCTAACATCAGTCTCAAGGCATATTGGCAGCCCTAAGTGGCATAAGCATTTTCAAACACCAACAAGTCAGCTGATACTTCCACAAGGTGTTGAGGGCTATCTTAGCACTCTATGAGGATCTCTTTATACCACCTAGTCCAAACACTCCTCCTGAAATTAGTGGGAAGGACCGTTTTGATCCTTTCTTCAAGGTAATTCTTGTGTTTTTACAAATTTCTTATATGTATTTTTATCCTTATCATATTATTGGTTGACCTCACAATTGATGATTGTATCGTATTGTATAGGATTGTGATGGAGCTATTGATGGAACCCATATACCAGTCACCATCGATGTCGACATGTAGGGTTATAAATATTGTGATAGAAAAGGTAACTTGTCACAAAATGTTACTCCTTGGTGTATTCCATTTAAAAATAAACAAGTTTTAGTTTTTCTATCATGTTTAGTTTGTAGATGCAGGATTGACCATCTAACAATATGAATAGTAATGGGAAGAAGGAGTGGGATATGAGATGGTTGCTTGCCGAATGTGGGGCATAAGGGCGTAATTTAACAATGTGTTTTCACACCACCATTCAGTTCATGGATATTGTTCTTCCCCATCTTCTATTTGATGCTATAGATATTTCATTGTATTTTTTATAAATTCATAATATCAACATAAGTGAAACTTTTTCATTTTGTACTGATAGAAAATAGTCATGTTGTTATATGAATGTTGTTATCTGTCTCCAATACTAAGTTTTCTTTCTTGAATAGTATGAATGAACAAAAATTTGTTTGATACAGTGGTGATGACTATGATAAATGTCCCTATGTTTGACTGTGGTGATGGAGTGCGCTACGTGTTGAGGACGTCACACATAGACACTAATCCAGAGAGTAAATTCTAGATTTGCATAAATAAGAAAAAGGTTGTAAATTGCAAAATATTTAAATATTTACAAAGAATAAATATTAGTCATTATAGCAATACTAACTTAGATTTATATTGTAGGATGGCAGTGGATGTGACTAATTTCGGTGGGCTGATGACACCCCATCATTGTCTACATCATCTACACCTTCTACACATATACCTGCTGTGGATGATGAGTGCAAGTCTTGCAAGGCGCTCGAGATAGCTATTGCAAAGGTAGAGGCTACCTATAAAGTCGATGTCATGTTTTTACGATGTTTTCTTTGTGCAACAATCGCACTACTTTGTTGGGTCATTATGCAGAAATATATATGTGTGTGTGTGTGTGTGGACTATAAGACTTATTTATATTTTGATGTGATATCGAGCAATGCAATCATTATTTTCTTGTTATAATATTATTTATGATAATGTATAAAATTATTAAAAAAAGTTAAGTTTACTATTCACAATATTTTTTAAAAAAATTAAATTTTGTTTATGATTTACTATATAAAAATATAAATTAATAAAAAAAATATAAATAAAAAAATGGACAAAATAAATAAAATATTAAATGAAAACATTATATAATAATTAAAAAACTTAATTTTTTTCTTATCAAATTCTAATTCCAATTCAAAATGTAGAACCAAACACAGAAATGGGAATTTCTCAGTTCTAATTCCAATTTTGAAAATGGCAACCAAACGCAGAAGATGGATTGTCTCAGTCATCTTCCGGGTCAACCAAACAGTCCAAACTATCTTCCAAATACACAAAACCAGAATTTCAAAACCTTATTTTGAGATAATCATGTTTTGAATCAAATTCCAATTCTGCAAACAAACGGGGCCTAATGGAAGAGACTTGTTATAAAAGTGGTAATGGATTAGAAAGGTCAATGTATGATCTATTGACCGATTCTTAAAATACATATTCATAGTTTTGAACTCATAGGTCAAGACATCATTCAGGTTTCCTCCTTTAAACTTATAGAATAGTCTAATGAACAGTCAATGTAAATATGAACATTTTCCATTGTATCACAGGCTCCTCCTAGTAATGTATGAGATATTTTGGTGATTTGAGCATCTTTTAGGAGCATCATAACTACTATAGGAAGACCTTTCCTATAATGACCTAAGATTCCAATATGCACATAGGACAGATGCATGTATTGAATTTTTTTTGGATCTTCTCTTTCTTGTCTTTGGAGTTGTCCTATTTCTGTTTGGGTAAATAATTTTAAACCTCCTTTAGTACCATTGGTAAATGTATCTTGAAGCTCTACAACCTTAAACTTACTGACATTTTTATATGAAAATGCCTCTTTCAAATCTTTGGGAATATACTTATAAATTTTTGAGGGCTTAATTCTAGGAACTTTGAACTCTTTATTAGAAAAATGATCACCATAATCTAGACTAGAACTAGCATCATCTAAAGCATTTGTAGAAGATTTAGGTAATATAAAATTTTGTTCATTTTGGGAAAATAAATTAGTGAAACTTTCCTATGTATTAGAAGAAGTAGTTTGATAATCAATTCCTAAATCTATAAAAGAAATTCCTTTGTCTGCCATTGACTGCGCTCAAATCCCTACTCAAACTAGAAGATTTTACTACCTAATTTTTTCCTTAACAACACCTAACCATGTCATAACAAATAGTACTTACTAACTAGGTCTCACAACAAAATTTCATGAGTTTTGGGAGCTATAAAGAGTTCTCTACATGGAGCTAGACACTTTAGAAAATATTATAATAAAATTCAATAGATGGAAATAAAATATTATAATAAAGTAATATTGGAACAAATTTAAAAATGTATATTTCTTTAGATTATAGAAGCTCTGATACCATAGCTTGACACAGCTAAGAGAGAAGAAGGGGTTGACTTAAATCTTCATAATTTTGTGGTCATACCCGTGAAGTCTCTGTAGGTAAGGCGTAAACCCTCCTTTCTTCAATAAATACCAAATGGTGGCCTTACTTTGCCAATGTCCACTGTTGATGGGCTCAACCCTTCTTTCCCCACCCATCTTGTCAAACTCAGACAGATACTTGCAAAAGTAGAAGAAAAATAAGTAGTGCACAATAAAGCCAACAACCTCAATAACACCAAAAATTACCCAGAAAGTTTCTGTATTATCAATCATATTAATGATATCAAGGTCACTCAGATAATTATCGTGCAAAGCCCTAATCACATAATTAATAGGTGTCATCATTAGAAAAGTTGGGAAAGTTACCAATTTTTCTATGTGTTCGATCAAACATGAGAAGGTCCTTAGCATCATCAACCAAACCTTCCTCCCCATACCAAATTTTTTTTAACTTAGACTTGACCCCTAAGTTAGCAAGACAATTAGCAACCGCATTCACTTCACAGTAAGCATGTGAAATGAAGCATTTTTCAAAAGTTTGAATAACTTTCATAGAGGACTTGATCAGATTACTAATGGTCCATGAATCCCTATTCCTCCCTTTTAGATAATTGATGATTTTATTTGAATAACCTTCTATCCAAACCATTTTGTAGTTGAGGCTCCTTTCTGTAAGATGGAAAATATGGATGGGGTCTAGAATAAATGTTTGCACATAAAAGAGACCGTAAACCAATATTTAACACATACTTGAAATTCTAATGATATGGAAAGTAAATCTAGAAGACTAATATTGAAATGAAGAAATAAAAGGTACTTACCTCTGAAAAAGAATCTGTCGAAAACCTTATCAAACGATTTCATAAACTAATGATTTTTGTATTCTTGAACTGAAACTGTCAAATCTACAAAACCCAGAAATGTTTTTCTTTTCTGAGCCAGGTCAACCTTGACCCAAAAAAGTTGTAAGACCTTATCCTAGGGCACAACCTTACCCCTTTATGTTGACCTTGACCTGTGCTACTCTGACAGAAGTTCTATTTGCGGATCCTAAAATTTTTCTAAAAAGGGTATCCAGATCTATACTATGATTCTCTATTTTGCACCTTTTCCTACAAGAAAAATGGTTTTATTTGTTGGGGGGGAGGGGTTTGCCTTAGTCAAACCCCAATTTAGGAATTAACCTTGAAATTGAATTGAAATTGCTAGAATAAACAAAGTAAATGAAACAATTCACCTTGCCTATGTTGAAATCCTTGTGGAGGATTCAAATCCTTGAATCCACAAGTATGGATGTTCCAAATGAATGTAGGATTGTAGGATGTCTCAAATCAATTGTCTTTAGATCTTCAACACCAATCTTGAATGGATCTTGGAATAGAAAGAGGCTTGAATGGATGTGGATGGAGAAATCTACAACAAGAGGGCTCCATAGAGATTGGATCCTTCAATGGCTACCAATGGATCTCCTTGATGAATTGGATCTCGAATGCTTAAATGCTTGAATATGGATGAATGCTTGAATGATTTTCTTCTCCTTCTTGCTTGCTTGATCTTGTGTTGTGATTGAATGTGTAGATGAAAGATGGATGAAATGAGAGAGGAAGGATTCCTTTTATAGTGATCTAGGGCACAAACTTCTAGAGAGGCCACATAGAAAACAATAATTGAGGGTCCATGGCACAAAACTCTAGAGAGGTGCATATGGAGAGGAAATTAAATTAAGGCTTTGACACAAAACTCTAGAAGGGGTCCACCCTTAAGATAGAGATAAAAATAATTATTTAAGAGCCTTGTCACAAAATTCGAGGTAAGGCCAACCCCAAAGTTAATTTGAGCATTAGCACAAAACTCGAGAAAGGATAATCCTAAATAATAAATTAGGAATCCTGTACAGAGCTCGAGAAAGGTCCACCTCAAATATTAATTTGAGAATTTGACACTTAACTCAAGAAATAGTGGCCTTGAAGAGGGAAAAGAAATCTTTCTGAAACCTGACATCTGGAAACTCTAAGACTTTGAAATTTGAACCTTGGGTCAAGGTCAAGGTCGACCTTGACTTAGGTTAGGGTTGAGTTTGTCCTTGACCCTAAGGTCAAGAATATCAGAATCTCAATTCAAGATGCTAGAAGTATGCAGAAAAGAAGTGGAAAATGGGGCAAAATAGGGGAAAAAGCCTGATCCAAGTCAAAGACCCATTCAAGGCATTTGACATGACCCCAAACCACTTAATCGGAGGACTAAACCAGTCCTAAATGGAAGTTCTTCCATTTTTTGATGATACACTTTCAATTTATAGAATTTGATAGATGCACGTGGCTTCCACGAGGTTGTTGGTTTGACTACACAAGAGGAGTGCCACCACCACAAGACATTTTTCATTCTCATCTTTGATCACTCTCCCACACCCAAGATAACTTGCTAATGTTCTTCAATGTTTTTCTATACATTTCATTCAAACCTGACCTTAAGGATGGTTTTGATGATTGTTCTTTGATGAATTCTCACTTGGATAGTATTTTATGAAGCTTTTGGGTCCCCTTTATCTCTTGGGGTGGAGTGCATCAAATATATTTTTCTCATGGTGGCTAACATTGTACAAACATTGCTTATTTTTCCTATGGATGACCTTGTTGATTTTTCAATAATCAATCTTATATGTGTGTCTGTCTGTGTACATATACATAATATACATATACATATATGTATACATACATACATACATACATACATACATACATACATAGATATATATATATATATATATATATATATATATATATATATATATATATATATATATATATATATATATATATATATATATATATATATATATATATATGTATGTATATATGTATGTATGTATGTATGTATGTATGTATGTATGTATGTATGTATGTATGTATGTATGTATATACATACATATATAGACACACACACACACAGATATGTGTGTGTGTGTGTGTGCAAAAGAATGATTTGTGTGTTGGGTTAATGTGAATAATGTCTAAATCAAATATTATGGAAGAGCATTGCAAATGAAAACAAACAGAGGCAGAAGAGTGCAAATTTGACAAAATTGATGATAAGTTTGATCAAGAGATCCTATATTGTTTATTTTGTCATTTTCTTGTACTTTTGTCACTTTTATAAAAAAAAATTAATGGTTTTTTGTTCTCCTATTAGGGACTCTAAACTCAGTTCTTACCAAATATTTAAAAGTCATTTATAGGACACTTTGTATGAAATGTACTATTTCGATAGGTTATCTAGTGATATATTCAGGATTTGTATAATGAATCGCACCTCTAATCTTTAGTTGTAGATAAATCAGTTTCCATTTGTTATTTCCAAAAAAATAGAGGTCTTGTGATATTCTATATAACAAATATACATTGACAAAGTTAGCCCACAAGACTACTAGTCCCTCCCAGGTATGTAAACCTTTGAATAGCAATTGACATATGACAAATTCATGTTACAACATCAGATATTGTGTCACTAGTAGATAGATAATTTCTACTCCTATTATGGGATAGTCATTTTTAAGTCGAATAGTTAATTTGAAGATAGCGGAGAGAACCTAGTAGTCATGCACTCTAGCTTCAAGCCCCTCAAAGTTCAACGTAATAATGATGAAAATGTCTATAAAAAAATATGACATATTTTACAACTAGCTAACTTCTTATAACTAATTTTTCAATCCCTTACCATCATTTCTTATATGATTTTTATACGTCATAATAAAAAGTATTCAAAACATTACTTTTCTAACCCCCTACCCATCGTAGTCAATTACCACACTTATACTTCAATTTAACATGTCCCAATACTTAGACAATTTATCATATAAAATTTTAATTTGTACCATATATATGAACAAACAATAATTATTAATCATACAATATAATATTAATATATAAACAAATGTGTTCTATATATATTTTTAATTATCTAATAATTATATGAATATTATCAAGAAATACTAATAACCCTAAACCAACAAACTAACCCTAAACTATTTGCACACCCATCGTTATTCCCATGTACGTTGTCGCCATTCATCAAGGGCCCGTTTGGTGCATGGAATTAATTTATCCAGAATAGGCCTATTCTAGAATAAGGACCTATTCTCGGATTAATTAATCCCAAAAATGAAAGCTAGAATTATCTATTCTACGTTTGGATCCCATAATGTGAAATTGGAATAAGGATTATTTTTTATTTTTTTAATTAATTTGAACAATATGTATTTTTAACTTATTAAAATATTATAATTATAAAATAAAAAGTTCTTACAAATTTTAATTTTTGAACTTATCATTTTTGTTGCTGGTTTTTTAATTAAAATATATATGTATTTTTAAATTAAAATATATATTATTAACTTTTTTAAAAATAAGATTATTAAAAAAAATTATTAAAAAAAAATTTATAAAAAAATTATTTAAAAAAAATTATAAAACAAAATTATAAAACAAAAAAAATTATTAAAAAAAAATTATTAAAAAAAATTATTAAAAAAATAAGATTATAAAAAAAAGATTATAATCCCTTAACCGTTCATGCACAGACCCGAAAAACTTATACATTTTGTTGTAATTTCGAATCCATGAAAAGCTTATTCTGGAATAAGAAATGAATTCCAGGTTTTTTTTTGAATTAATTAATGCAAGCATTGGGCTGAAAATGGGAATTAGATTTCTAATTTGAGAATTCAAAAAATGCCACAAATAGCGAATTATTGTATTCTCGCATTAAATAATTCCTATTCTAGGTTAATTCTAGGCACCAAACAAGCCAAACTATTTGCACACCCATCGTTATTCCCATGTACATTGTCATCATTCATCAACAGATGGTGTTGGCTTCTTGCATTGGCACATCGAGCAGGAAGACTTGGAAGAGGGTAGATAAATGTACATAAATATTGTGATTGAAGCATATTTGAAATATCCCTTCCATGGAGAAAAGACACAGCAATGATAGATTGTGAGCAAGATTGCAGGAGAAGGAGGATTTCACCATAGCCGTCCCAAATACATCACTCATTTCTAGAAGCCCTTGAATTTCCAAGTCAGTGAAAATAGACTAACTAGATCCATTATGGCTGACCTCTCAATGCTACCAAAAATCAACAAATAGATATCTCCCATAATGATTTCACGGGGATGATTCCCTAAGGCTTTGACAATTGTACTACTCTGGATATTTTGAATGTATCTTTCAATTGGCTCACTTAGGAAATCACTAGGAGTGTGTTTGTAGGAAATCCAAGGCTGGATGGAGGTTTCCTAGTGCCCTATTTTAAGTTCTTAGCATTAGATTTGTATTCTCCCCAAGCCAAAAATCTCAGCCCTCTAAGACCTAGGTCATGGGAGGGGTGTTTGTGCCCTAGCTCTATTCGTTCTCATTGTGGGAACCCATTGTTTCTATAATAAATACAAGGGCTACATTTTGAGCAGCCGCTAGAGAACAAAGCATGATGAAGGGCCATAGAAGATGGCTGCATTTCAACACCTGAGCTTCACTATGGAAGCCATTCTTTAGTGCCTCAAGAGCTCAAACATCATTGGGATGGGATCAAGAGGCACTATTTACAATTTCCAAATGCCCAATAGGGAAACCATTGTTGTCAAGAAGCTCTAGACTAACCCTAAAATGGAAACCATTGTTCTCAAGAAGCTCTAGACTAACCCTAAAGAAGCCCACCATCATCGAAGGGGTATTATAGAAGAGGTTGATGTGTTTGGTAATGTTAGGAATGTTAGGCATAGGAACATTGTGTGTCTTCTAGGATTATTTATTTCCTCTTGTTTTATTGTGTTGGTATAATTATGTGTCTTCTAGTCTTATGTATTTCCTCTTGTTTTATTGTGTTGGGTATAATTATGTGACGAAACAAGAATTATAATAGAGCTTAATGTTAATTTTTGGCAAGTAACAGATGTTAGTCCTAAGATTAGATTATTGAGAAGGGGTGAATCAATAATAAACCAATTATGCAACTTTTTAACCTCTTAACATTTACAACAACATTCACAAGACTAACTTAATAGGAGAAAATGACAATCTTAACCATAAGCACATCCAAATAGCAATGAAACATTGACAAAAAGATTTATCTCATCAAAACCCAAAGCGGGAGAAAACCACAGTGGGAATTAGTACCCACTAAATGATGCACTCTTCTTAAGTACACTCTATGAGGAGCTTAACTCTATTAGGGGTTTACAATAGCACTTTTAGGTGATACTTGGTTAAGGGATTTACCTCTAGCCCTATTAGGAGATTTAGCCTATTAGGAGTAGCCTTGTTACAGGACTTTAGACACAAGCTAATGTGTTACCCTATTAAAGGATTTACTATAGAGACCTATTAGGGTCCACCTAGTTAAGGAATTTTGACTACTACAACTATTAGGGAACAATAAAAAGAATGATTTGTAGAATAGTACTACTTCTACTTGATTAGATCCGTTGAAGCACACAGTCTCTTCTTAACACACTTAATTCTTCCATGACTTGATCACAACTCCCACTTTACAACCGTACTTTCCTAACACATGATCAACACACTTAACTTTCAACTTTATCCATTATATATATTAAATTTTTAAGTCCATTGCCTTAATCAAGCCCTAAATGGTTGACAATTTGACTTACAAACTTCCCACTCAAACATAATTCACCAATACATGCATATCTATGTACAAAATAATTTTCCTATACCGCATCAGCCAATACAATAATTTACATAGAATTATGGGTCAAAGGGTTAAACATGTTTTGACCAAACACATCCTTCTACTAGAATCTTCTCCACACACTAGCATCAAAAAATGTGATGCCAGATCATTACCTCCAATCATGAAGACAAATCACTAGATTGTGATTGGCACAACTTTATTCATTGCCTCTTCCATACCGGTCAATGATTCAAGATCTATCATTGGTAGCTCAAGAACATAAGTTCTTTATCCTAAAACCATTTCTGTAATTTTAATACCTTTTCTCCTATCATCCAAATAAGTTGTGGTTGCAACCATAGCTTATACACATTGTCAACAACCTTCTACTATGACCGAGCCACATAACTCATCAGAGATTTGACAAACCAATCAAATCACCTATCGCCTATCACTAACTATTCTAGCAGTTGCACTTTCAACCTTCATTTGATCATAACTTTCTTATCACCCACCTATCTTGATGTGATTGTAACCAAAATCCAATAATATCATCAATATCACACATCCTAAATCACAACTCTCGAATCCACATTGATTTGACACAATAATCAAATTATCACTCCTTGGCTTCAACATGTTCTCCATGTTTATCTATTAGCCTTAAAACTATCATAAGTCACCACACACATAAGATAAGCTTATGCGGTCATGGATATCTCATCTAGAGACATCACTTGAGCTTTATTCATGATCATACAATCCAACTCAGACCATAGCTTGGGATTCAACCTGTTGACTAGATCTCATCATAACAGGAACACTGTCAACCAATAGACACTAAGTTGACATCAATTACAACACTATAACTGATCATTCTATCATCATACCTACATCAAACATATGACATAACATACTCATCTTATCTTTGCATTAGTTACATCAGTTATCCTAACAATCTCCCCATTTGGCATTGATGGAAATACCAAATAACCATACCAACAATACCAAACAAATAGCCCTTAATTGTTCCTAAACTCCTTATACTCTTTACCTATTCTAATTAGACTCTTCTCCTTTTACTAATACTTCTCCCCCTTTCTTTCTTTCTCATCTGACTCGTGTATTTTCTTAGCACATCACAGTACATCTCTCCCTTCTCAGTACGTCTCTCCACCTTTGATAACAATGCCAAAGGTGCAATATACCTTAGTCTCAGTCTTCATATGGTGTCTATCTTCATCACCTTCTTGCTTCTCCACCTTAGCTAATCACTCACTACCATTTCAATTGTAAATGATCTATTAAAACAAAACTTGTCTTTAATGCTTGAATATCATCCTTCTAGTTCTTCAATAGATTGTCTAGTAAAAACAATATATCCATACAACAACAATGCTAACTCCTCCAACGCATCAAATACACACACATCCAGTAGAACTAAGTCTACCTCAACAATCACCTTGATTTCTTTTTATGTCTCAGCTTTCTTCTTCTCCTCGAGAGCTTCAACAAACATGACAATCTACACATAATGACAAGAATCTTACCAACTCCCTGCAAGACTTTGTAACTTGATTCACACTCACTAATAAAATGAGTCTTTCCAATGCAATGGATTAAAGTAATTTATTTTCCTTTGATGCTCATGTCATTTGGACTTAATACATTTATGCACATCCTCTTAGACAAATCATTAGATCTCCTGCAGTAATCACCAATCAATTAGAATTATCAATAAATATGACATACTCACCACAATCATCCTCATACCCATCACACTTAACCTCTAGCATTAGATCTACCAATACATCTCTTGTTAATTGAATGTCTTGAGCTTCTTTTATTTATACCTTCATCACTTATTTCGTAGCATTAGATTACAAGACAATAAGAATCTCTATCGGCTCACCTAAGCTCAGAGCATAGATATCAATAGGTCCTTGAATGACCGGTTTATCATTATCATTGATAGATTCAAAATCTATACTACTATTTCCTCTTCACTTTCAATTTGTATATCATCAATTATGTGCTTATTCACCTTTTCATCTCCTCTAGTTGCAACAACTACTAGCACCTGCAATAGTTCCTTACTGATAAATATATCAACAATCACTGACTGTGATTTTAACATCTTCAATTTTATGTCCTTCCTCAATGTAGGAATTATGGTTCCATCTAAGCTATACCATCTTCATCATCATGCATTGATTTAATCTCATCAATTGACACACTTATCAACCTCTTCTTGATATTTAAACACTAGATTGGTCTTATCAATACAGAGACATGGGAATTTGACCATGTAACTCAAATAATACTTTACTTATTCATGTCAAAAACAAAATCTTAAAATTTTCTCTTCCTTTCTAAACTTGTCAAAATACATGTTGACTCTGACCAAAAGACTTCATTTACTAACCTTACCTAAGATATTTTCAATGAGAAGTAAACCTTACTTATATCAGGAGTCACGGTCTTCTCCATAAGAGAACTTAACATCTTTGGAATTCTTCCCTCTAGCCTTCATCTTGTTCAAATGCTTTCATGCTTTAGGAAAAACTTAGGCGTATTAGTCTTAACAATCTTTCTTTTGTACTTCACTTGGAAACTTCACTAATTATGTAACATTTTCTTTTTTTACTCTTTCGCTTCTTGTTTGTCTATTGATAGGAGCTTTACCAGTTGTTGAAGATACCACTTCAACCTCTTCATCATTATCACCTACAATGCCAGATGTGCCTGCATGCACCCATTAAATATTCATCTTTTCTTTTGCTTCTTTAAATCCCTTCAATAGAGCAAAATGCTTCACTTATTATTTTCTATTTCTCTTAGTTACCAATTAAGCACAATTAAGCACCTCTTAAACTTTCAAAATTTATTACCAATAGGTAACACTCTATGTAATACAACCAAACTTTACATCACATCACAATACTTTATTGGGCATCTAAATATGCAGATAAATATTACCACACATTCTTCTCATGAGTCTCAGATTTATCTTCCCTTAATTTCTCCTCCTAAGCCAAAATAGGATTATTTAGCTGATGAATTCTCCACACTTGATGGAGATGCAAATTCCTCTGATGTTTTTTTCTCTCATCCTTATTTTTCCATACCTTTCTCATCTACTTTCTAGTTTCCTCCACATTCACAATCCTCTTTCCTTTCTAATACTCTGATCGGTTCACCGATTGGATTCCTTGATTCCTTGTCCAATAGAATCTTGCAATGTGTCCATCCTTATGAAAATGGAAACATTTATTCCTAGTAGATCTCTAAGGTCCATAATTACCCTTTTTAGCCTTCAATTTTTAGTTAACAACCATGTGCCCAAATTTGTGGCACTGTGAGCATTGAACATTCCATTTTTTTTGGTTCAAATAAGATCTCTTCCAGTACATAGATGATCTATGATTATTCATTTTTGTCCTACACTCACTAGCTCTATGACCATACATCTTGCAGTTATAAAAATGACCATTAAACACATTAGGTTTATTTCTGCAAATCATAGCAGTATGACCTTCTTCATGAAAAATTTAACATGTAGGTGTAGTAGGTCTAAGCTTGCATTCTCTTGCAACATGTCCTACTTCATGACAATTAAAACAAACTAGCTTATATCCTTTCTTACTATGAATTTTCTTGTTCACCTTGTAAGGAGACTTTTCATCTTGATTGGGCTTCTTAGATTTAGATGATTCACCAGTCTCAAAAGTAGTGTGACTATTATAGTCTAAACTGGTTGAGTCATTTATTCTTCTTTGACCTTTTAGTTGCTCAACAAGTTTCTCTGAAATCTCATTAAATTTCTTCGCAACTTTTTTGCATCATCAAGTTACTTTTGCAATCTTTCATTCTCTTTGCATAGGCCTTCATTCTCTCTTACTAAATCATCATTTCTCATCATCAGATTTTTGAGATCACCTATTAGATGTTGTATTTCATCTATGGTCTCACGAAGACATATCTGCAAGTTACCAACCACTTGTCCAAATCTAGAAAGTTCATGTTTCTTATCCTTAAAATCTTGGTCTTTAGATTTTAGGGTAGCTTCAACAATCTTCCTTGCTTCTATTTATTGACCCATCTTAATTGAGAGTCTTTCCAAATCCCTCTACATATTCTTCTTTTCTATCTTCATCTTGTCCATCTCCTTATGCATGTCCTAGTTGTCCTCCACCAGATCTGCAATTACTTCCTCGGATTATTCGTATCCACTTACTTTTGAGAGTTTCTCTTTGTAGTCTTGTCTTTCCTTCAATTTATCAACATGTCATATTCCTTTTGCAAGTAACTTCTTCATCTTTTCCTATAGAACATTGATTATCTTGTTTGCATTCTCAAGTTGCTTCTCATATCTATAATCCTCCATGATTTCCTTAAGGGTCTTTTTCTCAAGATGTTTGGCTTCACCACAATAGAGGACCAAAGATTTGATACCAATTGTTAGTCCTAAGATCATATTACTGAGAGGGGGGTGAATTATTAATCAACCAATTATGCAACTTTTTAACCTCTTAAACTTTACAACAACATTCACAAGATTAACTTAATAGTAGCAAACAAAAATCATAACCATAAGCACAGCAACATAATAATGAAACATTGACATAGAGATTTATCTCATGGAAACCCAAATCAGGAGAAAACCATGGTGGGAATTAGTACCCGCTAAATGATGCACTCTTATGAAGTGCAATCTGTGAGGAGCTTAACTTTGTTAGGAGTTTACAATAGCACTGTTAGGTGCTACCCAGTTAAGGGATTTACTTCTAGCCCTATTGGGATCTTTACCCTATTAGGATTAGCCTTGTTAGAGGACTTTATAAACAAGATAATGTGCCACCTTGTTAAAGGATTTACAATAGGGAACTTTGTTACGATCCACCCGGTTAAGGGATTTTGACTGCTGCAACTATTAGGGAACAACAAAAAGAAAGATCTATGGAATAGAACTATCTCTATTTGATTAGATCCACTAAAGCACACAATATCTTTTCAACATAGTTAACTCTACCCTAGCTTGATCACAACTCCCACTTTACAACCAGACTTTGACAACACATGATCAATGCACTTAAATTTCAACTTCATCCATTATATATTAAACTTTTAACTCCACTGCCTTAATCAATCCCTAAATGGATTACAATTTGACTTTCAAACTTTCCACTCAAACATAACGCGCAAATACACCCATCTTGGTGTACAAAGCAATTTTCCTATGTCGCATGCCAATATAATGATTTACATAGAATTTTGTGTCAAGGGGTTAAATTTTTTTTAACCAAACACATCCTTCTTCTAGATTCTTCTGCACATGCTAGCATCGAACAATGTGATGCTATATCATCACCTCAAATATTGAAGACATGTCACCAAATCTTAACTAACACAACTTTATTCACTGCCTCTTCCATACCGGTCATTGATTCAAGATCTACCATTGGTAGCTCAAGAACATAAGCTCTTTATCCTAAAACCACTTCTATAATTGTAATACATTTTCAACTTTCATACAAATAAGTTATGGTCACAACCATAGCTTCTACACATTGTCAACAACCTTCTCCTATGACTGCACCACATAACTCATCAAATATTTGACAAACCATTCAAATCACCTATCGCTTATTGTTAACTATTTTAGTAGTTGCACTATCAACCTTCATCATATCATAAGTTTCTTATCGTTCACCTATCTTGATGCGATTGAAACCACAATCCAATAATATCATCAAGATAAGACATCTTGAATTACAACTCTTGAATCCACACTGATTTGAGACAATAATCAAATCATCACTCCTTGGCTTCAACCTATTCTCCATGTTTATCTATCAGCCTTCAAACTATCATAAGTCACCACACACATAAGATAAACTTATGCAGTTATGGATATATCATCCAGAGACATCACTTTATCTTCCTTCATGATCGCACACTCGAACTCATACTATAGCTCAAGATTCTTAACCTTTTGACCATATCTCATCATAATAGGAACATTTTCAGTTAACAAACACTTAGATGACATAAATGACAACACTATAGCTAATCATCCTATCATCATACCTGCATCAAACATGTATGACATGACATACTCATCTGATCTCTTCATCAGTTACATCAATTATTCCAACATCAGAATCCATAGATTTCAATGAGTTAGTTGATAGAGAACCATGGTTGTCCTCAACAAAATGGGTTGTGGAACCAAATATGTTGTTTGGAAAGATAGGAAAGAGTGGTATGGTAAGTCTTAAATTTGGAATCATCTAAATTTGTTTCCTTCATCAAAGAACATCTGGGAAAGGAGATATATGAATTAGGATTTAGGTTTCACTTTTCTTCACTTATGCTTTGGTCAGCAATATTTTGGGCATGTTTTAGGTTGTTTTTGGATTTTGAATTGAATTCATGTATGTACGTATCTTCCAATTTTTTTCTCCCTTTTGTCCCCTAATTTAAATAGAAAAGTTCCCTTGTGTAACTACAAGCTCCCCTAGATTCTTTTAATTCTTTCAGTGCATGGGAAAAATTTATTATTACTAGGCAATTATAAGGTTTAGGCTTTGATGTTCTAACTTAATATTTCATTGTGCAGATTGTCATTTGGTCCTCCCAAATTCAAAATTATTGGCACATTCTACAAGTGTGCCTCTGGACACAATAACTGTGAGGAATTTGATATTTTTCAAATAGGTAATTTCTTTTAAGACCTTACGAGGAAATGACCCATGTCTGTTCTTTTTTAATTTAGTGTGTGTGGTGGAGGGGGGAATGGTCAATTTTTTTGCAATGGTTTTTGTTTGGCTAGTTTTATTGAGTTCTTATATAAATTTATAGGTCATCCTTTACCTCTATTTCTAGTCACTCTTAGTTTGTAATTTTGAATTTATATCTTACCATGAATATGCATCATGTATTAGAAACACATTATAATTTTGAATTTATCTCTAACACTATTTATATGTTTATACAACATTTCACTACCTTAAGTAATTTTACTCAAGAAATTTGTGTGTGTGTGTGTGTGTGTGTGTGTATAGGGTATGTGCAGGATCATGGTATACCAAACTATGGCCTTAAGTGGCAATGAAAAATTAGAAAATCAGGGTTAGTCAACTTGACGTAAAAAGTTGAACATCTTATGAACCTTATGTGAAAACGTTGTAAGAATAGAATCTGTAGGAAATTGAATGTAGTTTCTAAACTACTAGCCCTTGTCTGAAATTTTTTTAATCTAATTGTTCAAAATTTTAGATTTCAATGCAATAGTATGAAAATTTCAGGGAAAAGATAAAAATTACATGTATGTATGACCACCTTAATCACAATCAAATGATGATATATTTTCCCAAGATTCTAGATATAAGACTCATTCATGGATGTGACGCATATTTTTTTGTAATTTTTTTCTAAATAAATAGTTAATTTTGAATTTTTTGCTACAAATTTTTCAGAGTAATTTTTTTTTTGCATCTGACCACCTTAACTAATTCATTTTTTTCCTTATAGTATCTGAAGCATAGAATGTGATGCATGTTTCAGATTTCAAAAAGGTTAAATGGTTTGAAAGTTGTAGTTGTTTTTCAATCAGTATGTCAATTATGACTATAAAGATAACTCAATTGAAAATTAAGTAATAATTACTTACTGAACTCTAAATTTGACAACAATTATATTGATGGAAAGCTGATAATGTCTTTAAGAAACCCTTTTCGTTTCATCAATTTTGGGTGAAAAAATAGTCATCAGCTACATGGTCGAAGTCTCAATATCAAAAACTATCTCCTAAAACATGCCTAAAGGGTTGACCACCCATGTTTGGTATTGCCCAAGACAATACCAAGCCTAATCAGATATCTGATAATATCAGATATCCAAAACTTCCCACCTATTTTGAAATTTCAATTGCACTAGTTTTCTCAAATTCAAGTTTCATATTAAATGTATTTTTTATGGTAATATTAATTGTGTTGTGTACTTTTTCAATTTTAAAATGCATTTTACAAATTATTTTTTTTAATATTAATATTAAATAATAATAGCATAGCATTAATAGTATAATATAAATTTTTATATTAGTATGTATTATATTATTATTATTTATTTTTGTATTGTATAATAGTATAATATTAACTTATTAAATATTTATATTATATGTTCAATACTATGACTAAGGGGGAGAGAGAGAGAGAGAGAGAGAGAGAGAGAGAGAGAGAGAGAGAGAGAGAGAAGGGGAGAGATTAGGAGAGAGGGAGAGAGAAGGAGAAGGGGAGAGAGTAGGATAGAGATAGAAGGCGAAGGGGAGAGAGTAAGAGAGAGAGAGAAGGGGAAGGGGAGAGAGTAGGAGAGAGATAGGGAGATAAAAAGGGGAAGGGGGAGAGAGAGAGAGAGAGAGAGAGAGAGAGATAAGGGGATGGAGAGAGAGAGTAGGATAGAGAGAGAAGGCAAAGGGGAGAGAGTAAGACAGAGATAGGGAGAGAGAAAAAGGGGAAGGGGAGAGAGTAGGAGAGAGATAGGGAGAGAAAAAGGGGAAGGGGAGAGAGTAGGAGAGAGAGAGAGAGAGAGAGAGAAAGAGAGAGAGAGAGAGGGGGGAAGGGGAGAGATTAGGAGAGAGACAGAGAAGGGGAAGGGGAGAGAGTAGGAGAGAGATAGAGAAGGTGAAGGGGAGAGAGTAGGTGAGAGAGAGAGAGAGAGAGAGAGCACTCTATTTGACCCTTGAGTTAAGACTAACTCCTTGATTAGATTCCAAGATGCTTGTAGAATCCTTAGGTTGAGTTGAGTTCCATGAGGGGATAGTAGAGGGATCGACATCAGATTTGCTTGGTTGAGAGCATCAGATACACATGAATACAATGTAGCACATAAATTTTGAATTCACTTAAATGATGAATTACACGTGTGAACACATGTAGCACATAAAGCGTACACAAAAATTTGATTAAGTCATGAAGCATACATGTAGCACATATTTTATAAAGCATACCACATGAATTCACATAAGTCATGCACGTAACCCATACACATGAATTTAGGTTATGAAGAATGTACTTGAATATACATGAATATACTTAAGGCATAAATCATACACATGAGTACATACACACAAGCATATTTACATACTAACAATGAATAAATGAACACACAATTAACAAATTGGATCGAATATCAAGTTTCATATATATCAAAATGAACAATAATTATGTACATATTTACATGTCAACATATCTAGATACAATGAGGCATACGCCATCTCAAAATGTTTCATATGACATCTCAAAATAAGAAGTTCAACTACAAAAGTTTCTAGGACATCCTATTCTACTAGTGGATCATCAAAATGCAGCCTCTTTGAAGTACTCTTTGGCTCTGATGGATCCTACATTCAAACACAAAAGTGAAACCCGAAGTTAGATTAAAATTCAGAATCATAGTCAACAATAATAAATAAAATTTAAACTAAAATTGAACTCTCATATACCTCACCTCTCTATCTCCTCCTGTGAATAGGAGACCTAATATATGTCCTTGGTAGCGTAGGAACAATGTCACCAATGTCGACTCTTACCTGTATATGTTTTCAAACATGAGATTGATCTACAAGTTATACTATTTAATGTTAAATACTTCCAGTAGCAAATATATGTTTACAAAATAACTGAATTAACATTAAAACTTACCTGAGTTGAACTTTCTTCATGAAATGTTGGCTGAGTCATCAGTGATACAAACCCTTGGTGTTCTACCTCCCTCAAACTAGGAGTGACCTACAAAATTCAAATAGATACTTCATACTATCATAACTTGATCATATTATATATACTTGATAGTAAAATACACACAAATAACTTTAGAAATATACATACCGTAGGGCTATCACTGCGAATGGATATGCATGTGACTCTATCGTGATGATAGGGTCTCACGACATCATCAGATGCCACTCTCTATCAAATAAACCATGTAAATTAAAAATGAGTACGCACAACTGACAAGTATACATGTATGCATAAACAAACTAAATTAATTAATTACCTTTCCCTTGTCAATTCTAGACACCTACACCCCCTCACATTGCCCCTGAATGGAAACTGGTGACACCTGCATCAATATGTAATAAGATGATCGTAAAAATTAGAAAACAATGTACATATACTATTATAATAATTTAAGGAAACTAAAGAGTACATTAAAACATATGTATCATGGAACTGTCAAGGCTAAATGATATGGCCAAAAGCGTGGACCCCTCCACCTGTGCCATCTCCTCCTCTGTCATCAACTGAACATAAATGTAACACATAAAAAAAATAAGTGAGAAATTATTATAAGAAAATTCTACTAAAAATAAGAATGATAAAATTTAAATACAATGTAAAAAGTGAACTGTTTACCCTTACTGTAACAGTGGGAGTCCATGGCATTGTATGCCCCTGATGCACATCTTCATGAGGTGCTTTAGTGCTTGTAGTGTACTATGTAGAATCCTCCACATCAAAGACATAATTATATGCATCACTATCATTCAAGGGACCTAAGCACAAATTCTTGCACATAATGCAAGTGTGGGGTACACAAACATGTGAGCTCGTGGAGGATGTGGAAGGGCCAGAAGCATCATCATGAGGAGGCAACAATGACGTGCTCTATGTAACTAGCAGATCACTCAAGGTGTGAATGGCTCAAATAGTCTGTGAGCAGGCCTTAGCAATAAAGTCAGGATGCTACACTATGGGAGGTGGTGATATCTCAGGAGGGGAGACATATGTGTGGGATTTCACCCATTGTGCCCATGCCCTGTCCTGAGGAGCTCCTAAACCTACACCCTGGTTCGGTCTCATACTCCAATGATTCACCTTGTGACCAAGTACAAATTCAACATACAATTTTTTAATAAAATAAAATGGGACATCCTAATTGTTGTGAGGTGGTCTATCAAAAACCATCCACCAGCGGTCCCAAAATTTGTCATGTATTGCACTATTTGTGCACCATTTAATTGACAACTTGGTTTTTTTAGGGTCCACTTTTAGACTAGTTTTAGGATCCACAAAAAGATTAGCTATGTCATGTTTTGTTATATTTAGGTTCATGACTTGATCATAATCAAGCACATCATCAAACTGGGCATGCATGGAATCGTGCCAAAGAAGTGCAGCACTATGTTCCTGTGTAAGTTTCTCCATGTTTTCAATAATTGAGTTCAATGTCATAAACATGGGGTGCACTATGGGGATATTGGCATAGGTGGTTTGAAATCCTCTAAGTTCATTTAGATTATCTCCTATTAGATCCTCTAAACAATGAGGGTTTTTAACAAGTATGTCTTCTGGAGGTGGGAGATTGTTGGGAGGTGGTTCTAGATTGTTTACGAGATCATTAGGAGGATTTTCTTATTCTATGTCTGATTACAATGAAAAAACAAATAGATAATTACAATGAATTTAAAAAACAATAAGAAAACTCATTACTACCCTAATTTTTATATAAAAAACTATAAATTTCTATTTAAAAACAATAAAAACCATAAAAATTAGAAGATTTGACTTACCTTGGCATTAAAGCAAAATCGGATAGGAGATTTGAAAGCGGATATCTGTTTTCCCTAGCCGTGTTTATGTTTTCACTATGGGAAAATGTTGAATGCGGCTGGGGTATAGAGTTATATTTATTGGCAAATATTAGATATCTGATATTATCAGATATCTGATTAAGCATTTTTCTTTGGCTTTTGGCTTGGCCAGGTGTACTGACACTCGGGCCTACTAAAAAGTCAACATATGCATTTGTGCACTTTTGGACAAGTGAAAATAAGTTTTTTTCACATCGCCACTTTTTGGCATACCATGATCCTGCACATACCCTATATAAATATATTGTTGAATTTTCCTATCTAATATTACACCATTCCTCTAGTTCAAGAATTCACTCTTCATTTCCATTATATCAATGCTCTAATTCATTGTAGATTTTTCATATTTGAAGATAAATTTATATAATAATGTGTAGATTTTATAATAATAGTTGGCTCTATAGATTGATATATAGATATTAAAATAGGACCATGTCTTATAGTAATTCAAAAATAAACATGGTCTGTAAAATAAATCACATAGTTGTAAATAGAGGTATTCCATAATGATTAGTCAATATAACATTATAAAATGACCATCATTTAGTCATTGGAAAATAAACATGGTTTGCCAAAAAAGGTCAGAATTAGAAATAGCGGTAATGCAAAAGGAATAATTTATAGGATATTACAAAATGACAACCTTGTAGACATTGGAAAATAATCATGGTCACATAGTTGGAAACAATATATTTTGTGCAAATGTTCTTCCAAACCATACATAATTTATGCAAAAAAAAGTTGTTTTTTTGTACAAAATAAATAAGTCTTCAATACAAAACCATTAGTTCACCATAAATCTAGGGAATGGTTCTAGCTCCTTCAAAAGACTATCTGTAGTAGGTTTTTTGGACTAGTTGAATCAACCTATGGGGTGATAGGAGTCATATGCCCAAACATGTTCTCATCTAATAGTCCACCAATTTGGAATTATTTGAATGGAGAGTGATGGGGGATATGGCTAGTAGTAGCTTGGATGTTGTTAAGGGTAGTATAGGAAGAGGTTATAATGTTATACATATCTTTCAAAATTTGATGATGTCTAAGTAGAGGGGTTGATGGAATACTATGTTGTTCTGCTCTACTTATATTTGGTTCTAAATTGGTACCATAACCAACTTGGAGATTATTAATAGCAGCATATGCAAGGGTTAAAATGTTGAGCATGTCTCTTAAACTTTGAAGATTCTCGAGAAAGGGTTTTGATGGATTACTCCCATCCTCGACAGTGGTTGCAAGTCCCTTGTTCACCTACTCTTTTACTAGCTTACCTTTTTTGCAATGTTGCCTTTGTTTCTTTTTCAACTCCCTCTCATTTTTTTGTTGTACCTTTTACTCTTGCTTCCTCTAGATTTTATTATTTTTCTTTTAAGTTTATACTCTTCTTTCCTTTTTCATAGCTCAATTTAATGAATTTTCTATTCCTCCAAAAAAAATTATTCCTTAACTTCGCCTCTTCAAGTTCCACCTTCCTTGCTTCTTGAAACTCTTGAAAAATGTTATACTCATTAAAGATGTAACTATTTGATATTTCCTACCTAATATAAGAGTAGTATTATAAGAAGGAATGGATCCCTTTGTAACCCTTTCAATTGGTAGTTTTAGAAAATTTCTAAAATATCTCTAACTACATATCATTTGTTTATCATATATCTCAAAATTTGTTGATATCTTCAGTGAATCTAGATTGCATTTAACTTGGTCATCTTCATCTTCATCATTTTCCAAATTTGAAGTTTCTCAATCTATGGATTCTACATAATAATATAAACTACCCAAAATCTTGGTAGCAGAGGAGGAAAAGACATGGATAATGAAATATCTTCATTTTGGAAATCAATCTACACTCCCAAGTTTTCTTCTCCTTCTTTAACCCAATTAGGTGTTTCAAACTATGTTGGTAAACTTATTTCATAATGCAAGTCATTTTGATACTATGTCTGGTTAATATGTGTTGGTGAATCTATGTTTTTATTTGGATCATCTGTCTATTGTTTTTCCATTTGTGCCAAATATTTTTCAATGGCATCGTCTTCATAACCAACTATCCTAAAGATGCTTACAATTCCTACAACATCATTTCCATAATCTCAATTAAATGCTTCACTTGTCTTTAAATATAATTACAAATAGAATCTCTACCAAATGGCCAAATTCCAATCCTTCATAAACTAATTTTAATGTTGTCAAACACAAGGGAAAGTTTGAAAAATTTGCTTGTAAGTTATGTCCAGACTATTCTCCTTATTTCTATATGTCAATGTTTGGCCATCCATTTTGACCTTTCAAATTTGAAATATTCCTTGAGTGGAGAAAGACACTTATATCTAGAAGGGTTGCAGTAACTTATGACTAGTGTGAGCAAGCAATGTAAGAAGATTTATGCCTAGAGATCTTGCATCTTGAATTGTGGCTTAGGCAACATGGCTTCCATGTCCATAAAATATGAGGAGATATTTATTTTAGGCTAAAGCACCACTTGGAATAGATCTAAAAAAATTATGCAGCTAATTTAAGAAAAACTCTTTCATCATCCAATCATGTGCATGGGTGTCCATGCAAGCTCCTACTTCATATTTAGCAATGTGATTTTTTAGTTTCCTTACTTCTTTGAAAAGATAGAAGTATGGCATGTTGTGTCCTACAAAATTTATACAACATAGTATGGTGATTAATTCTCTACTTTTAGATAAGATCTAGAACACGCTTATGTTTCCAAATTTTTCAATCACTCACATATCATAGTTTTTACCTGCTTGCACCCATGTTTAATCATAGTTCCATATGTTGGTTGGATCATAATGGTTAGTATTATACATTGCCTCTGAATTGTCATAAAAATCTTCCATAATACTTTTTCATTGCATCACTGGTCTTTCCATATCTAGACCTTTGTAATCCTTATTGGCAATTATGGATGGAATTTGTACAAATATGGATTCCATTTGTGAAATCTCACCTATCGTGACCTTCCTAGTAATTCATTCTTGAAGAGATTTGGCCTTGTTTGTCAGATATGATTCATGTGTGACTTGAGTTGAATAACTTCCAATCCATGACCATGGTAAGCCAAATATTTACACCAACGAATACCTTACAGCTCTTTTCCTAAAGAGAGAACTATTGGTGGTCTCTTTTTGTTGTTGTTGCAAGTCCTACGAGCCAATATGATAAACTACTACTAGGGATTCCCTACTTTTTTGTTTCCTCGCTTATGGAAAAGTAATTTTCTTCAACATCTTGAATGGAATGGTTCATATACTCTTCTATCCAATGATTTCCATTGCACCTTTTATTATTTTTATGATGTTGAGAAGATTTTACAACATCTAGCCTTTCAACATCATTGGTAGCAAGATTGTGATTTGTGTTATCAAGAGTTGGGTTGTTTGAATGGTCACCATCATTAGAGTCAAATATGTGCCATTTAAAATCTCATGGATAATAGGTCCTCAATTTTTGGGTCATTATTTTTCTTCTTCTCTTTCATGTTGTCATAATGTCTAAACAAGAAAATATCAAATATTAACCTACATAAAACTATATACACAAGTCACCTAGAAGAAATTGACTAATCTATGTGCTTTAATTTTTCTATAAAAATAAAAAATATAATACAAGCAATATATAAAAAATGAATCAATTTAAGTTCAATGGTAATAGTAACTTGAAAGAATCATTCTTCTATTAGTCTAGAAATAAACTACTAATAGAAAATAGAAGGAATCATTCTTCTATTAGTCTAGAAATAAACTACTAATAGAAAATAGAAGGAATCATTCTTCCAGTCTAGATGGTATCTACAAAATTAAAAATAATACATAATGTTTACCAATAAAAATAACAATAGCTGGAGTATAAGTGCTTGGTATAGATTTTTGAAAGTTTTTGTTGTTTTTGAATTAGATAAAAGTAGGTTTTACAAGACCCAAAACCTAAGTTAAAAGTATTACAATGAAAAGCAAAAAAAGGCTCAAAAAGGAACAACCTGCTAGAAAAAACACAGCAGGAAACAACAACAACTAGACAAGAAACCAATAAAAAGTAACCAGCAAGACAAAAAAGAAGGAAACAGACAGACTAGCTATTTTCTATCATTTTTTTTGCCTTCTTCTGAAGGGCCTCCATCTTCAGAATAGCCTCCTACATATCCTTCAGCTCTCTTGGTTGCTCCGGGATTTTCCTCTGCATTCTCCCTCTTGTTCGGTCCCAGGTCCAGCATTCCCAGCTTCATCATCAATGGTGATTGTAGTTTTCTCCAGCAGGTTCTTCTCTAAATAATTGTACAGGATTGTCATATTGCTTATGGTAGTCTTCATTCCTTCGTTGTTGTGATGCATCAGGATCTTTATCATTTCTTCCATATTACCGATTTTGATTTGCATACCTTTTATCTGATCATTCACAGTTTCCTTCACAATCTTTTTTATCTCAACATTCCCTTCAACTTTCTTGTTTTTCCCTTTTTCTTTAACAAAAATCATATTGTCCATTTTATTTTGTTTCAGCTTGAGGTCCTTCACAATTTTTTCCATAACCTGCAATTTCTCACTCATCACTTTGAGCTTAGTTTCTTTATTTTCATTGTTCTCCCAATCATGAGTGATCTTAATATCCTCCTGAGAAGCAATTTCTACCAAAGTAGATGGAATATTTTCCATCATCTCTTTCTCATCAGCAGTAGGCAGGTCCCTTGTTTTGTTATCCTTATTTTCAAAAGTGGCCAAAATTTTGTCGATCATCTTCTCCAGATCTAACCTATCATCAATAACATTCATTTCATCCCCCAAATCCGAAATGGCAACCTAAGTATTATCCTCCACAGGAACCTCCTTTATCAAGCTCTCAGTCTCCAGTTCTGGGGTCTGACTAACTTCATTTGTTTCCTCCTCTTGATGGACGAGGTGAACCTCAATCTCATAATCTTTCTCTTTGTTATTGTTTACCTACTCTTCGTCTCCCACCTCCTTTTCCTCAATTTCCTCTCCTTGATTCTCCTACTCACCAAAAGGAACCCTAGTTTCATCATCAATATCCTCCATCTGTTCTTCAAAATTTATTGTTACTCAGTATCCTCAGTTTGTTGTTACTCATGATAAACTATTACAAATTTATTATCTACTTCAAAATTTTTAACAACAAGAGATTCTCATCCACTTGCATATATCCAATGATTGAGAGCTAGACTATGGATACATATCATATGACGTAGAATGTGTGCACAAAGTGCTAATGATTTTATAGTGAGTATCTAGTAAAAAAATTAAAATTGTTAGAAAATGAGCAGCAATGAATGATATGCTAGTATGTAGTATGTTATTATTTCTAGGAGAAAACACAATCATTCCCACAAATAATAGCATAAGTTATATGATGGATTATGATAGATTTTATGTAGTATCTTGTTATTTATGGGATAAAATGACATCATTCCTAGAAATACCAAAATACTATATGATGGATTATGACATATCTTGTGTAGTATGTTGTTATTATTACTAATAGTAACTGGAAGGAATCATCTTTTCATCAGTCTAGAGATAAATTGCTAATACAAATTGTCGTTCTTCTATTTAAATGATATCTATAACATTCAAAGTAACATACATTATTTACAAATACAAATACAAATATTTGTAAAATAGGTTATTAGTATAGGTTTTAAATGATTTTTTATGTTACTTGTGATAATCTGTTACAAAGTCATTATCCACTTCAAATTTTCAAGAGAAAGAAATTCTCAACCACTTGCATATATCTAATGGTTGAGGGCTAGACTATGCATACATATTATATGGTGTACAATGTGTGCACAAAGTGCTATAAATTTTATAGTTAGTATAGTAAAAAATTCAAAACTGTAAGAAAAAGATCAGCGATAAATGTGAGAAGCCATACCTTTGGGAATCTAGATAAGGACGTGAGCAATTTAATAAAATATCTTTAAAAAATATCATCTCATTGCATGGCATAGTTTCAACTAGAGAAACCTAGTCCAAGCATATGAACTGCATGTTAAAATGTTACAAAAATAGTGTTTTAAACACTAGGTTTTATATTGAATGAATAAAGATGTTCTTGTGTAGAAAAGATCATTCCTAAGAGATTTATTGAACATTTATCTAAGTACAAATGATATATCGTATGTAATATGATGTTATGGAATCATTCCCACAAATAATAGCATACTATATGATAGATTATGACAGATCTTACATGTAATCAATCCCACAAATAATAACATACTATATGATAAATTATAACATATCTTATGTAATATGTTGTTATTTATGGGATATATTTTTTTCAAGAAATAAGAGCATACTATATGATGGATTATGATAGATTTTATGTAGTATGTTGTTATTTTTAGGAGAAAATACAATCATTCGCATAAATAACATCATACTATATGATGCATTGTCAGAAACTACTATCTTAGATCTAATGTAATTATTTTATCTTTTCAATGGATGTTTATAAACTATTGTATTCTCTTCCTTGATTTTTTTATTAGTCTATAACTATAGCAACAAAAATTTAATCTATCATATAGGTTAAGTTTTTTCTTACTAATTTGCAAAAGAGTATTATTATATAACTATTACAATATTATTATATAAGTATTACAATATAAATCTCTGATAAAATACTTGGATAGTTAACTGAGCCCTCTAATATTCTGAGCAATCTGATAGGTTATGCAAAGTTTGTGGTATTATGTCCAGTTTGTTATTCTATACAAAAATAACTATGATATTTTGCGCTCACAGAGAATGTAAATGCAAATATTTTGTGCTCATAGAGAATGTAAATGCAAATGCAAATATTATGTGCTCTCAAAGAGTGTAAATGCAACTATATTGTGGTCGCAGATAATGTGAATGCAAATGTAAAAGATTTCTTTCACCGTATACTATATTAATAGTTTTTTTCCTTCCTCTAATTTGAATTTGAATTTCGCAATTTGTTTGATCGTGGCTTTCCTTTCAAAATTTGTATTTTGATTTTGAATTTGGCAATTTGTTTGATATGTGGCTTTCAAATTCTACATTTGATTGGCTGTCAGATGATGAAGTGGATTCAAAGAGGAAACTTTAAATTTTGTTGTATTAATTGTGTTATTTGAATGGAATGGTGAGCCTCATACCTAAAATTTGTTGTCAAAGTCTCCAATTTTAACATATATGTTAAAAAGTTATGAGAGATGGGATGAGTGACAGAAAGAAAGTTTTTTTATTTATATCTATAATAGGATTGGAAGTTAAATAGTTGTACATTAGTCATTACTTATGAAGCAAGTAATGAGTTGATTGTCTTGTCCATATGTTTGGACAACTATTTTGCAAAAGCTTACAATTTCAAGTTTTGTACTTATTTTTTTATTGTGTATAAAGTAATTTGAGTTGTGAAAATTAACATTTTATATTGTTTGGTATGAAATATACAATGAAAATAAGCATGGTCTACCAAAAAAAGTTAGAGTTAGAAATAGAGGTAAAGCGAAAGGACCAATTTCTAGGATATTACAAAATGACAAGCTTGTAGACATTGGAAAATAAGCATGGTCACATAGTTGGAAACAATATATTTTATGCAAATGCTCTTCCAAACCATACATAATTTATGCAAAAAAAAGGTAATTTTTTTTTGTACAAAATAATTAGGTCTTCAATGAAAAACCATTAGTTCACCATAAATCTAGGGAAGGGTTCTAGATCCTCCACAAGACTATCTATAGTAGGTTTTTTGGACTAGTTGAATCAACCTGTGGGGTGATAGGAGTCATATGCCCAAACATGTTTTCATCTAGGGTAAGTGCACAAAGATGGGGGACCAAAAAAGGGGTATAAGATGCCACTTTTTTCTTGAAATCAGTAAACTTTGAAATTCAACAAGAAATTGAAGATAGTTAGACACAAAATTTTAAGATGTGACAAAAACAAGAGTTGTAATACTCTGAATCTAGTTCCTAAACTACTAACTTGTTTTGAAAATGGTGCAGATTAAGGCCCTCAAAAAGGGGGAGCACAAAAAGTGGTCCTATTTTTTGTGAAAAAACATAACAAGGCGTCTGGTGTGCTCCCCCTAAAATGTTAACTTTTTTTTTGAATTTTTTTTATCACTCCAGTGAGAAGTTGGCTAACACCATGTAGTTTATCCTGGAATTTTTTGGTAATTTTTTTATGAATGTATAATTTTTGATGAATTTATGAAGTGCACACATCCTGAAAACATGAAATTTCTGTGTGCTCCCCCTAGAAATCATTTAAAACTATCAAAAATCAAATTTTATTTTTTTAAAAGTGTGTAGAATGGAGTCTAGTTTCTAAAAATGCAACTTGTTCCAAACTTTGATGAACGAGCCAAAATCTATGCCCAAAATACTACACGTTGGTTTTTTACAAAAAATGGACATACACACAAAATAAATTAGAGATGAAAGACTTAACATAATCAGAATTCAAAATAAATTATATGCTTAGATAGTTAACAGAGAGATCTACAATATCACGTTGTCTGATTTTTATGTTCTTGAGCCATGAGTAAACCTGATGAGGAGCACACAAAAAAATATGTCATTTTTTTGTATGTCTGTTGGAAAACACATCTTGGGCCTATTTGAATCGTCCAAGCCTTTGGGTTGGATCTCCAAGGCAAATCCAAGCCTTAGGATTGGTAAATTCCAATGCCTTACAAAGCACGTGCGCCCTATAGGGTGAGCGCACTATTGAAATATATGACTTCCATAGGGCGTGCGCCCTATTTAAGCCATAGATTTAAATAGTGATGAGAAATAGTAAGAGTGAGAGAGAGAGAGAGAGAGAGATTTTCCCTTCTTACCCACTTTCACCCCCTCTCTCTCACACACACACACATATTCTCTCTCCCACCTTCCTACCCTCTCTCTCTCTCTCTCTCTCTCCACTTTTTTGTTTCTTGCAATGGGCGCACGCGCTATAGCACGCTAGTGCTAACCAAGACTGCATGTTACGCTCTCTCTCTCTCACCGCTTTTTTGTTTCTTGCAAAGGGTGCACGTGCTAGCACTATGCAAGAATATGCATGTTACGCTCTCTCTCTCTCACCACTTTTTTGTTTCTTGTAAAGGGTGCACATGCTATAGCACGCTAGTGCTATGCAAGACTATGCATATTGCACTTTTTTGGTTTTTGCATAGGGTGCATGCATGTTATCTTTTTGCATAGCGTGTGTGCCCTATAGGGCGCACACGCTATGTTTTTAATTGCCCAAGTCTAAGGCTTGGGCACCCCAAGCCCGCTTTAGTGTGTACACACTATGGCCGTTCGGGGGCCAAGAAGGAAAGTGGCACCTTTTTGGTCCCCCATCTTTGTGCATGTACCCTCTTATAGTCCACCACTTTGGAATTGTTTGAATGGAGAGTGATGGGGGATATGGGGGTAAGTGCAAGAAGTTGGGTGCCAATTCAGCAGAAGTCTTGTAGAATTAGAAGATGTCACTAGAAATGAGCACCTGTTTTCAAAAAATGGGCACCTTATTTAGGTTTGGGCCCCCGATCCAAAATTCAAAAAATGGGTGCCTATTTTTTAAAAAATAGGTACTCATTTTTTTGCAAAATGGGTGCTCGTTTCTTTTTCTTTCTTTTTTAAGACTAGAAATGCATTTTAACGCCCCATTTTTTATTTTAAGTAACGGGTGCCCATTTTTTAAATTTTAAATAACGGGCACCTGTTTCTTAATACATGAGTGGGAAACACACATCCGCCTCGGGTTTCATTTCAAAATAGGTTTGGTTTAGTCTTGGTGGAACCAAGCCTATGCCTTGAACTCCAAAAATTTGGTAAAGGCATTGGAATGCCAAATTTTTATCTTGTCGTAATTTTTTGAGAGCCTTCCTGATCATATTTATTTATGAAACAAAAACCCATTAGAGTCCTCATTGTCCTAATTTCAAAAATGTAAATTTTATAGTGATATGATTATTTTAGTATTTTTTCATTATTTATTAGTTAAAAGTGGTACATAAATGTAAAAATAGTGAGGCTCACTAGAACTTTAATAACTTTTTTATTTTTAGGTTTTTTTTTTAAATAAATTATATGACATCAACCTAAATACAATTATCTTAAAGATTAAAAAAAAAAAATTGAAAAAATATAAAATTTTCATCAAATTATGGTGGTCGTACACTAGAGGTTTTGAAAATGTGTTTTATAATAAATTAAGAATTAATTAAAAAAATATATTCAATAAAAAATAAGGAAAAATATGCTCATCAATCTTTGGTGTCTTGGGTACATTTCCCCAAAAGGATTTGCAAAAAATCACTTATTTAGGTTAAAATCTGGTGGTCGTACATGGCTATGGTATGGTCCTAGAATAGTCATTTTGAAAACATGGTTTCTAAACATTCCTACTAAAAAGAAATTTATACCATGTGGGTATTTAAATAAATTACATATTTTAAAAGTAGACTTTGAGAACTATATTTTATATTACTATTTCTTTCGAGATTCAATCTCTAAGTGCCTCAAATTTAGACATCAATTGACATGAAATTTAAAAAAAAGGGAAAACACTTCCACTCTTTGCCCAAAAGTGGGACTCAACTGCTTGCAACCACTCATGGCTAGCAGTAGTTTGGATGTTGTTAAGGGTAGTATAGTCAGAGGTTAGAATTTTATACATATCTTTTAAAATTGATGATGTTTAAGTAGAGGGGTTGATGGAATACTATGCTATTCTACCCTACTTATACTTGGTTCTGAATTGGTACCATAACTAACTTGGAGATTATTAAGAGCAGCACATGCAAGGGTTAAATGTTGAACATATCTCTTAAACTTTGAATATGTTAAGGAAAGGGTGTTGATGGAATACTCCCATCCTCAATAGTGGTTACAAGTCCCTTGTCCACCTTCTCTTTTATTAGCTTGTACCTTTTTTGCAATCTTGCCTTTGTTTATTTTTCAACTCTCTCTTTTTTTTTTATTGTACCTTTTACTCTTTCTTCCTCTATTTTATTATTTGTCTTTTAAGTTTCTACTCTTCTTTCCATTTTCTTAGCTCAATTTAATAAATTTTCTATACCTTCAATTATTTTTTATTCCTTAACTTCAACTCTTCAAGTTCGGTCTTCCTTGCTCCTTGCTACTCCTGAAAAAATATATACTCATTAGATGTAATTATTTGATATTTCCTATCCAATATAAGAGTAGTATTTTATAAGAAGGAATGGATCTCTTTGTAACCCTTTCAATTGGTAGTTTTAGAAAATTTCTAAAAGATCTCTGATGACATATCATTTGTTCATCGTCTATCTTAAAAGTTGTTGATCTCATCAGTGAATCTAGATCACATTTAACTTGGTCATCTTCATCTAAACATTATGTTCCAAATTTGAAGTTTCCCAATCTATTGATTTTGCATAATAATTAACTACCTCAAATCTTGGTAGAGAAGGTCGAAAAGATGTGGATAATAAAACATCGTCATTTTGTCCAAATCAATCTACACTCCCAAGTTTTCTTCTCCTTCTTTAACCCAATTAGGTGGTTCAAACTATGTTGGTAAACTTATTTCATCATGCAAGTCATTTTGATACTATGTCTCGCTAATATGTGTTGGTGAATCTACGTTTTTATTTAGATCATATGTCTATTATTTTTTCATTTGTGACAAAAATTGTCAATAGCATATTCTTCATAACCAACTATTCTTAAGATACTTGCAATTCCTACAGCATTATTTCCATAATCTCAATTCAATGCTTCACTTGGCTTTATATCATTACAAATAGAATCTCTATCTAATGGCCAAATTCTAATCTTTCAAAAACTAATTTTGATGTTTTCAAACACAAGGGAAAGTTTGAAAACTTTGCTTGTAAGTTCTACCAATTCTATTCTCCTTATTTCTATGCGTGGATGTTTGGACATCCATTTTGACATTTTAGATTTGAAATATTCCTTGAGTGGAGAAAGAAACTTATATCTAAAGATTGCAGTTTATGACTAGTCTGAGAAGTCAATGTAATAATATTTATGCCTAGAGATCTTGCCTCTTGAATTGTGGCTAAGGAAACACAACTTCCATGTCTATAAAATATGAGGAGATGTCTATTTTTTGGTGAATTGACACCTAGAATATATCTAACAAAATTATGCAGCCAATTTAAGAACAAATCTTTCATCATCCAATCATGTGCATGTGTTTCCATGCAAGATCCTACTTCACAGTTAGCAATGTGATCTTTAAGTTTTTTTTTGCTTTGAAAAGATGGAAGTTTGGCATGTTGTGACCTACAACATTTATACAACATAGTATTTTGATTCATTCTCTAATTTTAGATAAGATCTAGAACACACTTCTATTTCAAAATTTTGTTTCACTCACATCCCATAGTTTTTACCTACTTGCACCCATGTTTCATCATAGTTCCATATGTTAGTTGGTTTGTAATGATTAAAGTATTATACACTGTCTCTTAATTATCATAAAAATCTTCCATAATACTTAGTCATTGCATCACTGGTCTTTCCCTATCTAGAACTTTGTAATCCTTATTGGCAATTATGGATGGAATTTGTACAAATATTGATGGCATTTGCAAAATCTCACCCATCATAATCTTCCTGGTAAGCCATTCTTGAATGGATTTGGCCTTGTTTGAAGGATTTGAGCCATCTATGACTTGAGTTGAATAACTTCCAATCCATGACCATGGTAAGCCAAATATTTACACCACTAAATAACTTCCATCTCTTTTCCTAAAGAGAGAACTATCGGTGGTCCCTTTTTATTTTTGCTGTGAGTCCTGCGAGTCAATATGATAAACTGCTACCATGGATTCCCTACTTTTTTATTTCCTCTCTTATGAAAAAGTAATTATCTTCAACATATTGAATGGAATGGTTCATATCATCTTCTATCCATTGATTTCTATTGCACCTTTTATTATTTTTATAATGTTGAGAAGATTTTACAACATCTAGACTTTCTACATTGTCAACAAGATTGTGATTTGTGTTATCAAGAGCTAGGTTGGTTGAATGGTCACCATCATTAGAGTCAAACACATACAGTTTAAAACATCGTGGATAACAAGTCCTCAATTTTTGGGTCATTCTTTTTCTTCTCCTCTTTCATGTTGTCATAATTCCTAAATAAGAAAATATCAAATATTAACCTACATAAAACTATATAGACAAGTCACCTAGAAGAAATATACTAATCTATGTGCTCTATTTTTTTATAAAAATAAAGAACATAATACAAGCAATATATACAAATGAATCATTTTTTTGTTTAATGGTAATAGTAACCAAAATGAATCATTCTTATATTAGTCTAGAAATAAATTTCTAAAAGTAAATAGAAGGAATCATTCTTCCAGTCTAGATGGTATCTACAAAATTCAAAGTAACACATAATGTTTACCAATACAAATGAAAATATCTGGAGTATAGGTGCTTGGTATAGATTTTTTATAGTTTTTGTTGTTACGCATGATAAACTATTACAAATTTATTATCTACTTCAATTTTTTTAACAAAAATAAATTCTCATCCACTTGAATATATCTAATGATTGAGAGCTAGCGACTATGCATACATATCATATAGTGTATAATGTGTGCACAAAGTGCGAATGATTTTATAGTGAGTATCGAGTAAAATTTTAAAATTGTTAGAAAATGAGAAGCAATGAATTATATGCTACTATGTAGTATGTTGTTATTTCTAGGAGAAAACACAATCATTCCCACAAATAATAGCATAAGTTACATGATGTATTATGATAGATATTATGTAGTATGTTGTTATTTATGGAAGAAAATACAATCATTCCTAGAAATAACAACATACTATATGATGGATTATGACATATCTTGTGTAGTATGTTGTTATTACTACTAATAGTAACTGGAAGGAATCATTTTACCATTAGTCTAGAGATAAATTGCTAATACTAGTAACTAGAAGGAATCATTCTTCCATTTAAATGGTATCTACGACATTCAAAGTAACATACAATATTTATCAATACAAATAAAAATAGTTGCAAATATAGGTGATTGGTATAGGTTTTAAATGATTTTTTATGTTACTTGTGATAAACTCTTAAAAATTCATTATCCACTTCATATTTTCAACAAAAAGCAATTCTCAACCACTTGCATGTATCCAATTGTTGAGGGCTAGACTATGCATACATATTATATGGTGTACAATGTGTGCAAAAAGTTCTATAAATTTTATAGTTAGTATAGTGAAAAACTCAAAACTGTAAGAAAATGAGCAACAATGAATGTGGGACACCATACCTTTGGGAATCTAGATAAGGATGTGAAATATTTCATAAAATGTCTTTAAAAAAATATGGTGTCATTACATGTCCTAGTCCAATCATATTAACTGCATGATAAAATGTTGCAAAAATATTGTTTTAAACACTAGGTTTTATATTGAATGAACAAAGATGTTCTTGTATAGAAAAGATCATTCCTAAGAGATTGATTGAACATTTATCTAAGTACAAATGATATATTTTTATTTAATATGTTGTTATGTAATCATTCCCACAAATAACAACATACTATATGATAGATTATGACAGATCTTCAATGTAATCATTCCCACAAATAATAACATATTATATTATCTAAATTATGACATATCTTATGTAGTATGTTGTTATTTATGGGATAACTTTTTTTTGAGAAATAAGAGCATACTATATTATATGATGGATTATGACAGATTTTATGTAGTATGTTGTTATTTTTAGGAGAAAATACAATCATTCTCATTAAAAACTTCATACTATATTATGCATTATCAAAAACTCCTATCTTATATCTTATGTAATTATTCTCTCTTTTCAATGGATATTTATAAACTATTGTATTCTCTTCATTGATTTTTTTATTAGTCTATAACTATAACAACAAAAATTTAATCTATATCATACAAGTTAAGTTTTCTCTTACTAATTTGCAAAAGACTATTATTATATAAGTATTACAATATAAATCTCTAACAAAATATCTGGATAGTTAACTGAACCCTTTGATATTTTGAGCAGTATGATCTGTTATGCAAAGCCTGCAATATTATGTGCAATTTGTTATTCTATGCAAAAAGAACTATGATATTTTTTGCTCACAGAGAATGTAAATGCAAATATTATGTACTCATAGAGAATGTAAATGAAAATATTATGTGCTCACAAAGAATGTAAATGCAACTATATTGTGGTCACAAATAATGTAAATGCAAATGTAAAAGAGTTCTTTCACTGTATACTATATTGATAGATATTGTTTCCTTCCACCAATTTGAATTTGAATTTGGCAATTTGCTTGATCTGTGGCTTTCAAATTCTGCATTTGATTGGCTGACAGTTCATGAAGTGGATTCAAAGAGGAAATTTTTAATTTTGTTGCATTAATTGTGTTATTTGAATAGAATGGTGAGCCTCACACCTAAAATTTGCTTGTCAAAGTCTCAAATTTCAACATTAATGGTAAAAAATTATGAGAGATGGGATGAGTGACAAAAAGAAAGTTTTTTAATTTATATCTCTAATAGGATTGGAAGTTGAACAATTGTACATTAGTCATTACTTATGAAGAAAGTAATGAGTTCATTGTCTTGTCTATATGTTTGGACAACTATTTTGCAAAAGTGTACAACTTCAAGTTTTGTACTTGTTTTTTATATTGTGTATAAAGTCATTTGAGTTGTGAAAATTAACATTTTATATTGTTTGGTATGAAATATACATTGAATATACCTTTTCTAGTACTTGTATCAATTTCAAAAAATTAATGATATATGCAATATAAATTTTAAATAATTTATTCAATTGTAATTATCAATAAATAAATACATAAAAATCCATTATCTTCTTGTAATCCATAGACTATATTGGTACTATAACTGGATCAAAAATCTTAAAAACCCTCACAACAACCAATCCTTGTTCAAAGACCCTCTCCCCTATTCTGTTGCTTTATGTGAGCAGCGGAATTAATAATTTTAAAGCCCGTACTGTGGGATTGAAGATGCCCACCCGATGGATTTTTTGAATCAATAATTTGTAAGTCCGTATTCTGACCTTCGAGTCCTCCTCAAATGTGATGCAGTCGAATCCAGTTTTCACAACAAAGCTAAGAACACTATCTTCGATTTGATGTTTCTCAGCCAGCTTCTGCAAAGTACTCATGCCTTTATCGTGCCTTTCGTTTTCGAGCGCCCTTTCCCTGCTTCAAGGAATATTAGTCACAAAAATCTATCGTAATTTGATCTCTGGGAGAAGCCTGGACAAATGTCTAAGTTATACTGGATGCCTAGCGCTGCTTTTGCCTTAATTGAAGTCAGCTATAGTACCATAAATAAGGAGTGGTGCTTGAAAGGCTGGAGTAACAGAATGAAAAGATGGAGATGCCCTTACAAGCAAAACAGAATGAAAAGATGGAGATGCCCTTACAAGCAAAAAAGAATGAAAAGGAAGCGTCATTAAGTTTGGTGGAAGACATTGCGGGGGCCCTTAAGCTGTACGACGATGGATCCATCCTTCGTTCAGACCACCATCTGATCATCAATGTTCCTCCTGAAGAAAAGCCCGGCCCAGACGATGGCGGCGTTGCCAGCAGAGATGCTGTAATAAACGAGGAACTTGGCATCTGGGTCAGAATCTACCTTCCAGCTGCCACTCTCTCCAAATTACCCCTTCTTGTCTATTTCCATGGCGGGGGATTTTGTTTCCTTTCACCTGCTTTCATTGTTTCTCACAGTTTTTGTCTGAAGTTGGCTGCCACCATTGGAGCCATTGTTGTTTCAGTGAATTACAGATTGGCTCCAGAGTATCGCCTTCCTGCTGCCTACGATGACTCCATAAAAGTACTTGAGTGGCTTCGATCCTCGCACTCTCACTGTGACCCCTGGTTGAACGCCCATGCCGATTTTAGCAGCGTGTTTCTCGTTGGAGAGAGTTCCGGAGGCAATATTGTGCACCATCTTTTAATAAGAACTGTTTCTGCCATGAATGATAAGGGAAGCTCAGAAGACTCGGACTCGGAGTCATGGGGTGATGAGGATGAATTTGGCATCAAGGGAGCGATATTGATACAGCCATTTTTTGGAGGAGATGAACGCACGCAGTCCGAAATTCTTTGTCCAGTGGACGCTCAGGTAAACGTACAAGTTTGTGATAGTTTCTGGAGATTGGCATTACCGATGGGAAGCAGCAGAGATCATCCATTCAGCAACCCCATTAAGTATCTGCAATTAGAGCTGCCTCTGCCTCCGATGTTAGTTGTGTTGGGAAGTAAAGATTGCTTGTGCGACAGAGGTGTGGAGTACTATGAAGCCATTCAAAACTCCGGCAAGTGCAAGCGTGTTGATTTGATGTTATTTGGAGGAGAAGACCATGGATTCTATCATGGATATTGCGTGAAGGAACAAAAAAATGAAGAAGTTAATAACCTCAACTACACCAGGCTGATGCGCGAGTTAGCTCTCTTCGTTTATTCCAACCGTGCTAATTAATCACTCTGGTTGGTTCCATTATTTCATGTTTTCGTATTGTACATCGTCGTTACCATATTTGTTTTCTTCTTGTCTAAATAGCATTTTTCCTGCTTCTCCTTTACCTACGTGTTTTCATAGATTTATTGGTTGTCAGGATTTTCAGCGTATCCCTTGAAATAGGCGTGGAAGATTGGGAAATGAAGAGTCATAACGTTGAGAAGCCAGCTTAAGGATAGAGGCTCTTAATATAATATAAGTACATAGAGATAAGGCGGTTCTTGAAATGGTCCCTTGTAAGAATTGGGGCAATGCCTCTTGTACAATTGCCAAAGTCCTGTCGGATGGTTCTGTTTTTAATGGCCATTCATCATCTCGTAGTCGTTGTCGTGATTGTATTCTCATGATCGTAGTTCCTCTGCGAGGCGTTCACATACTGAACTCACAAGTTCTTCAGCGTCGTTCAAATGATCGCCGAGATTTCACCCGTCGGTAGTCGGCATCTCCACCACCTGGTAGTTCTGCCTCTGGATGGCCCTCTGCTGGTGGCGCTCCTCCTCTTGCTACTTCAGGCGGGCCTGGTTCGGGTGGAGATTCTAGTTGGCCCTCCTCCTCCAAATTGCTTCCTCGGCTTTCCTTGGTCATTTCTCCACGCAAGGTGAATAAAGAAGAGGAAGAAGACACAGCTAATGGTTTTTATGTACTAATCTTTTTAAATTAATGGTAAAGCTTATTTCATCCAAAAAAGATATGTGTTTAAGTTGTATGCTTATATCAATCATCCTTCCTAGATGTGAAGGAACAAGGAGGGAGTGGGATATACAGAGTGTGCTTTCTTCAAAATATAATATTTTAATTATAAATTAAAATTAGTTGAATTAAATATATAATATGAGAGAAAAATGTTTACAGAAAGAAATAAAAATTGTTTATTCATTTTGTTATGTTAAGTTGATTAATGAATGAGTAAAAATTGGTTGACTCGTGTTTAATCAAGCTTAGAAATCTAAGTATCAAATCAATTTAATATTTTAATCTCTAAGATATCACTGTGATTTCCATGATCATATCTTCTTTTATAACCTTGATTCTTATAATATGTATTAATTTAATTACAATATATATTATTTTAATTATAAATCACATTTGAATTAATAAAGTTAGTTTACTATACAATATGAGAAAATAAAATACTTAATGAAGCAAAGGACTATTATTCATTTATTTCATAATGATAGGTTGATTAATGAGTGAGTATAAGCTAAGCATGAGTCATGTTTGAGCTTGGGAATACTTATAGATAGTTATGTCAAGATCGTTCTAACTATTCTAATCTCTAAGATATTATTGTTATAGTGGTCATGACCAAATTTCCATAACCAGGTATGTGCAGGATCATGGTATACCAAGCTATGGCCTTAAGTGGCAATGAAAAATCAGAAAATCAAGGTTAGCCAATTTGACATAAAAAGTTGAACATCTTATCAATCTTATGTCAAAAAGTTGTAAGAATGGAATCTGTAGGAAATTGAATGTAGTTTCTAAACTACTAGTCCTTTTCTATAAAAAATTAAACTCTAATTGTTGAAAATTTCAAATTTCAATGCAGTAGTATGAAAATTTTAAGAAAAAGATAAAAAAAGTACGTGTATGTCTAACCAACTTAATCACAATCAAATAATGGTGTTTTTTCACAAGATTCTTGATATAAGTAGTAGACTTATGCCCGGATGTGTCACATATTTTTGCGTAACTTTTTTCTAACTAAATAATTAATTATGAATTTTCTCCTATAATTTTTTTATAATAAAAAAATTGGACGGTGTTTGACCACCTTAACTAATTCTAAACTTTACAAAATTGAAAAAAAAAAATTCTTATAGTAGGCGAAGCATAAAATGTGACGCATGTTTCAGATATAAAAAAGGTTAAATCATTTTAAAGTTATAGTTGTTTTTCAATCAATCTGTCAATCAGGACTTTAGAGGTAACTCAATTAGAAAATAAGTACTAATTACTTACTGAACTCAAAATTTGATAGCAATTATATTCATAGAAAGCTAATAATCTCTTTAAGAAACTATTTTCGTTTCATCAAATTCAAGTAAAAAAAATGTCGTCAGCTACATAGGCGAAGTCTAGAGAGAAAGGAAATAGTATAAACATATTTTTTGGGTTGACCATCCACGTTTGGCATTCCATAGCCAAAACCGAAAGAAATTCCTGAGCCTAATTGGGTATCTGAAGCCAAATTGAGTATCCAAAATATAATCAGATACCCAATTTGGACAGGGTTAAATTAAAATTTCACTTTTCCCACCAACATCATTTGGGTTGTTTATTGATTTGAAATTTTCATTAGTTGATTTATAGGGATTGAATTTACGAATTTATATTTTTTCATTGGTGTATTTTTATTTATTTATATTTTATTTTATATTTTGTTTATAATATTTTTTTATTAACATATTATCTTTATGAAATTATTTAAATAATGTACAAAATTAAAAATTATATATGTTATTAGATATTCCCTTTTAGATTATGTGATATATGTACCTACTCTCTCTTACTCTCTCTCTCTCTCTCTCTCTCTCTCTCTCTCTCTCTCTCTCTCTCTCACACACACACACACACACACACAATACATATACTCATAATTTGAAGCTCATGAGAGGTATCATCGAGTCGTCAGGTGCTACAAGACCGTGTTGGAAAGGCCTACAATAAACTCTCTCTATTTGGGGAGATTTGACCTCATTTGAATCTGGTAGGGTGATTTCTCTCTATGCCAAAAGTTATAGTGATGCTCAGTTGAAAGTTGCACCACTATGTATCTTTTAAACCGTTCACCATGTGACCAAACCGTCTTCCGTTAGATCTAGTTGGCTAGGTGTACCCCAATGACAACCTCATTCTACCCATGGAGTCACTCAAATATCTTCAACTACCCCATACCAAAGTGTTCCCAATGTGCACTAAATATGATCGGGAAGAAAAATTTATAGGCACATAACTAGAAGCTTGTGAGAGGTATCATCAAGCCTTTGGGTGATACAGGACTATGTTGGTAAGACATACAATAACCTCTCTCTATTCTGGGAGATTCAACCTTGTTCGAGTTTGGCAAGGTGATCTCACTCTATGCCGAAGGTTGTAATGATGCTCAATTGAAAGTTGTAATGATGCTCACTTGAAATTTGCACCATTACGTATCTTTCAAACCATTTTTCCTGGGACAAAACCATCTACTCTGTTAGCACAAGTTGGTTGAGTGAACCCTAGTGACAACTCTGTTTAACCCATGGAGTCACTCGAACATCTACAACTAACCCATACCAAAGTTTCCCCAAGGTGCATTAAGCATGATCGAGAAGAAAACTTTATAGGCTTGTAACTTGGAGATCATGAGAGGTATTATCGATCTATCAGGTGCTACAAGACATTTTTGGAAATGCCTACAATAACCTCTCTCTATTGTGGGATATTATACCTCATTTAAATTTAGAAAGGCGATCTCTCTCTATGCCAAAAGTTGCAGTGATGCTCAGTTGAAATTTGCACAACTATGTATCTTTCAAACCGTTCATCCTGGGACCAAACTATCTACTCTATTAGATCTGGTTGGTTGAGTGAACCCTAGTGACAACCCCATTCTTCCCATGGATTTGCTTGAATGTCTGTGACTACCCCATAGAAAAGTATCCCCAAAGTGCACTAAGCATGATCGGGTAGATTACTTTATAGGCTCATAAATCAGAGGTCATGAGAGGTATCATTGAGTAATCAAGTATTATGATATCATGTTGGAAAGGCCTACAATAACATCTCTATGTTCTGGGATATTCAACTTCATTTGAATTTAGCAGGGTGATCTCTCTCTATGCCAAAAGTTGTAGTGATTCTCAAATAAAAGTTGCACCACTGTGTATCTTTCAAACCGTTCGTCCTAGGACCAAACTATCTACTTTTTTAATTCTATTTGTCCAAGTAACTCTAGTGACAAATATTTTATACCCACGGAGCTTCTCACATGTCCACGCAACTACTCCATACCAAAGTGTCCCCAAGGTGCACTAAGCACGATCGAGCAGGAAACTTTATAGGATCATAACTCAGAGCTCGTGAGAGGTACCATCAATTTGTCAGGTGCTACAAGAATGTGTTGAAAATTCCTATAATAACCTCTCTTTGTTCTAGTAGATTCGACCTTGTTTGAATTCGGCGGGGCAATCTCTCTCTATGCCAAAAGTTGCAGTGATGCTTAGTTGAGAGTTGCACCACTACATATCTTTCAAACCATTCATCTTGGAACCAAATCATCTACTTTGTTAGCTCTAGTGGGTCAATTTAACCCCAATCACAATCCTATTCCACCCATGGAGTCAATCAAACATCTGTGACTACCCCATACTGAAGTTCCCCCAAGGTGCACTAAGAATGATCAGGCAGAAAAATTTAAAGGCCTGTACAACTCAAAGCTAGTGAGAGGTATCATCAAGTCGTCAAGTGTTGCGGGGACCATATTGGAAAGTGCTACAATAACCTCCCTCTGTTTTGGAGTATTTTACCTTATTTTAATTTGGAAGTGTGATCTCTCTCTGTGCCAAAACTTTCAATGATGCTCAGTTGAAAGTTGCACCATTGTGTATCTTTCAAACTGTTCATCCTAGGACCAAACTATCTACTTTGTTAGCTCTGATTGGCCGGTTGCACCCTAGTTACAAACCCAATCTACCCATGGAAACTTATAGAACATCCGCGACCACCCCATACTGAAGTGTCCCCAAGGTCTATTATGCCTATTAGCCCAGTTTGGTTACCCTATAAGGAAGTGGAGTTAAGGTATGCAAGTTTGGAGTCTATTAGCCCAGTTTTGGTCTATTACACCTATTATCCTATTACTTTGGCTGGACAAAATATTTTGAGGGTAGCTTCTTTGAAAATGAAGCCTAATTAGTTCTATTACACGTGACAAAGCTACAACGCATGACAAAGATATAATATAAAAATAATACATACATGTTCAACACATGACAAAAATAAAATATCCAGAAATGACCCTGTTCTATATATATATGAAATTATTTTGTACAAAATGTGGCACATGCCATCTCAAAATATTTATGAAGTCTACATATCTAGATACAATGTGGCATAAATCATCTCAAAATGTTCCATATGGCATCTCAAAAGAAGAAACAATTACAAATGTTTCTAGGACATCCTATTCTACTGGTGGATCATCAAAATGGAGCCTCTTCAAAGTACAATTTGGCTCTTATGGATCTCGTATGAACACAAAAGTGAAACCCCAAGTTAGATTACATCATTTATATGGTTTCTAAAATAAAAATAAAAATTCCTAGTCAACAATAATAAATTAATAAATTTTAAAATTGAACTCTCATGCACCTTGCCTCTTTATCTCCTCATGCAGTCAGGAGTCCTAACATATGTCCTTGGTAGAGAAAGGACAATGCTACCAATGTCAGCTCTGACCTATATTTGTTTGCAACCATGAGATTGATCTACGAGTTATACTATTTAATGTTAAATCCTTGGTAGAAAAATAAATTTACAAAATAATTGAATTAACATTAAAACCTACCTGTGGTGAACTCTCTTCATGAAATTATGGTTGGGTCAATAATGATACAAAGCCTTGGCATTGTACCTCCCTCGAACTAGGGGTTACCTACAAAAGTCAAAAAGATACTTGATACAATGATGACTTGATCATGTATATGTTAGGAATAGTCCCAAGAGATAACTAAGAGGGGCGATGAATCAGTTATCTACAAGTTTCAATTCTTTATCCAATTAAGTATACGTAAACATTAAGCATAAACACAATGAAAGAACACTTGAACACAACACCAATATTTTGGTTACGGGGAAACCCAAATAAGTAAAAACCCCGGTGGGAATTGACACCCACTAATAAACTGCACTAGTGTATAATGATCCTTGTTAGAAGATCTTACAACTCTCTTAGGAGTTGATCTTTACAATGCAATAAGTACAGTGACCTGGTCAAAGGTCAGACCCTGTTAGGATTTTTTTATGATTGACCATGTTAGGGGTGAGGACGCACTATCTAAGAGCTCACTGTTCAAAAGGGTGAACGTTGCAACCTTCTGAATAATAGACATACACTATATCTGGATCTTGGTGAGCTGTGAGGTAGACCTGTTGTCTTGATCAGTTCCAATGAATAGCACACTCTATCTTTACTGTCACATAGAACTCTTCTTGATGACACAATACTTTCCACTCTCTACTCTACTCTAATCTTTCATCTCCATGCTATACTTCTAGCAATCACAAATGATCGGCTATAAGTATCTTTCCTCTAAATGATATAATCAATTCAGCCTATTATAACCACCTTGAAATCATATTAGAGAAACAATAACACTCTCTAATAACATCTCTATCAGCTCTACTAAGCATGCAACACAAACTGGGACCTGTCTAAATTAATAAGTGTAGACGCATGCTACATTCTGTCGGCTCTACCAAATTAACTGATACTTTCACCTCAAGCTGAATTACATCATGCACTCTTAACAAAACATTCATAACTCTTCTCCAATCACTAATACAAGCACACATATCATAATGATAGGCACAACTCCTATACCAATATAATCTATGTTGGCTCTTCTGGATAAATATAGGAAACTGTAACTGGTGAATAGAGACTGCATAAATTCACTTTTACTACACATCAAACTCTACATCCATGAATGGAGAAACACTAACATGTCTCCATCACATATCCAAGGGCACAAAGCTCCATGATAATTGTATGGACAATCACTCATAGAACACTACCTGTAACTTTGTCAGGAACACTGCTGACACAAGATGCTACATAACTATATTGTACAAACAATTAACCTCTGCATCCATGATATCATGCTGATAACATATCCATGCTACATATACTCAAAGCTTAAGGCATAAGTCTTCCACGCAGTCTACTTACCATATGGTATCATCAATGACAAACATACAGTCAGCACTGGCTTGTTGGAAAATCTCCAACAATATATACTTGATAGTAAAATATAAATAAATAACTTTATAAATATACATGCCATGGGGCTATCACTGTGAATTTTGATAGGATCTTGAAAAGGTTGAAGTTATTCTCAATTGGCATACACTTGAGAATGCTAGTGAGGTAATATCATTTCATGGTTTGGCAAGTTCTTACTGAAAATTCATTAGGAATTTCAGTTCAATTTGTAATGCTATGACTGAGACTATGAGAGGAGATAAAAGTGAATTCAAGTGGACACATGGAGCTCATAAAAATTTTGAGCCTCGGAAGCAAAAGGTTGTTGAATTGTCTATATTGGCATTGCATGATTTCAATAAGGTATTTCAAGTGGAATGTGATGCAAGTGGAAGTGCAATAGGAGTTGTGTTGAGTCAAGAAGGTAAACATGTTTCTTTTTTTAGTGAAAAGTTGAATAATACAAAAAGAAAATACTCTATGCATGATCAAGAATTCTATGCTATTGTTCAAGCACTAAAGAAATGGAGACATTATTTGATACCAAGTGAATTTGTATTATATACCGATTATAAAGCTTTACTGTATTTGGGTAGTCATAATAAGTTGAATCAGAGACATACGAAATGGGTTGAGTATTTGAAATTAGGATACCATAGACCATAATCTATAGTGCCCTGCAAATATCTTAATATTCTCTTTACTGCCATGAGGTGACTTTGTTTAGGTTATGCTACAAATCTTCCAACTATGCCAACTGCATTAGAAATATTAGGTCTAGTTTGAGTAAGATATATGAGTTTACCAATTATAAACTTGTACAATGTTGGGTCACTGCAAGAAGTTGGGTCCCACTTTTGGCCAAAAAGTGGAAGTGTTTTCTCTATTTTTCAAAATTTATGTCAATTGATGTCCAAATTTGAAGCACTTAAAGATTGAATCTTGAAAAACTTCAGTAATATAAAATTTAGTGCTCAGAATCTAGTTTTCAAATATGTAATTTATTTCAATACCCACATGTTATAAATTGAATTTTAGTATGCATGTCTAAAAACCACTTTTTCAAAATGCATGTTTCAAGACCACACCTCACACGTGTACGGACACCCTTTTTTGAAGTAAATGAATGTATTTTTGGGAATCCTTTTGGGAAAAGGTACCTAAAACACTGAAGATTGATGAGAATATTTTAGCTTATTTTTTTACTAAATATTTTTTTTTTATTAATTTTTAATTGACTATAAAGTATATTTTTTAAACCTCTGGTGTACGGACACCATAATTTGATGATAACTTCACTTTTTTTCAATTTTTTTTTTTAAATTGAAAAGAATTGTATGTAGTTTGATGACATATAACTCATTTTTCAAAAAATTAAAAATTAAAAAAGTTATTAAAGTTTTAGTTAACCTTGCTATTTCAAGTTTAGGTACCACATTGGCTTAATAAATATTGTATAAATATTAAAATTCATCATATCACTATAAAATTTATATTTTTATAATTTGCACAATAAAAGCTAAAATGGATTTTCATTTTATCAAAAAATTCATTCAGGAAGTTGTCCTAAAAATTATGGCAAGGCAGAAATTTTACTTTGTAATGCCTTAGCCATTTTTTTGCAGATTCAAGCACAGGCTTGGTGGGACCAAGCCTGTCCCGAACCAAAACCCAAGCCAAGAGGTAAGGTTCCTGCCCATAGATTTACAAATCAGGTGCCCGTTATTTAAATTCAAATAACAGGCGCCCGTTTTGTAAATCTAAAATGGGCGCCCGTTTTTAGTATCAAAAAATAGGTGCCCGTTTTATGAAACTAAAAATGGGTGCCCATTTCTTAAAGAGTTGTTGCAATCAAAAAAACCAAACTGTGGGCCTGATCTAATGATTGCGACTTTTCATTTTTTTTTCTATCAATTCGCACCAGACAAAGAGAATATTTCTGCCAACATTCCTTTTATTTGTCTTATTTTGAATCTAACATTCATAAAAGATTGTTTCAATTCAAATTTTGGTGCAAAAATGGGATCAAATCAACGTAGAAAGAGGTTAAAGAAGAATCTGAAACCTAAGGAGATTGCAAAAAATAGAGAGGAGGCAAAACGACAACGAGAAAGAAGAGAAAGACTTTGAAACTTGAATAATGTTGGAGCATCGAGTTCAACAATTGTTTCAAAAGAGGAGGACAATGAAGACACCATAATGGATGTAGAGGTTGAAGAAGCAAAATCAAGTGCATCTTCTAATCCAGTATTGGATACAGGTATGTCTTTGCAATTGTTACAACTTATTTTGATAAAGATGTTCATGATTTGCTAGAAGCAGGTTACAATAGAAATGATTTAAATTTTATTCTTGAAAATAGATTAACAAGTTTAATTGCACGTGAAATTTTAGAAATTAGTAATGTTAATCATAATGATAAAGGAACTGAAAGTCAAACCCCAATTGAAACTGAAAATCAAACACCAATTCAAATTGAAATCAACAATGTAAATGTAGACATAGAAACACCGATTGAGAAAGAAACTCATTTGAATGATAATGAAATAAATGAATAATTTCAATTAAAATTTGATGTGTTAGACAATCTACGTGGTTTGGATTCATCAAGACATATTAGGACACATGCGAGAAGATTGTTTAGACAATTTTTTTATAATAAAAAATTTGGGTTTCAATGTCAATTAATGTTACAATTAATTAAAATGTCTAAAATGCGAAAAGTGATGAAGAGGTTAGGCATTTATGTGAAAACTAAGAAGAAGGATGAGTCTCTAAAACAAGTTGTATCAACTATTGCTAGTGCCTTTGACACAATTGGAAAGAAAATTCGTTCTAAAGATAGTAATACGGCACAGCGAGCAATAACAACAGCTTTAGTAAACAAAACTACTACTGATAAAAGAATGATTTCAAACATAAGTGGATATCTTAATATTAATTGTAAAACTTTAGCAAGAGCTGTAAAGAGAAGAGTTAACTTTGAAAGTGATCCGGCAAACCATTTATGGACCTTCAGTAGCAGACTCCCGAGGTCTGACATGAAACTTACTGGTGAAGTCAAAACTTTGATTAAAAATTTTTGGCATGATAATACAAGAGTATCCCCTAATGCCAGAGATGTTCTTAAATTAAGAGTCGATTCAAAAGTTTGTGATCCACATCCAAAACACCTTTTAGATATGACTCAAACAGAATTGTATAAAAAATTTGTGGATGATAAGGTGTTAATTATTAGTATTAGTCAAAGATCTTTTGAAAAATGTAAATCATGGTATGTAAGGATTAACAAAGAAAGAATCACCTATTGTTGCAAAACTCATGTTCAATTTCATTATCATTATGATATTTTTCGATCTATACGTTCTACTATGCATACTAATGAAATGTTGCAGGAATGTGGTATAAATATACCACCTGAAACTGTAAAGGAGTTTATATCAAATTTGTTTTGTAACCCACCTAATGAGCAATTTTATCTTTTGAATGCATGTGTTTCTGGTGTATGTGATGTATGTGGCAATCTTACATTATTAGATGAATGTTTGCATGAAAATATTTCATTTGATTTTGGACAACAATTAGTTGATGTACAAAGATTTAAAACTATTGAGTATCCATTGAAGGATGGAAAAGTTGGAAAATGGTGTGACCTAATAACTGAAAAACTTAGTGTTAATGCTTTTATGAGTGAATTCAAGAGTAAGATCATACCTAAATATGTGAAACACTCTCACAATTCTAGATGCCTTGATGGACAATTTTGCATATGCAAGAATACATTTTCAATTGGTAGTATACTGTCAACTGTTGACTTTGCAGAGAACTACACGCTTGCACCACAAGATGAGATCCAACCACAATATTATAATTCAGTGCAAGTAACAATTTTTGTTCATATTGTATATAGACATGCACCTGATAGTACAGAAGAGGATCAAAAAATATTGAGAGAGTACCATTTCTATATGAGTGATAATAAGTTACACTTATCAGAGTTTGTCCAATATTGTTTTAATACCTTTTACATGAAAATTTAAGGGAGAGAGAAATTCATATAACACAACATCTAATATGGTCAGATAATTGCACAGGACAATTCAAGAATGCTAGAATGTTTTATTGGTTGAGTAGGATGCACAAGAAAATAAATATCCAACATATCTAGAATTTTTTTGAGGCTGGACACAGGAAGGGAGAACATGATGGTGCTGGTGCATGTGTTAAGAGAGCCCTTTGTAGAGAGCAACTCAAATTTGAGGAAAAATCAAAATTTAAAGATACATGTGCAATTGTTGAATGGTGTAAAATAAGTTTGTCTACAGGATCAAGTCAGAACTCTACAATCGGATGTTTTTTCTGGCTAGTTGAAGAGAAGAATATCTTTTCAAGATATGATTGTAATACAATCAACAGATCGACTAAATGGCATTCATTTAGGAGTTCTAATTCTAACACTTGGACTATATGGACTAGGGAGCTTGCATGTTTTTGTCAATTTTGTGTTGCAGGTGAATGGGAAGAATGCGAGAATACAGAATGGGTTGAAGAATGGAAAAAAAAATCATTAACACCTAGTGAGAAACAAGATGAAGATGTTATAATAAATGAAGACCTAGATCATGCCTTTGCATCAGAAGATTATGATTGTGTTTCAGATCTCATACAACCTAGTAATTTAATACAATTTATTGTAAAACTTTAAATTATATATTAGTTACATGTGTATCTCATATAATTTATGATTATATATATATTTGAATTATAAACCTTTAATTTAAACAAGTTTTATTTACAGTACACATATACTTAATTTGGTTTTGCAGGACATGTGTATGCTGTTGTTGCACCTGAGGATAATGAAGAGAAGACAGAGTATTGGTTAGCTCGATGTGTAGAACCAAAGAAAAATTTGATATGTCATCAAGTAGATGATGATAATTTTTAGTATCCAATTGGGTCTATTGTGGTAGTTGGTACATGGCTACGCAAATACCTAACAAGAAGGAATGGTTTACCAGCTTTTGAAGACTACCAATCAGAAAAGAAGATTATACACTATTCCCATTTGGTAGTGGCAACAAATATCAAATTGGAAAGATACAAAGGGAGACCTGCTAATAAAATTTTATGGACACTTTCAATGGAAGAGCATGAGGCAATAATAGACACATTGCAGAAAAGAGAGGATGTTGATGGTACATTAGGTTGAATCAAATTTATACATGTAAGTTTTTATTCAATTGTCTTATTAACGTTAAAATTAAAATAAACTTTAAATAAACTTAAGTACATAAATTCTAACATTTCAACATGTTTATTTTTATGATGCAGTCCATGTCGGGAAGAACATCTAGATGCATTGCAGAAAAGAGAGGATGTTGATGGTACATTATGTTGAATCAAATTTATACATGTAATTTTTTGTTCAATTGTCATATTAACTTTAAATGAACTCGAGTACACAAATTCTAACATTTCAACTTGTTTATTTTTATGATGCAGGATGTCAAGAAGAACATAGATCTACATTGCAGAAAAGAGAGTATGTTGATGGTACATTAGGTTGAATCAAATTTATACATGTAAGTTTTTGTTCAATTGTCATATTTGTATATGTTTTCTACACGTCTTCTTTGAAGTGTCATAATTTATAATTTAGAGATATAGATTTGAAATTAAAATTAAAATTAACTTTAAATGAATGTTTATAAATTCTAACATTTCAACATGTTTATTTTTATGATGCAGGATGTCTGGAAGAACATAGACATGAAAGTTATTTATGTAGTACAATGTACTCTTGTATTCGTACAATTTTGGGTTAATAATTTAAGATTACATGAACTCACTTTTATACATCGAATTTTGTTTTAAATATTTAAGTTAAATTCATAACTTTGTATTCACCTAATTTTGTTGTTACAAATATTAAACTATGCTCATTGGTCAAATTATATTCACTTAATAGATCTCATTGTTTAATAGTTATTAAGTTTGTAATGTATCCATATTGTTCTTGTCAATTTTACATGTATTAATAGATGTCATTGTTAGATCTAGATGATTTGTTTTATAGTTAATCAAAGTGTTCATATTACTCAAGTAACACGTATCTAGATATTATACTTAGATCAATTACACATGAATTAATAGATCTCATTGTTAGATAGATATTTTTTTAATAATAAATTGATAAATTACATAACAAGTCCTGATTAAGATATATTGATAAATTACATAACAACTCATGACTAAGATAAATAACATAACAAGTCCTGAAATAATTTACATGTATCATAATGTTCATCATATCAACTCATGATATATACATGCAATCACAAAGCAAAGTCCTACTCTAAAAACAAGTCCAAGTACAATATATGATAACAAGTGGACTAGTATATAATGCAAGTCCTACTCTAACAACAAGTAAAAATAATATGAACAAGTCTAAACAAGCCTAAATAGTCATCATAAGACAAGTCCAAATAGTCATCAAAAATAATATTAACAAGTCCAAATAGTCATCATAAAACAAGTTCAAATAGTCATCATAAATAAAATGAACAAGTCCAAATAGTTATCATAAAACAAGTCCAAATAGTCCAAATAGTCATCATAATCTAACTCTACTCATCTAGCTGATCTACAATCCTCTTCACTCCACATGAAGAGGACTACGATGCATCAACATGCTCTGTCTGGTTCTGAGTACCCTCATCCTGCTCTATCTAGTCCTGAGCACCCTGATCCTGCTTTGTCTGGTCTCGAGCACCCTCATCCTCAACTACATGAAAAGTGGAGGAAGCCAAGCCCTGTAAAAAAATTTAAAGTACAAATTAAAAATTATTTAAATTAATCATCTAAGATCTAGATACACACAGGACATTGAAAAAGATCTAGATACACACAAGACATTGAAAAATTACTTAAATTAATCATCACCTCAAAGGATAGTGTTGATGGATGCATTTGGCTTAATCCTGTAGCCATGCCAAGACTCATGGTGGTGTCGACCTGAACAACATATATAAAGCATGAATCAAACTTATAGTACATATATACATAAATTATAAAGTATATATAACTTGATTAAATATATAAATACGGAATAAAAACATGTGTACATTACCTATGTGTGACACGTAGCTAATGTCACTGATGAGTGAGGACGTAAATGGGATTGTGCAACATGAGACAATCCAAAATCCTACAATTACAAAAAAATAAGTGTGAATCAAAGTTGTACATAAATTAGTATGATACAAATACTTAAAATTAATAAATGAAAAACATACTACAGGTATATGCGGCTGAATCTCGATGACTGGTGGGGCAGAGAATGAAGGACTGTCAATCTCAGTCATACATGAGAGACCCTACAAAATCACAAAAATATGTCAAACACATTATCAATTAAGGTTTATTTTGTTTAAAGTTTAAATGTATCAAGATCAAAGTGCATACTGTGAATGGAGCACCGAGATGTCGAGGTGTCGATGTCATATGATGATAGCTAATGAATGTTGGAGGGTCAACCCTCCTTTGTTCACCGAAAAATCCACATGTTATGGCTCATAATTGTATAAATAAGAAATTTAATATTACCCTATATTTAAATTATAATTAAATTTACCTGAGTGGGATGATCATCATCTGCATTGAGGAAATCAACATATGATGAGATATCATCTCCAGCATCACCATGTGTGCCATCATCATCATCGGCATATCCACCATGTGCACCACTAGCATCATCACCATATCCACCATGGGCAACATGGGCAGCATCAGGATTAGACTGGGGACCCGTACATATACCCCCACAACTCATGCAAACATGTGCTATGCTGGGGGCAGTCCTCACCTGGGTCATGTGCTATAACAAATTGCCCCATAAGGGCACTCAAAGAACCAAGAGATGACTGCATTGCTCGATGATAAACAGGTGTAGGAAGTACAAGAGTTGGAAGAGGAATGAGGGGCTCATTGCGCACATGATTTCTAGTTCTATCACTCAATTTGGCCCCTGGCCTATCCTATGGCATGCCCTGGCCAACCCCCTGAAATGCTCTCATGTCAAAATAATTGGGTTTCTTACCCAATTCAAACTCAGCCCATAATTTCTTCAAAAAATAAAGTGGGACCTCATGATTAGCATGTGGTGGATGGTCAAATACCATCCACCACCGCTCCCAAAAATGCTCTGCTATCCCGAGGTGTCTACACCATCTAATGGAAATGTGTGGCTTCTTGCCAACTATCTGCTCACCTATTGTAGGGTTCAAAAAATAGCATGCCAAATCATTTTTTGTAATTTTTAACTTATTAACCTCTTTATAAGAGAGGCCATCAGCATAATATACATGCATAGACTCCCTCCAAGACTCAAAACTATCAATCTCATAGTCTAATATCTGTATGGAATCTACTACGCCTTGCATGCTATCTACAAGGCGTAGTAGCTGGACAGACGGATATGGATCATGCCTAATAATGGTTATGTCTCTCAAGATGTCCTCTACATTTCTCCTAATATTATCTCTAAGCTCTCTAGGTGGAGGTGGATGTGGAGGTGGAGGTGGAGAGGGGGTGGAGGGGGAGGGGGAGGTGGAGGAGGAGGAGGTGGTGCATGCTGACCTATAAGCTCATCAATGTGAAAATCATCCATACTGTCAATCTGCGTACAAATAAAAACATGATAATTTATGATTAACATACTGTAAAATATATTTTACCTTACAACTTGAATGACTTAAATAATCAAAACTTAAGAGGAGAGAGAGAGAGAGAGAGGAGAAAGAGGAGAGATAGAGACAGAGACAAAGATAGAGACAGAGACAGAGACAGAGACAGAGACAGAGACAAAGACAGAGACAGAGACAGAGACAGAGACAGAGACAGATAGAGAGACAGACAGACAGACAGATAGACAGACAGAGAGATAGAGAGAGACAAAGAGAGATAGAGAGATAGACAGACAGACAGACAAAGAGATAGAGATAGAGAGAGAGAGAGAGAGAGAGAGAGAGAGAGAGAGAGAGAGAGAGAGAATTAACATGATAATTTACAATTAACATACTGTAAAATATAAAACATAAAAACTTAAGAACAAATAAAAACATGATAATTTACAATTAACATAGTATAAAATATATTTTACCTTACAACTTGAGAGAGAGAGAGAGAGAGAGAGAGAGAGAGAGAGAGAGAGAGAGAGAGAGAGAGAGAGAGAGAGTCTGTGTTTTTAAATTTATGTTTTGGTTGAACTAAATTTATGTTTTGGTTTTCTAAATTTATATTTTGATTTTCTAAGTTTAGGGTTTCATAAATTAACTTTCTATCTAGGTTTACGTTTTTGTTTTATTATCTAGGGTTTTAGTTTTCTATGTAGGGTTTTGCAATGTAATTTTGTATACCTAAATTTTACCAGTTTTCTACTTTAGTACAATAATTTACTTGAAGTAAATTGAAATAAAAAAGAATTACAACTTTGAAAGATAAAATATAAAATTAAATTTATGCAATAATTTTGAAAATAACATTAAACATAGCATGAACTAAATTTATGTTTTGGTTTTCTATTTATTTATATTAAATGATTTTCTAAAATTTGGTTTTCTAAGATAATAAAAAACAATAGTACGTAGAGAGGAGAGAGAAAGAGGAGAGAGGGAGAGAGAGGAGAGAGAAATATGAGAGAGAGAAAGAGAGAGGAAGAGAGAGAGAGAGAGAGAGAGTGTGTGTGTGTGTGTGTGTGTGTGTTTTTAAATTTATGTTTTGGTTTTCTAAATTTATATTTTGATTTTCTAAGTTTAGGTTTCGTTAATTAATTTGTTATCTAGGTTTATGTTTTTGTTTTATTATCTAGGGCTTTGGTTTTCTATGTAGGGTTTTGCAATGTAATTTTGTATATACCTAAATTTTACTAGTTTTCTACTTTAGTATGGTAATTTACTAAGGAAATTGAAATAAAAAACAATTACAACTTTGAAAGATAAAATATAATTAAATTTATGCAATAATTTTGAAAATAACATTAAACTATACATTTTTAAATTAAAAATAACCTGAAACTACACATTTTTAAAAACAAAAATCATAAAAAAATAATAAAAAAGAATAGTACATACCTGGAAGATGAAAAAAATGGCAGGTGGGGTCGACAGGGGAAGCTAAACCGGGCACCGGAGCTGTACCAAATGTGATTCTATTTTCGCTGTGGATGAAAATGACAAGAATTTCATTTAAAAGAAAAAAGATATAGATTTTCAAAATGGGCACTCGATTTGTTCAAAATGGGCACCCAATTTTTTCAAATCGGGCACCCGTTCTGAACAAATCGGGCACCCATTTTGCTTTGGGTGCCTAATCCTAAACAGGCGCCCGATTTTAAACGGGCGCCCGATTTGAAAATTGCTTCGAGCTCCCGAAGCTAAATGGGTGCCCGATTTGTATTACTTGTTTTCCTCCGCCGCGGACTTTTACGGAATTGGCCCCCAACTCCGAACACACACCCTGTTATATCTGCTACTAGAGAATCATCTTCCTTTGTAAGCTTGCATCATGTTATCATAGGTGTAACCATTGTCTTGCAATCATCCATCTTGAACTTCTTCAATATCTCTTTTACATACTTAGACTGGTTTATGAAAATACCTTTCTCTGTCTGATACACATTTAATGCCAAAAATTATTTGATAGGTCCAATCATTCTCATCTCAAACTCACTTTGAATGTCCTTAGCAAATTCTGTACTAAGTTTGTCACTACCCCCAAAGATAATGTCATCAAAAAATATAGCTACAAGTAGTAAACCTTCAGATGTCTCTCTGATAAATAGATTACAATCTGGTGCTCCTTTCTTGAATCCAATTCTTGTTAGATATCCATCAAGTCTCTCATACCAAGCTCTAGGGGCTTGCTTAATTCCATAGAGGGCTTTCTTCAATCTGAAACCATACCAGGCTTGTCTGATAAGGTGAATCCTTCTGGCTACTCAATGTATATTTCTTCCTTTAACTCTCCATTCAAGAATGCTAACTTAACATCCATCTGATAAACTTGAATTTTTTGAATGTTGCATAAGCTAGAAACAACTTAATAGATTCTAATCTTCTCACAGGTGCAAATGTGTCTGAATAATCAATACCTTCTCTTTGCGCATATCCCTTACATACTGACCTTGCTTTATTTCTTACTACTATACCATTTGCATTCATCTTGTTTATGAATATCCACTTTGTTCCAATCACATTCTTATCACTAGGTCTTGGGACCAGTTCCCAAGTATCATTCCTAATAATTTGATCTAGTTCTTCTTTCATACCATCATGCCAATATGAATCATTACATGCATCTTCAACACTTAAAGGTTCAATCTGAGATAGTAAACATACCACTTCATTGCCTGCTAAACTCTTTTCTTTTGATCTTGTTGTGACTTTGCCGCTCTAATCTCCAATGATTTCATCCTTAAAGTGATATCTAAATGTAAACTTTGGAACTTTAGGTGATACTAACTCATCTGCCTTCTGAGTTTCTTCTTCACTTGTTCTAGGGTCATTGAATAATACATCAATACTATCAAACATTTCTTCAACAACTATCTCACTAGTAGAAGCACTGGGTTCTTCTTCAATCATAGGTGCATAATCATGATATATTTCTTGAATCATAAACTTTTCATCAATCTTAACATGAGCACTTTCAGTGATCTTCTTCAATCTCCAATTAAAACATCTATAAGCTTTTCTTTTAGTAGAGTAACCAAGAAAAATACCTTCATCGCTTCTTACATCAAACTTTCCTATTGCTTCATCCCTCTTGATGTAGCACTTGCTTCCAAAGATTCTAAGTATTTTACTGTGGGAACATTACCAAACCATAGCTCATAAGGTGTCTTGTCTGTGCTAGGCCTCAATTGTATTCTATTAATGGTATAGACTGTTTTATTGACTGTATCTCTCCAATAGGTATGTGCAACTTTTCCTTCAATCATGATGGTGCACATTGTATCAAGGATGATCCTATTCCTTCTCTCTGTAATCCCATTTTGCTAAGGGGTTCTAGGTGCACACAACTATCTTTTTATGCCATGTTCTTCACAGTACTCATAGAACCTGTCAAAGGTGAATTCTCCTCCTCTATCTGATCTTAGACACTTTATCTTTAATCTAGATTCATTCTCAACCTTTTCTTTGAATATTTTGAACTTCTCAAATGCTTCTGACTTATCTTTCAAGAACGCAACCCACATCATTATAGAATAATTATCAACAAATAAAATGAAATACCTTTCACCATAGTATGATATTGTTTGAGTTGGTCCACATAGGTCTGTATGAATCAGATCCAATTTTTTCTCTACTAAATTATGCTTGCTTCTAAATAAATTCCTCACATGCTTTCCCATCACACATTCTCTACAAATAGTATCAATTGGCTTTGCTATGCTAGGTAGATCTCTTACTACCTTTACATTGATTATCTTTACTATGTTATCAAACTTGATATGACAGTCTTTTATGCCATAGCCAACTGTCATCTACTTTAGCAACAAAACAACTTTCTTCTGAATTGAGCTAAAAAACATTACCTTTAGTATTTGAACCTGATGCAATCATTACACCATCCTTGTTATTAATGATGCACTTGTTGTCTTTGAATTCCAATCTATAACCTTTTTCAAGCAACTGTCCAACACTAAGAAGGTTATGTTGCAAACTATCTACATAAATAACATCACGAGTGTTGTTCTTTCCATCCAATGTGATAGCTCCTCTACCAATGATAGTTTTAGTAGTGTTATCTCCAAATCTAACCATGCCACCTTTTTATTTGTCCAAATGAACAAATCTTTCTTTATCACATGTCATGTGATGTGAACATCTGCTATCTATAATCCAATCTGTCCTTATGTCTGCTTGTGAAATCAATGCTAGCTCTTGTTCCTTTTTCTCATCTTCACGATCCATCTCATCATACATCTTTTCCATAATAGTAATAAATCCAATTTCATCTTTAGTTGAATCATCATCAAAAACTCCATCACCAGCATAGTAACATTCTTTTGTATACTTAGGCTTGTAGCTAGTTCTGAATTTCTTAACTCTTGTAGGACACTTAGATGCAAAGTGACCAATATTATTACATGAGAAACATTTGAAAGGTAATTGACCTTCATACTTTCCTTTTCCTTTTCTTTCTTTCTTAGCAATCATAGCAATAATATCATCTATCTCTTTATCTTCATCTTCATCATCAAAATTACCAGAAGTTTTTAAGGATTTCTTACCATGGACTAATGCTTTGAAGGTTGTTTCATTTTTAGGCTTTGTCTTCAATCATGAAATTTCAAAAGCTGAAATTTTGTTGATCAAGGTCTCTCTTTTGAAATTTGTTTTAAGCTGCATGGTTTCATCAAGGATGTTGATCTTATTTTCATACTCTATTGTAAGAGTAGTCATCAACTTATCCATAATGTCTTCCTCCGAGATCTCTCCACCATTGTTCCTGATTCCAACAACTGCTTCATTGATCCTTTGGTTGTAAGCTCTAATGTCTTCTTCTGGTAGCATCTCTAATGCAATGTATATTTTCTTCCAAGTCTTTCTATGCACATTCTTTGCTTGTGTATCTCCTTCAAACATGTATTCTAGGTGTTTCCATACCTTTTAGGTTGTGTCTACTTTCTTTATCTCTGAAAACTCACTATCAAATAAGGCGTTGATAAGGACTTCTTTTTCTATTTCATTCTGATGGAATAAATCTTTTTTTTTGCTAGTAGCATCATCTTTTGCAAGATCTTCTAGAGAGGGGATCTTAACTTCTTTGATAGCCACTTCAAAAACTTCAAAGGAAATGCACTCCAAATGTATCACCATTTTGTTCTTCCAATCGGGATAGTTCTCTCCATTAAACTTACGACTGTCTTTTCTAAAGAACACCATCTGATCAACCTCAAGCTATTAAAATTTATCTTCAAGGCACTTGGCTTTGATACCAATTGTTAGGAATAGTCCCAAGAGATAACTGAGAGGGGGGCTGAATCAGTTTTCTACAAGTTTCAATTCTTTATCCAATTAAGTATACTTAAACATTAAGCATAAACACAATGAAAGAACACTTGAACACAACACCAATATTTTGGTTACGGGGAAACCCAAATAGGTAAAAACCCTAGTGGGAATTGACACCCACTAATAAACTACACTAGTGTATAATGATCCTTGTTAGAAGATCTTACAACCCTGTTAGGAGTTGATCTTTACAATACAATAAGTATAGTGACCTGGTCAAAGGTCAGACCCTATTAGGAATCTTTTATGATTCACCCTATTAGGGGTGAGGATGCACTATATGAGAGCTCACTGCTCAAAGGGGTGGAGGTTGCAACCTTATGAATAATAGATACACACTATATCTAGATCTTGGTGAACTACGAGGTAGACCTGCTATCTTGATTAGTTCCAATGAATAGCACACTCTATCTATACTATCACATAGACCTCTTCTTGATGACACAATACTTCACACTCTCTGCTCTTCTCTAATCTTTCATCTCCATGCCATACTTCTAGTGATCACAAATGACCAGCTAGTATCTTTCCTCTAAATGATATAATCAAGTTAGCCTATTAGAACCACCTTGAAATCATATTAGAGAAACAATAACACTCTCTAATAACATTTATATTGGCTCTACTAAGCACGCAACACAAACTGGGACCTGTCTAAATTAATAAGTGTAGATGCATGCTACACACTGTCGGCTCTACCAAATTAACTGATACTTTCTCCTCAAGCTAAATTACATCATGCACTCTTAACCAAACATTCATAACTCTTCTACAATCACTAATCCAAGCATGCATACCATAATTATAGGTGCAACTCATGTACCAATATAGTCTTTGTCTGCTCTTTTGGATAAATACAAGAAACTGTAACTAGTGAATAGCGACTGCATAACTTCACTTCTACTACACATCAGAATCTGTGTCCATGAATGGAGAAACACTAACATGTCTCCATCACATATCCAAGGGCCCAAGCCTCCATGATAACTTTACGAACAATCACTCATAGAACACTGCCTATAACTCTATCAGGAATACTTCTAACACAAGTTGCTACATAACTATCATGTACAAACAAATAACCTATGCGTTCATGATATCATGTTGATAACACGTCCATGCTACATATACTCAAAGCTTACTACATAAGTCTTCCATGCATGCTACTTACCATATGTTGTCATCAATGACAAACATACAGTCATCACTAGCTTGCTAGAAAATCTCCAACAGTATATACTTGATAGTAAAATATAAATAAATAACTTTATAAATATACATACCATGGGGCTATCACTATGAATTGTGATAGGATCTTGAAAAGGTTGAAGTTATTCTCAATTGGCCTACACCTAAGAATGCTAGTGAGGTAAGATCATTCCATGGTTTGGAAATTTTTTACCGAAAGTTCAGTAAGAATTTCAGTTCAATTTTTAATGCTATGACTGAGACTATGAGAGGAGATAAAAGAGAATTCAAGTGGACATGTGGAGCTGATAAAAGTTTTGAGACTCTAAAGCAAAAGGTTGTTGAATTGCCTATATTGGCATTGTCTGATTTCAATAAGTTATTTCAAGTGGAATGTGATGCAAGTGGAAGTGCAATAAGAGTTGTGTTGAGTCAAGAAGGTAAACCTATTGCTTTCTTCAGTGAAAATTTGAATAATGCAAAAAGCAAATACTCTATGTATGATCAAGAATTCTATGCTATTGTTCAAGCACTGAAGAAATGGAGACATTATTTGATACCGAGTGAATTTGTATTGTATACCGATCATAAAGCTTTACTGTATTTGGGTGGTCAGAATAAGTTGAATCAGAGACATATGAAATGGGTTGAGTATTTGTAGAGTTATACATTTGTGATAAAGCATAAGAGTGGAGTCACTAACTGAGTTGTTGATGCATTGAGTAGAAGAAGATCTTTGATGACTGAGATGAAAATTGAAGTTCTTGGTTTTGATTACATGAGAGATTCTTATGAATTTGATCCTGATTTTTTTGAGTCATGGAGGACATGCAGAGAACCTATTCAAGATCAACCGAATATGAAATGGGAAGAATATTTCATTCAAGGAGGTATGTTGTTTAAAGGTATTTAGTTGTGTATACCGAGAGGATCAAAGAGAACTAATTTGATAAAAGAGAAACATAGTAGTGGTTTGGCTGGACACATTGGTGTTGACAAGACATTGAATTTACTTTAGGAGAAATACTTTTGGCCATAGTTGTATAAAGATGTTTAGAAATTTGTGAAAAGTTGTGGAATTTGTCAAGTTGCAAAAAGAGTAAGTTAGAATACTAGATTGTATACACTAATTTCTGTTCCTGAGAAATCTTGGATTGATATCAGTATGGATTTTTTTCTTGGCTTACTGAAGACAGTAAGAGGTAATGATTCTATATTTGTCGTTGTGGATAGATTTTCTAAAATGGCACATTTTATACCTTGTAGAAAGACGTCAGATGCAGTACATATATTAGATCTTTTCTTTAAGGAAATTGTCAGATTTCATGGATTACCGAGGAGTATTATCTCTGACCGAGATAGTAAATTTGTTGGATACTATTGGAAGACCTATTGTAACTAGGGATTGCACCTGAGTATGGCTAAGTATAGAACCTAGCAATCCAGTGAAACATGGGGCTATTCTCAGGTTGTGGGTAACCTATCCGAGAGTAGACCTCCAGATTAGGGGATGGCTTCCCCTTGAATCACCTAAAACTTAACTAAACTTTGAAGGAAAAGGGAGAGAGATTACATGAAATTGAAACTAAAACTAGGTGATTCACCAAACTGAATAGATCCATAGATTGAATTAGAACTCACAATGAAACGTAAAATAGCCTGGTAACTCACAACTTGACCCTGTTTTCCTTGAAAATCCTTGAAATAAAAAGGTATTTGTATTAAAAGAAGGGAAAAGCTCCCACAACTTAAAACCAAATGTACACAGATTAGGACAAGAACTGCAAAACACCTTCTTGAACATTCAACTTGAACAAACATGCAAAGTAAAGGATGAAAAGATCACAATAACTTTGACATGAATTCAAATAGGAAAACTCAAAAAATAATAGGGATGAGAAGGAATACGATTTTATTTTCAATGAAAGGAGCCAAGTACATCCATCTGCTTCTCTTGAGCTACAAGAATTCACCTCCAAGAAAGAGGGAAAGAAGAACTAACCTCAATCACCTAAGTCAGAGGTATAAAAAGACAACCTAGGAATCTGCATTCATGACCCACAACCTCCTAAAAATGGAAAACTCTCCAAATAGGCCCATGAAGATGCCTCATAAACTTGGATGCCAGATTCATGAGTTTATAGTGGGTAGCGGAAAAGTAGGACACCCTAAAAAGGTGGTCAAAGGAATAACCCTGTCCCCTCCAAGTCACGCACTAAAAATAACATTCTAACAATGGTTTATAAAACACCACTGTCGGAATTTACAATAAAAGGTATGAAATGACTTTTACATTTAAATTTTACCCCTCCTATGCCATAACTCAATTGGATTTCTTAGCACATGTGGATTTAAACAAAATTACTTCATTAAATTATTAAATAATTCTTGACCCAATTAAGGGGAGAACACATTTAATAATTATTCAAAATAAAAACCCACATCCTAAGAACATTGCCTAGCATACAAATAAAATAATAATTAATAAGGTTCTTGACCTAGTCCATAGAGGAAAAGGGAAAACCTATTAATCATTTCTCTACCACAACTGTTCAAAATAAGATGCCAAAAGAATGGCACTTCACTGTCGCTCCACTGGGAAACTTGCCATTTGTACTGGCCTTCTTGGATGTGAACTCAAGTCTGATTTGGAAACATTATAGTCTTTTCCTTTTGGCATTGATTGAGGTAGGCTTCATTTATTCAATCTTCATGTTATTTTGATTCATTCTATCTCTGGCATCATGGTCTGCAAATTGTGTTTATGTTTTCGAGGGCATTGGTCTTGCCATGCATTGCTCTTGATAGAATCAATTGTATTTCAAAGGCACTGTGATTTTTTGAGCTTGGCATCTCTGTATGATCTCAAAACACTGGCATTATTCTTTATCTCCTTTGTACATTCAACTTCATTGATGTTATGTCCCTTCATACATTGGCCTTAGGGCACTGTTGTTTCATACTCACTGGCCGAGAGCTATAGCATGGTATCGTTGTTGAATGCCATGGAGTATGAAACATCATGAATGAGGTCGAGGGTACTATGTTAATGCTTTCCCCTTTTTAGTGCGTTGCTAGGGCATGAGCCTACTATATCTTCTTCACACATGACCCGTGAGCAAGCATGTGTGTTTTGTTACTTCTTGAATGCTAGTATGTTCGGTTTCCACAAGCAACACATGCTCACTGTTTGTTTACTGATTTGGAGGGCACCATGTATTCCTTAGGATTACCAATAGATGACCCTCAAGCCATGAGCTAGGGCATCATTTTCATTTTTATGTTGCATTCACTATATTCATTGCTATATTGCAGTGCCACCATAATTATTGATGCTTGACATGTGACATTGTGTCTACTTTTTGTTTGGATTTGGATCGGGTATCATTGTTTATTTGATCCTATTATCATTGTCAATGAGTTTGATCTATATTTTACTTTTACTTGCCACATTTACAAGAGTGCATGGTGTCATACCCCTATCCTGTGCCCTATTGTCAAGTCGCTCATATGCGCACTGTTGCTTTGAATGTTTTGTGTACCCAAGTTTTATGTTGATGTCAGCCTTCATGCCCTGGGCTTGATCCTTGTTTACTATGTTGATGCCTGATGTTGTCACATGGCACCATGTTTCTATGTGTGTCTTCTATTTGATTGGCATTGGCTTCACTATTTTCTTAATCAGGCCACTGCTCCCCCTTAATGTTTAAATTGTTTCACAGGGCCAGTGAGCCATCGAGCTAGGGTATCACCATGACTAACTTTTTCCTGCTATAGATGTATTAATTTCTGGCATAGGATGTAAGCACCATGCATTTGCCTCTTATTATTCATGGAGCTCATGTACTTAACCTTATTGTTCATTGCAATGTTGTTCATGTTTAATCGATATTGGTTCCATGCTGATTATAAACGCACTGATTCCTTCCACAAGCCCTGAGCATAGAGTTGAATCATTTTGAATCTTAATTGTTATTCAGTTTTGGGGTCAAGATTTCTTTGTAACCTTGGTTGGCATTTTGCATCTATTATTTTAGCATAGATGTTATACAAATATCAATGCTATTTTCATGTTAATGCACTATTTCTTTTCAGCATTATGTACTTGACTGTTATTCACTGCCACTGTGAGGCCGAAAGCTATAACTCCTCATTTTCAATGTTTACTTGGTACTTTTTGGATGTCACTGTTATGTGATGTCTACCTATGCATCCAAAATTTATTGTCACTTGATTTGATTCGGGTTGCTCCCTATCATATCGATATTGAATTTGATCCCTGCTTGTATTCGAGGGCACATGCATATGTACTCACTTTATATTGGCAACTTGTTGAGATGGATTCTCCAAGGCCCAAGTTAGCCCCTTTGTATTTGGCTCATTATACAAATTTACATATGCTCATGCTATAGCATCAATGTATTGAATGTATATTTAGAGCACACTTATGCTATAATGTACCTTTCCCTGGTATACAAATTTATGTACCCCTCCTGACATGTTGATGATGAATGCCTCTTGAATCTTCTAGTGGCCTTCGACCATGCTCCATTTGATTTATCTTTGTAACCCTTGAGTGTCCCACTAATACTTCATCATTCACTAAATATTTCCCTTTCATAGGTCGGTGCCTCTCCTTGAGACTATTAGGGCTCCCCAAAATTTTGTGGGAATAGAGCTTCTAAGAACCTTAACAAGTTCAGTGTAAGGTGCTAGGAGATTTAATACTAATCATGGGTTTTCTTGGCCTATATCTGCACATGGAACAAATGAGTTATTGAAAAACATGGCATCTCTTTTATTTATGTAGCTTCTTTAGCACATGCCCTGAGCACATCCCCTCCCAGAGGTGTATGACAGAGTACATATATGCATCTTTGTGAATATTGTGGTACCATACATCATTTAGATCCATTGGATCTAACCCCCTTCTCTTCTCTTATCTACAGGTCCCGGATCTCAGGAGCACATGGAAATACCATTGATCAAGAAATCATTACCAGGAAATGTCTGGTACCCCTATATTTATGTTCATTATATATGTATGTCTGTACTCATTTATATAATTCTTATAGTGGCTATGCTCATGGCCTGTGTGAGCTTGGATAAATGGTCTATTCTTAGTTCTCTCCTTTTTTTCAGCACATTAAAGACATTGGTACATATATATGTAATTCCTTTAGATGTAGATCATTTATTTTCTCTTTCATGTACTTTAGAATGAAATGAATACAATTTTTAAGAAAGACCACTAATAATTCAAACTAGGGTGCAGTAGTCTCACTTAGTAACTAGGCCTCCAAAGGTGAGTGAAAATAATGATAACATTCTGGCGACCTCTTATGGAGTGCTTTCCTTCTAAGCGCCCTAACTAGTTTCCTTTAAATCCATTAGGCAAAGAGTCCTTACTTTCAAAATTAAACTTGGCTCCCAACCAAAACAACCTCCTTCTCTCCAACAAAACTGAAGCTAACTGCCTGAGATAGGCTTCTCAAGCTTATTGCTAACCAAAACCAAACTCAAAACTGAAAGCTAAAAGAAAACTGTGTTGAAGCACTTAGGGGACACAAAACTGAAAACTCCTATCCTACCCTACTCTAACTAGTATCAGCAAACTGGTCAAACAAATCCATTGACTGGACTATTGAAATAACTCTCTATCCTCCTTAGAGTGTTATACTTTGCACATTTGATGCCAACCAAGAGAAGATAGAACATAAGAACATATCGAACTACCTGCATGTCAACTTTTGAAATTGGTAGTCCAGATTACTTACCTTGATTAGATCATAGGTGATGTCTTCCTAGGGAGGTTGATAAGACTGAATAAGCTCCCGGTCACAAGTGAGTGGACTTCTGACATCACCCTCCATTAAATCTTTGAAAATGGATATCCTACTTGACCCCATCTGAGATAGATATCTGATAGGACACCCCCTTGAGAGTACAAAACTAGGCCTCTATTGCTCAATATGCATTACATTAATAACTTCAGCATGCTGATCAAAAATTTGCCCCTCCATGATGGCCTGCCATACCATTTCCTCTTTTACAGTTAGAGGACCATCCTCCTCATTAGTTGGAACACCCAAATGCTCATCAACACTTTAAACATGTCTTAGGTCCTTAACAATCATTGGCCACTCCTTATGGTCTAGAAAACATGATTCTTGAGATTCATCCATCACTTTACTACAAATAGGTCTAGATTCTATAACTGGAACAACAACCTCTTGAAAAGAAAAGTCTTCCTTATAGACTTGCATGTTATTATCTATTTCAGGAAGATGAGGAATGCTAACAAGAGCTTACCAGAAAGCATTTATCATAGAGTCAAAATCCTCTTGTTGTCCTAAGTTAGCAGCAACTATATCATCTTTCTTATCACAATCAGCAAGTTCAACTAGTAAATATTGCACTACCTCATCTTGCTCAATATAAGAAGGCATCTCCTCAAATAAATTAGTTAGGGCCTCACCTTCTTCACTTTCTTCCTGACCTTTTCTTTTTTGCTCTAATTCATCAACATGTAACAAATCTACTTGTTCCTCATGATCATCATGAAAAAGTACACCTAAAAGATAAGAATCATCTTCTTCCTAAAGACCAAAAATACTATGAGGTGTAGGGATCTCTTTAGGAATAGGCTCATAGGGCATAATCTATTGCAGGATGGGCTCACTGTCACTTAGGAAGTTAAACCTCTTAGGTGTCTCTTCTATAGGAATAGAATGAAGTGGATGGAAAACTAAGATAGGGTCATGAATAGGCTCTAAAAAATCATGGAGGTTGGGCCCCTGTAGACTAGGATTCTGAACTAAAGGAGAAATCCTAAAGCTTTTAATTTCAATAGAAATGCTAGTGGACTTACTAGGCAAGAAACTTGAGATTTGAACCTTGTGAGTCTCTTGTCTGGTCTACAAAGCCTCTAGGTTCTCTTCAGTAGCATGAGGCATCTCCTCCTCGATTTCCTCCTTAAGAAGAGTTGGCATCACGTAACCCAGATACATGGTCCATGAGGGTCTCCAAGACTGCATTAAGTTTTCATTTCCCTCTAGTGGATCTAGTGCTCTTTCTTGCATTGGGGCAGTAATGACCTCATGATCTCCTTGCCTTGGTTCTTGTGCCAATAGATCCTTAACCAATTGATCATTTTCTTATAACTCCTTTTGGAGATCCTTCTCAGCTCTTGTAGCCATAAGATATATGGTCCGTATTAATTCTTGATCCTCTTCAATCTTTTCTCCATGGATCTTCTCTTGTGTCAAGACCATATGGTTCTTCTCTTCAAGGGTCTTCTCATGAATTTTTATCTAGCTCTCGAGCTACCTTGAGAGCTCCTCCTTCTGAGACCTCATCTCTGCATAGTATTTCTTAAAAGAGCTCATTTCCTCTCAAAAATTTTCCAACCAATCATTGGAGTTTGTGTCTGAAGTGGGTAGGACTGATTCTGAGGATTGTAATGGTGACCCTCATAGGGTGGTTCATAGGGATGCAACCAGGATGCTTGATGTTGGGCGAGAGGGTACGATAGTGCATGCTGGTAACTTGTTGTTGCTTGGCCAACTTGATATGGCATGAATGTCAGCACATGGGTGGATTTTTCATGATATTGGGGTGGTAGGGAGAATATGCATTAGGAATTGACATGCTTACTTATCAAATGAGCTGGTAAAAAGGAGATTTTCTTAAACTTACTAGCACTTGGACTACTTAAACCAATAGATTTTCTTTAGAGTCACCATGGTGTTTGGAATAAACTACCTCTTAAAGGCTGATTACACTGAGGATCACACAAAAATCTCAGTGAATGATGAGATTCATTACAGTCCCACTGGGCATGCCAATAACTATTGTCACTAGGGATTGCACCCGAGTATGGCTAAGTGTAGAACCTAGCAATCATGTGAAACGTGGGACTACTCTCAAGTTGTGGGTAACCTATCTAAGAGTAGACCTCTAGATTAGGGGCCGGATTCCCCTTGAATCACCTAAAATTTAATTGAACTTTTAAGGAAAAGGGAGAGAGAGTGCACGAAATTGAAACTAAAACTAGGTGATTCACCAAACTAAATAGATCCACAAATTGAATCAGAACTCACAATGACACTTAAAATAACCTGGTAACTGACAACTTGACCCTGTCTACCTTGACAATCCTTGAAATAAAGAGTTATTTGTATTAAAAGAAGGGAAAATCTCCCACAACTTAAAACCAAATCTACACAGATTAGGACAAGAACTACAAAACACCTTCTTGAACATTCAACTTGAACAAACATGCAAAGTAAAGGATGAAAAGATCACAATAACTTTGACATGAATTCAAATAGGAAAAATTAGAAAATAATAGGGATGAGAAGGAATACAATTTTATTTTCAATGAAAGGAGCCAAGTACATCCATCTGCTTCTCCTGAGCTACAAGCATTCACCTCCAAGAAAGAGGGAAACAAGAACTAACCTCAATCACCTAAGTGAGAGGTATAAAAAGAAAACCTAGGAATCTGCATTCATGACCCACAACCTCCTAAAAATGGAAAACTCTCCAAATAGGCCCATGAAGATGCCTCATAAACTCAGATGCCAGATTCCTAAGTTTATAGTGGGTAGTGAAAAAGTAGGATGCCCTAAAAAGGTGGTCAAAGGAATAACCCTGTCCCCTCCAAGTCATGCACTAAAAATAACATTCTCACCATGGTTTATAAAACACCACTGCCAAATTTTACAATAAAAGGTATGAAATGACTTTTACATTTAAATTTTACCCCTCCTGTGCCATAACTCAATTGGATTTCTTAGCACATGTGGATTTAAACAAAATTACTTCATTAAATTATTAAATAATTTTTTACTATTATTCACTGACACTATAAGGTTGAAAGCTATAACTCCTCATTTTCAATGTTTACTTGGTGATTTTTGGATGTCACTATTATGTGATGCCTACCTATGCATCCAACATTTATTGTCACTTGATTTGATTCAGGCTACTCCCTATCATATGGATATTGAATTTGATCCCTGATTGTATCTTGAGTGCACATGCATATGTACTCACTTTATACTGGTAGCTTGTTGAGATGGATTCTCCAAGGCCTGAGTTAGCCCCTTTGTATTTGGCTCATTATACAGATTTACATATGCTCATGCTATAGCATCAATGTATTGAATGTATATTTAGAGCACACTTATGCTATAATGTACCTTTCCTTGGTATACAGATTTATGTACCCCTCCTAACATGTTGATGATGAATGCCTCTTGAATCTTCTAGTGCCCTTCAACCATGCTCCATTTGATTTATCTTTGTAACCCTTGAGTGTCCCACTAATACTGCATCATTCACTAAATGCTTCCCTTTCATAGGTCAGTGCCTCTCCTTGAGACTGTTAGGGCTCCCTGAAATTATGTGGGGATAGAGCTTCTGAGAACCCTAACAAGTTCAGTGTAAGGTGCTAGGAGATTTAATACTAATCATGGGTGTTCTTGGCCGATATCTGCACATGGAACAAATGAGTTAGTGAAAAACATGGCATCTCTTTTATTTCTATAGCTTCTTTAGCACATGCCCTGAGCACAGCCCCTCCCAAAGGTGTATGATTGAGTACATATATGCATCTTTGTGAATATTGTGGTACCATACATCATTTAGATCCATTGGATCGAATCCCCTTCTCTTCTCTTATCTACAGGTCCTGGATCTCAAAAGCACATGGAAACAACTTTGATCAAGACATCATTACCAGGTAATGTCTAGTACCCCTATATTTACGTTCATTATATATGTATAATTTTTACTCATTTATGCAATTCTGATAGTGGCTATGCTCACGGCCTTTGTGAGCTTGGATAAATGGTCTATTCTTAGTTCTCGCCTTTTGTTTAGCACATTAAAGACATTGGTACATATATATGTAATTCCTTTAGATGTAGATCATTTATTTTCTCTTTCATGTACTTTACAATGAAATGAGCACAATTTTTAAGAAAGACCTCTAATAATTCAAACTAGGGTGCAGTAGTCTCACTTAGTAACTAGGCCTCCAAAGATGAGTGAAAATAATGATAACAAGACCCTTTGGAGAAATTTTGGCACCGAGTTGAAATATACTTCTACATTTCACCCACAAACTGATGGATAGATAGAAGTACCATGAGTTGGATGAAGAAATGACAGTACCGAATGATTATCCTAATAAAAAAATAGAAGTTGAGCAAATTTTGGAGAAAAGAATTGGAAGAAGTACAAGAGGAAAACATTATATGGAATATCTGGTAAAGTGGAAGAATAGACCGATTGAAGATAGTTCATGGATTTCACAATCTGAGTTAGATTCAGCTCATATCGTACCTACTTCATCATTCAGAGAATCATTTCAAATAACCCTAGGTGTCTGATGTAGGAGCATCTCAGGTCCTTTTCAATCATGTGTCACCAAAAACATGTTTGTGTTTTCCTGTGTTGCCTGGTTCCTTCCTTGATCGAGTTGGTTTGGTGTTGCTCGGTTTCCTTTATTTACCAGGGTTGGTCAATTATCTCTTTGGTGCTCATTAAATTTCCCTGGTGCTCAGTGATGCTTGTTTGGTGCTCGGTTATCCTTGCTTTTGAGTTTTTTATTTTAGTTTCCTTTTGAGGCTGACTCTTGCAATTTAATTATGGTCATGGATTTAATGTTGGAATTTATCATTGGGAAGTGTGTGGACCTAGATCTAGTTGTTCCTTCCATTGATAGTAGATCTGAAGGTCGACTTGTTCGATAGCCTCTTGTATATAATATAATATATTTTTTTATTTTTAGAATATTAACTAGGATCCTCATATGTTGGAGGACTTCTATATGTGAATTGTAATATTTGGCCTATACTGGGAAGGCCTTACAGCCCGACATGTATGAATCAATTAAAATAAATATATGAAAGATATATTCATTCTCTCTCTCACTTGTGTGTTGTTTTTTCCCTATGTGATGTTTTCAATGTGGATTTGGTTAGGGTGTGCCTTTGGCCCCTCTCCCTATCCTCCCTTGCATCAGAATATGCCTTCATCACTTTTACCATCAAGTTTTCCATTCCTATTGTCCTTCAGTATATAACATTTTCTTCCAAAGAATTTAAAGTATTTCACATTAGGTCCATAACCATGTCATAACTCAAAAGGTGTAGCATTTGTACCTTTCTTGACTTGTACTTAGTTCAAGGTATAAACAGTTGTACTTACATCTTCTCTCCAGTATTTTTGTGCAATATTTTTCTCTATCATCAGTGTTCTAGCACAATCCGTGATTGATCTATTCCTTCTTTCTATTATACCATTATGTGGAGGGGTCCTTGGTGCATACATATGTCTCTTAATTCCTCTATCATTGCAGAACATGTTGAGCTCATTAGATATAAACTCTCCTCCACTATCAGATCTCAGACATTTCAAACTTTTACATGTTTCTTTCTCAACTTTTTCCAAATACCACTTAAACAACTGAAAGGCATCAGATTTTTCTTTAAGAAACATCATAGTCATCATTCTAGAGTAATAATCAACAAACAGAATGAAATATTTATCACCATGGTAACTTTTCACTCCAATAGGTCCACAAAGGTCAGTATGAACCAATTCCAAAATATCATCAGAAGTATAGCTTTTTCTCTTGAAACTTGACTTTTTCATTTTTCCCAATTGACATTGCTTACACATTACATTATTAGTTTTCTTCAATCTTGGTAATCCTCTTACTCTTTTGATCATCTTACTAATGCTTACCAAATTATCAAAGTTCACATGACACAACCTCATATGCCATAACCACACATCATAAAATTGTGCAAACAAACATGTCTCATCAGATAGGTCTAGATAGAACAAATTACCTCTTATTTATTCTCCACTTCCAATTAGTTCACCAGTGGCATCAAATATCTTAGCCTTTTGTGATGGAATTCAACTCGGTAACCAGAACTGTTTAACTTTGCAACACTTAACAAATTATAGTTAAGTCCTTCAACACAATAAGCATTGTCACATCTGATCTTATCAGTCAATCTTATTAATATTTTTCCTTTCACAAGACAAGGTGCATCATTACCAAACTTAACACTACTACCTTTGTAATGATTTAAGGTTTCAAACTTACTTTTATCACTAGTCATGTGATGTGAGAAACCACTATCAATTATCCATCTATCACCTTTACTCGCATATGAAATAAATGAAGTTTTCTCGTCTTCATCAGAATCATCTTTCATAGCAACATAAACAATGTCTACATCATAATCATCAAATTCACTATCAGCTTCTTCTTCAGCAATATAACAAGACTTCTTACCTTTATCCTTGTATTCCTTATACCTTCTATAATCTACGTCATCCCTTTTGTCTTTGTACTTTCTTTCCCTTCTTTCATCCTTGTCATTCTTGTTAGGACATCTTGGTGAAATATGACCAACTTTATTACATGAGAAACCAATTACAGGAAGTTTACCTATGAATTTTCCTTTTCCTCTCGGTAGTCTTCTATCCATGAGTGCCTCAAGATCATCAAGATCATCATCAGAAGTATCAGTGTCACTTTTCTCACATGTTTCTTTTCCTTTCTTAAACTTTTGAAGAACCAATTGAGATTTGAATGTAGATTCAATATTATGAGTAGTGAAATTATCAAAATTTAACAATTCAAAAGCATTAAGTCTACCAACTAGGCCTTCCAAAGTTAAGTTGTTACCAGGAGCACATCTTAGTTCTTGTATTGCAAAAACTCTAATAGCATAAATAGGAAGTAGGATTCTCAAAACTTTTCTAATAATAGTTTCATCATTAATATTTCCATTAGCTCCTCTAATATCATTCACTACCTCTCTAACTCTAGCACAATATTGAGCAATAGTCTCACCTTCTAACATTCTCATTTCATCAAACTTACCTCTCAAACTTTCAGATTTGGCTCTTAGTACATTTGTGTCTCCACCATAGATAGCTGTCAGTGTATCCCACATTTTCTTTGCATTGGTACAATCCTTGATGTCTTCAAATTCAAGATAACTTAGGGCCAATGCAATCTCCAACATTGCCTGATTGTGTTATTGCTTTTCCTTCATCTTTTGGGTTGTCAAAGATGTTGGTATTGTTATGTATTCATGTTCCACATAGTATTTTGTTTCATCACCAATTCTAGCTAGGTGTAACTTCATCAAACTTTTCCATGCAGGAAAGTTATCCATGTTCATCTTTGGTACCTCCTTTTTGTACATCTTGATCTTTAGCTTCAAGTACCTTTAAAAATTTTCTTACAATCACCACAAGCTCTAATACCAATTGTTAAATGATTTTAGAATAACTAAGAGTGGGGTGAATCAATTATCCTCAAGTCTAGATATACCAATTGAACTTTAAATACTTCAACCAACTTAGAACTTATTCAACAATCCTCTTGGTCTCTATAGAATATAACTAGTAACATAAACTTGCAGTCCACTGTCCAAAAGTAATCAACTTGCATAATATAAAACTCTTAACTGTAAAACACATCAAATAACATTTACACAAGTATGACACCAGGATTTAATGTGGAAACCCAATTTGGGAAAAACCACCAATAACATGCTACCAAATTTTCACTCTTATGAAGTGAGCTCTGTGATGAGCCAACCGTGTTAAAGGTTACAATACACACTCCTAGGTGTGACCCTATTAAAGCATTTAATCACCATGTTAGGAGTGTCCTTGTTAGAGGGATTAAGAACATTCCATTAGAATGTCACCTTGATTAAAGGATTTACAAATGACTATTAGGTCAACCTTGATTAAAGAATTTTGACTGATACAGTGGTTAGAAAGTAACAGTAGGTTTTGATTTGAAACATACAACTCACTTTGCAAATATAGATCCAATGTAGCTCATATGTTGATCTACTAACTAGCCTTCATTATCATCTCCATCTCTAATCTACTTTGAAATCCTTCAAGAAATCACCACAACTCTTCTCATCTCTTCATAGCTCTTCTCAACCTTCTGCTTAGGTTCACCAATCAACAGAACCAACCTCTTTGCATAACCTACAATTAGGTCACCCTTATACCTCCTTGATTAGGTAGTTTAATCTTTTGTCACTTAATCATCTTTGTAGATCTTAGGTTTAGGTCAGATTCATCAAATCCTTCCAACATTTTGTTCTCCTCCTTATCCTTCTAGATACTTCTCAAAACTTCTCCTTGAATCCATAATAAAATGGTTTACCATGCATTAAATACTCCAAGTCATTCATCCTTATCTTCAACGCATTTACATATTTAAAGAATTCAACTATGTTGTCTAGGAATTTCAATTCCTTCATAAATTGTAGAATACTGACACTTAGTCATCACTATGTTCTTCTACTCAGTCTTCACTGGATGGCTCAGTCATTGCTAAAACTATTCTTCTCGGCAATTACTATATTTTCTTGGCTATTATCTGATACTCGGCAATTAATGATGCTCAGTCGACACTAAATTTTCTCAGCTTATACTGGCACTCGGTAAACACTAGCATCACTCGGATTACACTTAAGTTTCTTAATCTTCTGCTATTTTTCTTGCTTAAGCCTAATCTTTCAGACATTCTTTCCTCATTTATTCTAAGCTTCAAAACAACTGACTTCTTCACTTAGTATTATAGATAAACAATACATTACCTTGCCAATGTGCCAACTAATCAAGTACCCATTGTAGTTTCTCATAACTCAACCTTTCACCAGGTCTTCTTGTTATCTCCTTTTTTCAAATCCTCTTTATCAATCAAAAGATATGGTACTTTACTAGATAGCAATTGTCTCACTAGTTGAGGTTTGAAATTAATGACAATATAGCAGTTGTTTCAATTGTAGTTTCCAACATAAGGATCCACTTTCCTTAGTATAGTGGAATTTTTTTTTCATGTGACATTATTTTCTTATAAAGAATTATTTGCTTTGATTTGGGATTCTCTCTTATACAAGAGGTGTGCATCCTTGATCACAACCTCTTCTTTATTTGCAAAACTATGTTCATTATAAATAAATCCCCTTACTATGTGTTTCAAAGTCTATCATCCTTCATCAAGAACTTTGTTTCACTTGGTAACAGGGGGATAAATGGGTGCATTCTTCTTCTCCTCCCCCTCTTTATCATGAAGATGTTATCTTTGTTCAAGGACTCCTCTTTAAGGTAGATGTTGTTGGAAACTGCAATTGAAGAGATTATTGTATTATCATTGATGTCAAACCTTAACTGGTAAGACTGTTGCTATCTAAGAAAGTACTATATCTATTTGATTATTGTGAAGGGGATAGCCAAGGTTGGTAACAATAGCACCTAAGGAAAGGTTGAGTTATCTTGATACTTCAATGAGTACTTGATTATGTGGCACAATGATAAGATAATATATTATTTATCTAAGTAAGAATGAAGACTAAATTGGTAGGCTTAACCGAGAAAAAGTGAAGAAATCTAGTTTAAGCCGAGTGATGTTAGTGTCGCCAGAGCTAGTATATGTCGAGTAAATTTAGTGTTGACCAAACATCAGTATTAGTTGAGGAAACATTTTTTGAGGTGACCGAGATTTCTAATGAAGATCGAGGAGTTGAACACTATATTGACCGAGAGTCATTAATTTACATTTGAGGAAGAATTCAGATTTCCAAGTGACATAGTTGAATTCTTGGATTATGTAAAATGTGTTGACTTTATTTATTGATTGTATGAAAGCATTTAATGCACTGTAAAATGTTTTATTGTAAATCTATTAAGATATTTGAGATATTTATAGAAGGATAGATGAAGAACATAAAGTTGGAAGGATTCGATGAATCTGACCTAACCCTAAGATCTACGAAGGAGATTAAGCGGCAAAAGATGTCTTGAAATAATTGAGGAAGTATTAAGGAAACATAAGCATGAGGTTCAAGGAGAGAGGATGCTAGAAGTATTGTTGATGTTATTGACTGTCTAAGTAGAAAAGGCTGAAGGAGAAGTATTGTGATTGCTTGAAGATATTTCCAAGCAGATCAGTGATGGAGATGGTAAAGGTTCACAGTCAGTAAGCTAGCATATGTGTACAGAATTGGATCTGATATTTGCAAAGTGAGTTGTATGTTTTTCATATCAATATTACTGTTACTTTCTAACCATTGTATCAATCAAAATCCTTTTAACAGAGGTTGGCCTAACAGTCATTTGTATAAATCCTTTGAACAAGGTTGCATTCTAATGGGAGGTATGTAATTCCTATAACAAGGCACACTTTTAATAGAGTGGTTGAAATCCTTTAACCGCTTTAACCGGGTCACACCTGACAGTGTGTTTGTAACCTTTGACAGGGTTGGCTTTTCACAGAGCTCACTTCAGAAGAATGAAAATAATAGTAACATGTTACAAAGTGGTTTTTCCCAAATTGGGTTTCCACTATAAATCCTGGTGTTAATACTTGTGTGAATGTTTTGGTTTGAACATTTCTATATTTTACAAGTTAGATACTATTGGATAGTGGACTGCACTATTATATATTTCTATTATGCAATCAATAATGACCGAGTAGCTGTTGGTTGTTGGATATGATTTGTTGAAGAGTTTTTTTAAAAAAATTTATACATATGGACCTGAGAACAACTGATTCACTCCCCCCCCCCTTCTCTGTTGTTCTAAATCATATTAACAATTGGTATTAAAGCTATTGGTGCTTATAGAGAACAATTTTAAAGGTACTTGAAGCAAATGATTAGGATGTATAAGAAGGAGGTACCAAAGCTAAATAAGGAGAACTTCCCTACATGGCAAAGTTTGATGAAGCTGCATCTGGTTGGTATTGGTGATTCTGTAAAGTATTCTGTTGAGCATGATTATGTCACACTTGTTGCACCTCTGACTACTGAGGAAATGAGAGCTAAATAAGAGCACAACCAAGCAATGTTAGAGATTGCATCTGCCCTAAGTTATCCAGAATTTGAAGACATCAAAGACTGCACTAATGCAAAACAAATGTGGGACACTCTTGCAAACAACTATGGTGGTGACATAAATGTACTAAGAGCAAAAGCTGAGAGCCTAAGAGGTAAATTTGATGAAATGAGAATGCAAGAAGGTGAGAATATTGCACAATATTGTGGTAGAATAAAAAGAGTTGTAAATGCTATTAAAGGAGCAAATGGAACTATTGATGATGAAACTGTAATTGGAAAAGTATTGAGAACTCTGCATCCTATTTATGCCATCAAAATTTCAGCGATTCAGGAATCTAGATGTAACCCTAACAATGCTCTTACTTTGGAAAGTTTGGTTGGTAAGCTTACTGCTTTTGAACTTTCTAACTATGATAACTTCACTGTTGCTAATGTTGAATCTTCTTTTAAGTCACAAATGGTTTTGAGTAAGTCAAAGAAGGAAAAATAAAGATGCATCAGTGAGAGTGAAAGTGAAAGTGACACATCTGATGAAGAACTTGAGGATCTAGAAGCTCTTATGGCTAGAAGACTGAAAAGGGAAAAAGGAAAGTATAAACATAAACTCCCTATTATATGTTTTTCATGTAATAAAGTTGGTCATATAGATGCTAGATGTCCTAACAAGGATGATAAGGATGAAGAAAGAGACATCAATCATAAAGAAAAAAGAGAAGATAGAGGTCACCAAAGGTACAAGGACTACAAAGGAAAAGGTAAGATATCCTACTATATTACCGAAGAAGAGACTGACACTAATAGTGATGATTTTGAAATTGAAGTTGTCTATGTTGCAATGAAAGATGAATCTGAGGAGGATGAGAAAAATGCATTGATATCTTATGTGAACAAAAATGATAAATGGATTATTGACAGTGGTCATTCACATCACATGACTGGTGATAAGAGTAAGTTTGATACCTTAGATCATTATAAAGGTAGAAGTGTGAAATTTGGTAATGATGCACCATGTCATGTTAGAGGTAAAGGATTGATTGAGCTGACTAATAAGATCACTTGTGAGAATTCTTATTGGGTTGAGGTTCTTAACTATAATCTATTGAGTGTTGCACAACATAATAGCACTGGCTATCGAGTAGAATTTCATCATAAGAAGGCCAAAATATTTGATGCCACTGGTAAACTGATTGGAAGTGGAGAACAGACAAGAGGTAATTTGTTCTATCTAGACATATCTGAAGAAACATGTATGATTGCACAACTTGATGATATCTGGTTATGGAATAAGTGGCTATGTCATGTTAACTTTGATAATCTAGTAGAAATTAGTAAGAAGAAGAAAGTGAGAGGTTTGCCTAGATTGAAGAAACCTAAGAATGTAATGTGCAAAGAATGTCAGTTGCGTAAGATGACAAAGTCTAGTTTTAAGAGCAAAACTTTTACTTATGAGAATGTTTTAGATTCAGTTCATACTGACCTTTGTGGACCTATGGGTGTACAAAGCTATTGTGGTGCTAGATATTTTATCCTTTTTGTCGATGATTATACTAGAATGATGATTGTAATGTTCTTAAAAGAAAAATCTGATGATTTTCAAATTTTTAAGTGGTATTTGGCTAAGGTTGAAAAGGAGATAGGTAGGAACCTGAAGTGTCTAAGATCTGAATGAGATGGAGAATTTATATCCAATGAATTCAATCTATTTTGCAATGATAGAGGCATCAAAAGACAAATGTCTGCACCAAGAACTCCTCCACAGAATGATATAGCAGAGAAAAGGAACATATCTATCATGGACTGTGCAAGGACATTAATGATTGAAAATAATGTTGCACAAAAGTACTGGAGGGAAGCTTTAAGTATATTTTTTTATACTCTTAATTGAGTACAGGTCAAAAAAAGGTACAAATCTGACACCTTATGAGCTATGGCATGGGTATGCACCTAATTTAAAGTACTTTAGAATTTTTGGAAGCAAATGCTACATACTAAAGGACAATAGGAATGGGAAATTTGATGCTAAAAGTGATGAGGGCATATTCCTAGGCTATTCCATAAAAATTAAAGCTTATAAGTGTTTAAACTCTAACACTAAAAAAATTGTGCAAAGTGTGAATGTCAAAGTAGATGAGTACACAGAGAAAAATGAAGCTAACAGCAAAAGAGAACCAGAAGATTACAGATCTTTTGTGTATATAGAGGAAGGAGAGGCAAGTGACAAACTTGCACCTGATGCAAAGTCTTAGGTAAGCAATGTCAAGCATCAGGAAAACAATGATGAGAGAGAAGAAGAATGTGTCAAGTGACAGGAGGAAGCTATCGAGTATCAGGAAGAGGTTGTCGAGCATTCAGAAGCTAAATCTGACAATCTTGTTGGTGAACCTGAAGAGAAATATGAAAGGAGAGAAGAACCTATTTTGGCACAATATGTAAGGAGACATCACAAGCCTGGATAGATAATTGGAGACAAAGATACTGGAGTTCTGACCAGAAGCAAGAAAAGAGATCCGACATGTTTACTATGTGAATTCGAGCCTAAGACAACAAGGGAGGCATTAGAAAATGAAGATTGGATACAAGCAATGAATGAGGAGATAGACCAAATAGAGAAGAATAATCCCTAGACTCTGGTGCTGAGACCAAAAAATAAAAATGTCATTGCAACAAAGTGGGTGTTCCGGAACAAGCTGAATGAGCATGGTCAAATCACAAGAAACTAAGCTAGGCTAGTATGCAAAGGCTATGCACAAGAAGAAGGAATAGATTATGGGGAGACATTTTCCCCTATAGCTAGATTGGAAGGAGTAAGAATCTTACTTGCATATGCTGCCTACAAAGATTTCAAGGTATACCAAATGGATGTTAAGTCTACATTTTTAAATGGTATATTAAAAGAAGAAGTGTACATTGAAAAGTCGGAAGGATTTTTTGATCCAAACAATAGACACATGGTTTTCAAACTGAACAAAGCATTGTATGGACTAAAGAAAGCTCCCAAAGCATGGTATGAGAGACTGCACAACTACCTGATACAGATTGGATTCTCAAGGACATATGACACAAGCAATTTGTACATGAAAGATGAAGAAGGTAAAGGAATCTTGTTGGCTAAGATTTTTGTAGATGATATTATATTTGGTGGACAAGATGCCTTGTGTAATAAATTTTCAAATGAAATGCAAACTGAATTTGAAATGAGTATGTTTGGGGAGATCAAATTTTTTGTTGGTTTACAAGTATATCAGATGGAAAAAGGAATTTTCATCACCCAGTCTAAATATGTTCATGAGATACTAAAAACCTTTGGTACGGAAGATTCAAGGCTAGTAAGTACTCCCATGGCTATTGGACAAAAGTTGTCTAAAAATGATGATGTTGCAAAAGTAAACCAGACTTTGTATAGATACATGATTGGAAAGCTACAATATGTTGTACACAACAGACCAAATATTTCTTTAGTTATTGGGATTGTGGCAAGATTCTCTACCAATCCTAAGGAAACTCACATGATGACTGTCAAAAGGATAATAAGATATTTTAAAGGGACTGCTGACTATGGATTGTACTACAAGAAGCATGAAAAGTTTGAACTGAGAGTGTATACTGATGTTGATTGGGCAAGAAATGTGGATGACAGAAAGAGTACTAGTGGTGGAGCTTTCTTTCTTGGACAGATATTAGTTTCCTGGACAAGAAAGAAACAAAATTGAATTTCCCAATCTACTGCTGAAGCCGAGTATGTGGCTGTAGCAGTGAACTGTTCAAACTTGGTATGGATAAAGCAATTGTTGGTAGGCATGAAGGAAGAGATCACTGAACCAGTTGTCATCTACTGTGACACCACAAGTGCTATCAACATCTCTAAGAATCTAGTGATTCACACAAAGACTAAACACATCACCATCAAGTATCATTACTTGAGGGAACTGGTACAAGATAACGAGGTCCAAATGGAATATGTGCATACAAAGAAACAAATAGCAGACATATTCACCAAAGCCTTACATAAGAAGCTCATGAATATCTGAGAGGTCAATTAGGGGTTCTTCCCCTAACTAAGGTTGCCTAGTCAAGCTAGGAGCACTACATCAAATGTGCTACAAAGAGTATTTGACAAATTGATGTAGAGACAGGTCACACTTTAGGAGCAGCCTAGAGTTGTGAAAAGTATAGAAAAGACAAGAATCAGTCATAAGAAAAGATGGTAGAGGGAGAAATATTGTTACTGAACTAAAAAATGATATCTACATCTATAGGATGTATGTTTTAGTTTCTGCTTTGGCATTTTTGACAAACAGGGAGATGATCACAGATGAATACACATGGTGAGATTTCATGGAAGATCAAGTAAGAGGGAGAGATTTAGTGGACAGTCATATAAGCATGGCTAATTGATTCTATATCAGAACAAAGCTAAGGATATTATAAATATTTCTGATGGACAGATAAGTTTTGGATTGGTTGGTGATTCATGTGTTATTCATATGGTGTTGCCATCAATGCCAAAGAGGGAGATTTTTCAAAACTGCAACTGAAGCAATTATTGTATTGTCATTGATGTCAAACCTTAACTGGTAAGACTATTGCTATCTAAGAAAGTACTATATCTATTTGATTGTTGTGAAGGGGTTAGGCAAGGTTGGTAACAATAGCACCTAAGGAAAGGTTGAGTTATCAGTATGTAATGTCCCCTTTTTTGGGGTACAATATATTGAGCTATGTCATTAGCCTACTTTCCCTAATCCAAATGGCTAACCATGGTGTGGCAGTGTTCCACGAGATGATTGGCCTAGGTGGTTTCAATTTGAGGCCAATCGGTGTAGTTTCTACAGGTTTCCAAGGCACTTACTATTTATAGTAAGTCAACAGGGGTTCAGAATTCTCAGCTTTTCAGTAGTGGACTTGGAGCGTCTCGTCGAGAGCTTTCCGGTGAGCTATCACATGATGGAATCCGAGCTCATTTGGGCTTCCATTTTAATGCCAGATGATTTCCTCACTTATTTATTATTTTACTTTATAATTCAACGGTCATTTATTTAAAGTGACTTAAAATGAGTTTATAAGAGATGAAATAGGCATACGAAGAGTCGCAGTGGGGAAACTGAAGAGTCACAGTTGCAGCCATAAGAGGAGGTTTTGGAGACTCATTTAGCATGGTTCAATATATAGATTTTACTTCTCTTTGAAAGTTTGAGAAGCTTCAGCTATCGAATCAGAAATCTAAGGATGGAAACCTTCAGCATTTCTTGGTCGATTGGACAGAAACCTGATTCATCCTGGTGTGGATTCATTCAGAGTTCACCATTGTTTTATTAGGTTCTTTACTGTATTTCAGATTGGATATTGTATTTCATGGTTATTGTATTGCTGATGTATAATACAAACCTAATTTTCTGAGTTATTTCATAAGATTGTACTTGCTAGTTTTATGAATAAATCTATTGGTTATTCGAGAATATCTTTTGGTTATTTGCATGTTATTGTTTATTATAAATCTGCTTAGGATTTATTGGTCAGAATCAATAAATGGCCGGTTAGGGTCATTTCAGTGGTATCAGAGCTAGTTTTCCTGCCAGCCTGTGAAGTTTTATCAAAAACAAATCTATAGGAAGGTTTTGTTGGAGTTGGTTTTCCTACAAAGCTTTCAAGTAATAGAGGTAAAGTATTTGTAGTTCTGAGATGTTGAGGATTGATGTAGAGAAAGGAAGAGAAATATTTATCAGATGTCTTAATATTTGAGGTTGTGCGTATGAGGTAAATCTGAAGGTTAATAGTTTGGCAAATAATAAAATTGTTAAGCTTCTCATTGCCATTATTGGTATGAATATATTAAAGGCATGCAATTTAAAAGATCAAACATTATGCGAAATAATATTGGGAGCATGTTTCCATGTCAGAATATTTGAAGTGAAGCGATATTTTTAAAAGTTTGAGAAATATTTATTTTTGGGCCTGTCTCATTCGTTATTTTAGTGGAAATATTTTAAATATTCCGTGAGACATTAGAGCTCCTTATTTTTGGTGTTCAAATAATGGATTGAGGTTTACAAAAATGGACGACACTTTAATATTTGATTTATTTATCAGGCAACAAGACTGCCTGTAGCCATAAGTCTCTAGAATTTTGGGCATCCTCATTGCATAGTTGTTATTGTGAAACACACATCTTCCTGCACCAGCGTGAACCACCTCTGGACACAGGTCGGCATAGCTAGAAGAATACTCACACAGAATGAGGGATATCCCACCCAGCTCTCTACATGCCAGTAGTGCTAGATGAGGCACCTTTGAAATCCCCACACACCAGCATAAATGCCTCAGAGTGGGGTATGTTCGCTCTGGCATCTTGGATACGAGTAGAAGAACCAAATCAATTCTAAGGCACAGGTGATACTAGACTATAGCAATAGCGCACAGGAAGTCTGAAGGGAATAAGGAGTGACTGGTTAGAGCTCTTGTAGCAGTAAATGTTGGAAATATTCAAGAATTAACCGAGTTACTGAGAGGGGAGGGGTGAATCAGTAACTCCAAATTTTCTTTCAATTACAGAAGTATTAACATGTAATTTACTTTAACCTTTGCATACAGAAAGCATGAAACTTAAAAGCATTCACAATAATGACACATAGATTTGGTTACCCAGAAACCTTCCAAAAGAAAGTAAAACTGGGGTGGGGATGAAACCCACAAAGCTTTAATACTGCAGAATAAAGTTGGCCGGTTAAGGCTTACAATTTGATCACTTTTGATGATCTGCCCTGTTAGGAGCAATAAGGATTGCTAAATCCACCCTGTTAAAGGATTTACAAAACATACAATGAAGTATGCACTCGGTAAAGAGATTTTACAAAAGACTGTTAAGTCTACCCGGTTAAAGGATTTAGTACTGATTCACCTATTAGGATGAAACAGTAGATCTCTTGCTTTGCAACTGGATTGCTGATTGAGATTTGCTGATGTACTGATCACCTTCTGTGATGAATTTATCTTTGATGTTCCTTATACTGCTGAAGCTTTCTGTAATTCGCTTATCTCTGCCTTTCTTTTTCTTTCACATATGTTCCTCATTCATACATCTTTACATTTTTACAACATTGTTTATATACAAGTCTTAAACAATTAATTACAATTACAATTACACAATCAGCTTGACAAATAAACATAAGTGCTACTAAGTCAGCCCAAGTATGGTTACACGGTTCCTGCAAACTGACTCGGTGACTTTCTGATACTCAGCGTCCACTGCATTACTCGGCATTATCATGCACTCGGTAGAAGTGAAGGCACGGTTCATACTGATCACTCGGTAGGTATTGAACTCGGTAAATACTGGTGACTCAGTAGACATGATGTTACTCGGTTTACACTATCCTGTTCGGTTTGTACTAACTTGCTCGGTTTGCACTGTCTGCTCAGTTTGCACTGTCTGCTCGGTTTGCACTGTCTGCTCGGTTTGCACTGTCTGCTCGGTTTGCACTATCTGCTCAGTTTGCACTATCTGCTCAGTTTGCACTGTCTGCTCAGTTTGCACTGTCTGCTCAATTTGCACTGTCTGCTCGGTTTGTACTGTCTGCTCGGTTTGCACTGAGAACGCAAATAAGTGTTGTCACTAGTGGCAATTCTGCTTAATGCCAATAGTAACAATACTGGTCGGGTTCCACAATCATTGACACCATCATTCCCAGTGCTGACAATAGTTGGGAAAAGAAGAGCTCTCTGTCATAAATAAAGAGTAGAGCATATGTATTGCACAGTGTTGAGACTTTCCACCATGTAAGAGTTATCACGCATGGGGAGTCATATCATTTTGAGGTGTTGGCATTATATCGAGCGGATGAATGAGTAATGCCTTACTACATCAGTAGCAAACACGGGTTGTATAAAGATTGAGCGCACATGGTAGTCTATAGTTGTATCAGTTAAAGTATCGGATGCTCACTACATTGAACTCACTATGCAACGTGACTAGTCTGACATTTTCAAACTTATGATTGGTTGAGTTGTTCTTACTATTGTTCAATGACAATGAAAGTTGGGTCCATTCGATACCATGTATGGATGAATTAAAGCGATGAAATACACTTAGGCTGGGTGTAGGATTTGATAACAAGGGGAACTCACGCACCAAAATATCCTTACATAGTGGTTGGAGATACATCTAGACATAGCACGCAAGCCTGTAGATTTGAGGATAAGATCAGTCTGGACCATTTGGTGACCGGTATTGTATGCACTGGTTAGGAGACATATAAATAGAATACACTGAATACACAACGCATACCAGAGTAGCTTCATACCAGAGATTGAACTATAGTTTCTAGTATTAATCATGGGATTAATGCTAGTATATAGAGAAATTATTAAAGACTCTATTGAGACCAGGTTGGGACCGTTCATCACACAAACCTCAAAATAGATCTTGCGGACAAATTGTTGGGTGAAATTGAATAACATAGAATAATGCAATGATAAAATAACACCATCAGCACCTATTCAACCATCATCAGTACTCAGAATGTTATGAAATTCCAGTAGAGACCCACCTGGATAATTGCATCAATCAGGGAGTTTTAAAGATCAGAAATTTGCATCAAAAATTAGCACATACTTATAGACTTACAAGACATTATCAATAAGTGAATCCTATTCATTCAACGGGTGTAATCAGGGGGAAATATCATTTTAATACTAGACTATCTAGTTTGTGAGAAATTTTGAATAAGGATGTGAGCAAGGAACTATTTGAGCACCTTCAGCCAGAATAAATAGAATTAATTTTGTGATAACAGCAGTGCACCGTTGCAACAGTGATTCAGTCCATGTGTAAAATTTGGAGAAGGTTAAATCATGGAGTCACTAGAAAACCCAGTGTTCTCAAAAGAGTTCAATGGCATGTTCTACGGTGTCCAGCTCAGAGATGTCCGGAAAGAAATGGAAATTGGGAATGAATTATGTTGCCTAGGTTGGCAATTAGAGAAGAAATTGACAAACCACATACTTTCCAAATTAAACGAAATAAACTCTTATCTATCTAGGATAGATCAAGCTGATTGTAGGCTTTTTAATTGGGCCATGCATCCCATGATGGTTGCCTTAGTGCAACGCAGGTTTCTGAGACATCCACTTCAAGATGTTAGGCTGGTAGTCACCTCATGTCTTAGTGAGATCACTCGCATCACAAATCCCATTATTCCTTACACTGAGCATATTTGGAGATAGGTGTTATAGCTAATTGTAGATAGCTTAGATGGACTGAAATATGATAGAGATTCAACCTTTGGTACACAGGTAAAAATCTTGGAGTTAGTGACCAGCACTAAAGTTTTCAGTCACATGCTAAATCTTGGTTATGATGAAATGATTCAACAATTATTTCAGTGTCTCCTAGACAATTACAGAGAGTGTCATTCAGATGAGGTGAAGACATGTATTACGACTATCTTATCCTCGATCTTAGATGAGGACTGTGACATATGCAAACAATTGCGGTCTGAATTGTTGGCATTATGGAGAGGAGGAATAAGGAAAGCATCCATGACATATGAACTCTCAGTTGAATTAATTAAGCTTCAAGCTGAAAGATTCATGAGTTCGTTATCTAAAAATGAACAAACATCATTGGGCTTACAAGTTGTAGGATCTTTGGTGATAGACCCAGACTCAGTGATTGCAGGGCAGATTTGTTTCTTATGTCAGGGGAGTTGGTCACAAGGGCATGTTTTCATTTTTTATCAAGGGAAAGATAAATTGCAGCCTAGTGATAGAGACATTACAGTTATGACTACCCCACTTTCAGGATGTAGTGGTGAGTATTCAGATTTCTATTTCAGTGACTTGATGGTGGAGTTTGATAACTCCATGGTTATAGGTCATGGTAACCCGTTGGAGACCTTCAACGATTCTAGTAATGAGGAATCATGTGACTTCTTTAGCAGCACTTCACTTTTGCATCACACGGATATGGATGATCCATTTGGTCGTGCATCTTGGGGTAACACTGATGAGAAGTGTGTCTTAAAGAGTCAGCTGAAAGTTAGCGATGATGCCATTATTGTAGCACTAGTTCACCATGATAGCACTCACCAGATCATCAATTATCTGTACAGGGCAGCTCAGAGAGATCAAGGGCAAGGCAGCCGAGGGATTGGATCCTATACTGTAGGTTTATAGGGAGTCAGGGCAGCATTTGAGGATTGGAAGTTAGAGTATTTGAGACTACTTACAGACCATGACCACATGTTACAAGTTGTCAGGAATTATGTTGAGCAGTTGGGGAGTAAGGAGGTTGAGATCAGTAAGCTCAATAGGGAGCTTAGTGCTACTCAGAGCACTTTGGACCACACTCATATTGCTCTATAGAAGGTGAGGAATTAGATTGTGGTCTCTAGCCAGTACAGGGAGTAGGATGATAGGGATAGGTCTGAATTCTATCAGGAGGTGATTCAGGAGCTTGATAGCATACAAGAGACCTATGACTTGGACAGTTTCCCAAGAAGATCTTTGGGTCATCAGGAATTTTGTGATGAGTTAGATCACTTTCAGAAGATGGATAACTCCTTGTTTGAGATGGGTATGGAGTGGACATTTGATAATCCCATCTTTGAGTTAGATGAGGGAGATACTTCCTATTCCCAAGATGAGGACGATGTTAGCTGCAGGGTCTGGGACCTAGGTGCAGTCATCAGAGGTAAGCCTTGGTCATCAGGTTGGATTAGTGGGATGAGCTCAGTTGATGAGCAGTATGGTTTGTGTACTCATAGTCCAAGAGTGGTAGCTTTTCTTAGTGGCATGATGGGAGCTATGCCTTTTCTTACACTACCACCCGATGAGGATGTTGATCAGGTAGGACTTCTTCAGTACGGGGTTATCGAGTTTGGCATGCTGGCTATACTGGCTAGTGTGAATTTTTTGCATAGTGGTATACTTTGTGTGACTCCAGGTATTGAGAGGTAGTCATGGAGTCTTTATGCTGATTTGGGGTTTCCAACAGAGCTATTCAGTGCATTATGGGTGGGAGCCTTATCAGGCAGTTTTAACAGTTTGCCTCTTTAGCGCAGTTTTTGGCTCAGGCAAATCAGAGTATGCTCGAGGGCGGTTTTCATTTTTGGAGCCGATCAGTATGAGATTTGGATTTCTCTAGCATATGGCTATAGAGGCACGAGAGGGACCAATTGGAGTGAGGTCCTTAGTTGGGTTGAGATCCTTCTTGCAGAGGTTAGTAGCACAAGGCAGGTTGGTTCGACAAATCCTGCAACGATTTGGGATTCTGACATTATATGGGCTACTGTTTGGTTATTGTATGAGTGGCTTCATAGATCGAAGCATGATGATTGGGTCAGTTTCACATGTTCAGTTGGTGGATTCATCTCCCAGAGGTTAGTTTGGGATCTCTGTATTTGATCTCAGCAGGTAGATACCGATTGCTTGAGGGCAAGCAATCTCCGAGAAGGGATGATTGTAATGTCCCCTTTTTTTGGGTACATTATATTGAGTTGTGTCATTAGCCTACTTACCCTGATCTAAATGGCTAACCATGGTGTGGAAGTGTTCCAGGGGATGATTGGCCTAGGTGGTTTTAGTTTGAGGCCAATCGGTGCAATTTCTGCAGGTTTCTAGGGCACTTACTATTTATAGTAAGTCAGCAGGGGTTCAAAATTCTTGGCTTTTCAGTAGTGGACTTGGAGCATCTTGTCGAGAGCTTTTCGATGAGCTATCACACGATGGCATCTAAGCTCATTTGGGCTTTCATTTTAATGCCAGATGATTTCCTCACTTATTTATTATTTTACTTTATAACTCAACGGTCATTTATTTAAAGTGACTTAAAGTGAGTTTATAAGAGATGAAATAGGCATACGAAGAGTCATAGTGGGGAAACTGAAGAGTCGCACTTGCAGCCATAAGAGGAGGTTTTGGAGACTCATTTAGCATGCTTCAGTATATAGATTTTACTTCTCTTTGAAAGTTCGAGAAGCTTCAGCTATCGAATCAGAAATCTGAGGATGAAAACCTTCAGCATTTCTTGGTGGATTGGATGGAAACCCAATTCATCTCGGTGTAGATTCACTCAGAATTTTCCATTGTTTTATCAGGTTCCTTTCATCCAGTCTTACTATTCTTTACTATATTTCAAATTGGATATTGTATTTCGTGGTTATTGTATTGCTGGTGTATAATACAAACCCGATTTTCTGAGTTATTTCATAAGATTGTACTTGCTGGTTTTATGAATAAATCTATCGGTTATTCGAGAATATCTTTTGGTTATTTGCATGTTATTGTTTATTATAAATCTGCTTAGGATTTATTGGTCGGAATCAGTAAATGGCCAGTTAGGGTCATTTCACAGTATACTTCAATGAGTACTTGATTATGTGGCACAATGATAAGATAATGTATTGTTTATCTAAGTAAGAATGAAGACTAAACTAGTAGGCTTAACCGAGAAAAAGTGAAGAAATCTAGTTTAAGCCGAGTGATGTCAGTGTCGATCGAGCTAATATATGTTGAGTAAATTCAATGTTCACCGAACATTAGTATTAGCCGAGGAAATAGTTTTTGAGGTGACCGAGCTTTCTAATGAAGACCAAGGAAATAAACATTGTATTGACTGAGAGTCATTAATTTACACTTGAGGAAGATTTCAGATTTCCAGCTGACATAGTTGAATTCTTGGATTATGTAAAATGTGTTGACTTTATTTATTGATTGTATGAAAGCATTTAATGCACTGTAAAATGTTTTATTGTAAATATATTAAGATATTTGAGATATTTCTAGAAGGATAGATGAAGAACATAAAGTTGGAAGGATTTGATGAATCTTACCTAACCCTAAGATCTATGAAGGAGATTAAGCAGAAAAAGATGTATTGACCTAATTGAGGAAGTATTAAGGAAACCTAAGCATGAGGTTGAAGGAGAGAGGATGTTGGAAGTATTGTTGATGTTATTGACTATCTAAGCATAAAAGACTAAAGGAGAAGTGTTGTGATTTCTTGAAGAGATTTTTGAGAAGATTAGTGATGGAGATGGTAAAGCTTCACAGTCAGTAAGCCAGCATATCTGTATGAAATTGGATCTGATATTTGCAAAGTGAGTTGTATGTTTTTCAGATCAATATTACTATTACTTTCTAACCATTATATCAATCAAAATCCTTTTAACAGAGGTTGACCTAATAGTCATTTGTATAAATCCTTTGAACAAAGTTGCATTCTAATTGGATGTATGTAAGTCCTATAACAAGGTGCACTTTTAATAGAGTGGTTGAAATCCTTTAGCCAGATCACACCTAACAGTGTGTTTGTAACCTTTGACAGGGTTGGCTTTTCACAAAGCTCACTTCAGAAGAGTGAAAATAATAGTAACATGTTACAAAGGTTTTTCCCAAATTGGGTTTCCACTATAAATCCTGGTGTTAATACTTGTGTGAATGTTTTGGTTTGAACATTTCTATATTTTACAAGTTAGATACTATTGGATAGTGGACTGCACTATTATATGTTTCTGTTATGCAATTAGTAATGACCGAGTAGCTATTGGTTGTTGGCTCTGAGTTGTTGAAGAGTTTTAAAGTTTGTTTTATACATATTGACCTAAGAACAACTTATTCACCCCCCCTGTCTATTGTTCTAAATCATATTAACAGATGTATTGTATACTATATCTCTTCCTTTCAAATCTCTCTTTCCACAAGTGGAATATCCTTTCATGATTATCTATTTTCTTAGCTCATAAGAGTCAACACTCTTAGCTATGTTTATGGCATACATTATTTTTTAAGGATATCTTCTTTTTGTTGGAAGTAGGTATCCTTTATTCTCTTCCTTATGATGTATCATATGGTTTCATCATAAGGAGGGGGGCATACATACAACCTCCCTTGTTAATTATGCATAGTATTTGAAAAGTTGTAACAAAGAAAAAACCAGCATTTCCAAAGCCGTAACAATGATAAAGCTATCATTTCCAAAGCCACTTTCAAAGTCACCCTGTATGTAAAAAAAAAAATTCCTCATGCATAAATTTATCAAGGTGGAGCTGACTAGCATGCACACAAACCTTCTAGAACTTTTAATTCCATCTTTTGCAGTGTTCTCTTTGTGTGGTCCACAATATGACATAAAATCTTACTAGACATGGTGCTCACACTTTATGTGGTTCACAGTAGGACATACAGTCTTACTAGACTAGGTAATCTCTCTCTCTCTCTCTCTCTCTCTCTCTCTCTCTCTCTCTCTCTCTCTCTCTCTCATGCTTGTGCTAGTAGGTTAGACCATGGAGTTAGTATCATCTTTGGTGATGCTCTTATTCTTCCTATGTGATCACTTTTTCTCTTGCAATAGATTTCTAGACATGATATTAGTGGGTGGGACATTTCTTGATTTGGAGTTTTATTTTAGTACTAACCCCTTTTGTGTGTTGTTTATTTTGCATTTGCCTTTTTCTTTTCACTTTGTTTATGTGTCCTTGTGCATGCATGTGGAGTTAAGATCTTTGGTTTGGGGGTTTATATCCTTAAACTTAGTGATGCCTTACCTCTTTTCAAATTTTTTGTGATCATATCTCACTCATTATTCTTCTTTATCTTCCTTTACTTTGATCATGAGTTTGTCTCACAATCCGCTAAAGTGGGGGATAAATGTATAGTTCTAAAATGTAAGCACTTAATTTGTGTACATTTTGGGACCATTTTTATCCCTCTTTGGTGTGTTTCTTATGTTAGGGCCTCGTATTACACCCTAAATTCATACTTAATTCAAATATATGTCCTCCTCCTTCAAACTCAAGGTTGGCTCTAATTTATATGCATAATTTTCCCATTTCCCTCCATTCATAATTCATTACCCTCCTAGGTCATTTTGACATTTATTTTAAATTTCAATATTTTCCTTAATTTCCTAACAAACTAAGGCTTTCAGATCCCCATCTTAGTACACAACCCTAGGTCCTGGGAAAACTTTAAAAACATTTTCCTGGACTAGGCCGACTTAGGTCGGCCTTGTCCTAGTCTAGGTTGACTTAGGTTGGCCTTGTCCTAGGTTAGGCCAACTTAGGTCTTCCTTTTCCTGGACTAGGTCGACCCAATTCAACCTTATCATAGGGATTTGTATTTAGTGGGCTTCGAGCCTAATGCAAGGTTGTTTATCCTAGGTGCTTAATTGGGGTTGGCCTTGCAAAATTTGAGCCCTGAAATATATACAAAAGGTGAACTCTTCCTCTCATCTTCACATTTGGGATCAACTATTATAAATTATCCATCCATTATTGTGCAAGCTATCAAGGCTTTATGCAAGTTATTGTGCATCCAAGGAATTCATCAAGCATTCAAGTCCACTTATGCATGCAAGGCATTGCCTTCCATAGATCTATCTCTTTTCCACATTCAAGGACAAGCAAAGGAGTTTGACATCAAGGAAGGAGATCCACATTCATCCATCAAGTCTTCATCTTCTCTCTCTTCTTCATTAAGGTGAATTACGACATCTACTACATGAGGTTTTTTCTTACATGATTTCCTTTTTATTATTGTGTTAATTCAAATTTATTGCATCAACATACTTGATCATATTCTAAGGATAAATGCACCTACATGGTATGATATATTCTATTGTTTAGATCTAATCTCTGCTACATGACAGCATTCTTTCGATTACATCTATTTTATTTCAAATTTAATTCCTATATAGGGGCTTAACCAAGGTAATCCCCTTCCCACAATAATATCCCCTTCTTTTCTATTTGCAAGAATATGTGGCAGAGTTTTGGATCTAGATTTGCAAAGTTACAAAACTAGTGATTGCTCCTCTAAAGAATTTACCTAATTTCAAGTCATTAGGACTATTAGAAACTGTAATTGAAGGAATTTTTGTATTTTCATTGATGTCAAACCTTAACTGGTAAGACAGTTTCTATCTAAGAAAATACTATATCTATTTATTGATGAGAAGGATTAGGGAAAGGGTGATAACAATAGAACCTAGAGAAAGGTTGAGTTATTTGATATGAGTACTTGATTATCTAGCACAATGATAAGATAATGTATTGTTTATCTAAGTAAGAAGAAAGACTGAACAAGCAGGCTTAACCGAGAAAAAGTGAAGAAATCTAGTTTAAGCCGAGTGATGTTAGTGACGATCGAGAGCTAGTATATGCCGAGTAAATTCAATGTTGATCGAACATTAGTTTATTGCTGATTGACAGCATTAGTTGAGGGAGACAGTTTGAAGTGGTGACCAAGTTACGCAGTGATGATCGAGGAGTTGAACAGTATTGACCGAGCATCAATAATTTACAGTTGAGGAAGAATTCAGATTCCTAGCCGACTTAGTTGAATTCTTGGATTATGTAAATCGTGTTGACTTTATTAATTGAATGTATGGAGCATTTAATGCATGGTAAACCATTTTATTGTGATTTCAATAAAGAGATTGAAGATGTTTATAGAAGGATGGATGAAGAACATCAATGTTGGAAGGATTTGATGAATCCAATCTAAACCTAAAATCCACAGAGGAGATTAAGAGGCAAAAGATGGATCTACCTATTGAAGAGGTATAAAGGAAAACCTAAGTGTGAGGTTAAAGAATGATGCTGGAGTTGTTGCTGTTATTGACTGATAAGTCTAAGAAGAAAGACTGAAGGTGAAGGATTTTCAATCAGAGTTGTGATTTCTTGAAGGGATTTCTAAGCAGATCAGTGATGGTTATGGAAATGGAACTCGGTCAATTTGCCAGCATATATGTGTGAATTGGATCTATTATTTGCAAAATGAGTTGTATGTTTTCTAGATCAGATACTACTGCTACTTTCTAACCATTGTATCAATCTAAATCCTTTAATCAAGGTTGACCTAATAGTAATTGTTTAAATCCTTGAATCAAGGTTGCATTCTAATGGAATGTACTTAAGTCCTCTAACAAGGCTCACTCCTAACAGGGTGGTTGAAATCCTTTAACAAGGTCACACCTAGCAGTGTGTTTGTAAACCTTTGACAGGGTTGGCTTTTCACAGAGCTCACTTCAAAAGAGTGAAAATATCAGTAACATGTTACAAAGTGGTTTTTCCCAAATTGGGTTTCCACTACAAATCCTAGTGTCATACTTGTGTGAATGTTTTGGTGTGAACATTTCTATGTTTTGCAAGTTAAATATTGTTGGATAGTGGACTGCATTGTTATATGTTTATGTCATAAATTCTTTAATGACCGAGTAGTGTTGGTGATTACATATGAGATTTTTGAAGTGTTTAAAAGTTTGATTGATAAATCTAGACCTAAGAACAACTAATTCACCCCCCCCCCCCTCTCTGTTGTTCTAAATCATATTAACAATTGGTATTAGAGCTGTTGGTGCTTACATAGAACAAGTTTGAAGGTACTTGAAGCAAATGATCAAGATGTATAAAAAGGAGGTACCGAAGTTGAATAAGGAGAACTTCCCTACATGGTAGAGTCTGATGAAACTGCATCTTGTTTGTATTGGTGACTCGGTGAAATATCATGTTAAGCATGACTATGTTACACCTATTGCACCTTTGACTTTCGAGGAGATGAGAGCTAAACAAGAACACAGCCAAGCAATGTTGGAGATTGCATCTTCCTTAAGCTATCCTAAATTTGAATACATTAAAGATTGCACAAATGCAAAGAAACTATGGGACACTCTTGCAAATATCTATGGTGGTGATGCAAATGTACTAAGGGAAAAAGATGAAAGCCTAAGAGGTAAGTTTGATGAAATGAAAATGAAAGAAGGTGAAAATATTGCTCAATATTGTGGTAGAATCAAGGAGGTAGTAAATGCTATTAGAGGAGATAATGGAACTATTAAGGATGAGACTATTATTGGAAAGGTATTGATTACTTTGCTTCCTATATATGCCATCATAATTTCAGCAATTCAAGAATCTAGGTGTAACCCTGGTAATGTTCTAACTCTGGAAAGTCTTGTTGGTAAGCTTACTACTTTTGAGCTTTCTAACTATGATAACTACATTGTTGCTAATGTTGAATCTTCATTCGAGTAACAAATGGTTTTTCTTAAGTCAAAGAGGGAAAAAGAAAAAGGTATAAGTCATAGTGAAAGTGATAGTGACACTTCTGATGAGGAACTAAAGGATCTTGAAGCTCTTATGGCCAGAAGATTGAAAAGAGGAAAAGGAAAATATAAAGTTAAACTTCCTATCATATGTTTTTCATGTAACAAAGTTGGCCATATAGCTGCAAGATGTCCTAACAGGAATGCCAAGGATGAGGAAAGAGAAAGAAAGTATAATGATAAGAGAGAAAATAGAGGTTACTGAAGGTACAAGGACTACAAGAATAAAGGTAAGAAATCATGTTATATTGCTAAAGAAGAAACTGACATTGATAATGATGATTTTGAAATTGAAGTACTTTATGTTGCCATGAAAGATGATTCTAATGAAGATGAGAAAAGTGCACATGTTTCTTATGTGAGGAAAGGTGATAAATGGATTATTGATAGTGGTTAATCACATCACATGACTGGTGACAAAATTAAATTTTAAACCCTAGATCATTACAAAGGTAGAAGTGTTAAGTTTGGTAATGATGCACCATGTCCTGTAAATGATAAAGGATTAATTAAGCTAACTGATAAGATCACTTGTGAAAATTCTTATTGGGTTGAAGGTCTTAACTATAATTTTCTAAGTGTTGCACTGGTTACCAAGTGGAGTTTCATCATAGAAATGATAAAATATTTGATGCCACTGGTGAACTAATTGGAAGTGGAGAACAGACTAGAGGTATTTTTTTCTCTCTAGATCTATCTGAAGAGACATGCTTGATTGCACAATTTGATGATGTATGGTTATGGTATAAGAGGCTATGTCATGTTAACTTTGACAATCTGGTAAATATTAGTAAAAAGAATAAAGTTAGAGGTTTGCCGAGATTGAAGAAACCTGATAATGTGATGTGCAAACAATGTCAGTTGGGTAAAATGACAAAGTCTAGTTTCAAGAGCAAGACTTTTACTTCTGAAAATGTTTTAAATCTATTTCATACTGACCTTTATGGACCTATGGGTGTACAAAGTTATTGTGATGTTATATACTTTATTTTGTTTGTTGAATATTACACTAGGATGATGACTGTAATGTTTTTTAAAAGAAAAATCTGATGCATTTCAATTGTTTAAGTGGTATTTGGATAAGGTTGAAAAAGAAATAGGTAGAAACCTAAAATGTCTAAGATCTGACCAAGGTGGAGAGTTTATATCAAATGAGTTCAATCTGTTATGTAATGATAGAGGAATTAAGAGACAGATGTCTACACCTAGAACACCTCCATAGAATGGTATAGCTGAGAGAAGAAATAGATCTATCATGGATTGTGAAAGGACACTAATGATTGAGAAAAATGTTGTACAAAAGTATAGGAAAGAAGTTCTAAGTACAGTTGTTTATACCTTAAACCGAGTACAAATCAAAAAAGGTACAAATGTTACACCTTATGAATTATGGCATGGTTATGCACCTAATGTAAAATACTTTAGAATCTTTGGTAGAAAATGCTATATATTAAAAGATAATAGGAATGGAAATTTTGATGCAAAAAGTGATGAGGGCATATTCCTAGGCTATTCCACAAAGAGTAAAGCTTACAAGTGTTTGAAATCTAACACTAAAAAAATTGTGGAAAGTGTAAATGTGAAAGTTGACGAATATGTAGAGAAAAATGAACAGGAAAGCAAAAGAGAACCTAAAGATTATAGATCTTTTGTCTATATAGAAGAAAGAGAGGCAAGTAACACACTTGCACCTGATGTAGAGTGACGGGTAAGCAATGTCGAGCATCAAGAAGATATTGTCGATCATCAGGAGGATGTTATCGAGCATTAGGAGGATGCTACCAAGCATCAGGAGGATGTTACCGAGCATCAAGAGGATGTTGCCAAACATCAGGAAGAGACTATCGAGAAATCAGAGGCTGAATCTAATAATCTTGTTGATGAGCCTGAAGAGCAAGGATAAAATAAATCTGAACCTACTTTGGCACAGTATGTAAGAAGACATCACAAGCCTGACATTGGAGATAAAGAAAATGGAGTTCTAACCAAAAGCAAGTTGAAAGATCCTACATGTTTATTATGTGAGTTTGAGCCCAAGACAATAAGGGAGGTATTAGAAAATGAAGACTCGATTCAAGCTATGAATGAGGAGATAGACCAAATAGAAAAGAATGATACCTGGACTCTGGTGCCTAGACCAGAAAATAAAAATGTCATTGGAACAAAATGGGTATTCAGAAATAAGTTTAATGAACATGGAAAAATCACAAGGAATAAAGCAAGGCTGGTATGAAAGGGTTATGCACAAGAAGAAGGAATAGACTATGGTGAGATATTTTCCCCTGTAGCAAGATTAGAAGGAGTGATAACTCTACTTGCATATTTTTCTTATAGAGATTTCAAGGTATAACAAATGGATGTCAAGCCTACATTTTTTAATGGTATATTAGAAGAAGAAATGTACATTGAGCAACCTAAAGGATTTGTTGATCCAAACAAGAGAAATATGGTTTTCAAGATGAACAAGGTGTTGTATGGATTGAATCAAGCCCCCAAAGCATGGTATGAGAGGTTGCACAATTACTTGATATAGATTGGATTTTCAAGGATAAATGACAACAGTAATCTGTACATGAAAGATGAAGAAGGTAAAGGGATTTTGTTAGCTAAAATTTTTGTAGATGATATCATATTTGGAGGACAAGATGCCCTGTGTAAGAAATTTTCAAATGAGATGCAAACTGAGTTTGAGATGTCTATGTTTGGTGAGATAAAATTATTTGTTGGTTTGCAAGTCTATCAGATGGAAAAAGGTATTTTTATCACTCAATCTAAATGTGTCAAAGAGATAATGAAAACCTTTGGTATGGAGGATTCAAGGCCAGTAAGTACTCCCATGGCTACTGGATAGAAACTATCTAAAAATGATGATAATGTTGAAGTAAACCAAACTCTATATAGATCCATGATTGGAAAGCTGCAATATGTTGTTCACAATAGATTGGGTATAGCTCTAGCAGTTGGGATTGTGGCAAGATTCTCTACCAATCCTAAGGAAAGTCATATGATGGCTGTGAAGAGAATAATGAGATATTTGAAAGGGAAAGAAGACTATGGATTGTATTACAAGAAGCATGAGAAATTTGAACTGAGAGTCTACACTGATGCAGATTGGGCAGGAAATGTTGATGACAGAAAAAGTACTGGTGGTGGAGCTTTCTTTCTTGGACATAGATTAGTTTCCTGGACAAAAACGAAACAAAATTGCATTTCCCAATCTACAGCTGAAGCCAAGTATGTAGCAATTGTAGTGAACTATTCAAAACTAGTATAGATTAAGCAATTGTTGAAAGGCATGAAAGAGGAGATCATTGAACTATTTTTCATATACTGTGACAACACAAGTGCTATCAACATATCAAAGAATACAGTGATGCACACAAAGACCAAACATATTGCTATCAAGTATCATTACTTGAGGGAATTGGTACAAGATAAAGAGGTGAGAATTGAATATGTGAATACAAATGAACAACTAGTAGACATGCTCACAAAAGATTTACCTAAGGATGCTAATGAATATCTTATAGGTAAATTAGGGGTGCTTCCCCTAACTGAGGCTGCCTAGTCAAGCTAGGAGCACTACATCAAATGTGCTACACAAAGTATCTGACAAATTGATGCAGAAAAGGTCACACTTTAGGAGTGGCCTAGAGTTGTAAAAAGTATAGCAAAGCTGATAATCAGTCATAAGCAAGATGACAGAGGGAGAAATATTGTTACTGAACTGACTAGATGACATATACATCTGAAAGATGCAAGTTCTAGATACTTATTTGGCATTATTGTCAAAGAGGGAGAGATTCAGATGAAAACACATAAAAGAGGAAGTAATTCATAGAATCAAAGGAAAAGAGACACAAAAAAGATTCAGAGGGAGTAAATGTGTGGACGGTCAAGCAAGTTAGGCTAAGTGATTTAGAATCAGAATGAAGCTAAGGATATTACAAATGTTTCTGATGAAATGACAAAGTTTTGGATTGGTTGGTGAATCATGTGTTATTCATATGGTGTTGCCATCAATTCCAAAGAGGGAGATTGTTGGAAACTATAATTGAAGCAATTGTTGTATTGTCATTGATGTCAAACCTTAACTAGTAAGACAGTTGCTATCTAAGAAAGTACTATATCTATTGATTGATGAGAAGGATTAGGGCAAGGGTGATAACAATAGAACCTAGAGAAAGGTTGAGTTATTTGATACTTCAATGAGTACTTGATTATGTAGCACAATGATAAGATAATGTATTGTTTATCTAAGTAAGAAGCAAGACTGAACAAGTAGGCTTAACTGAGAAAGAGTGAAGAAATCTAGTTTAAGTCGAGTGATGTTAGTGTCGACTGAGAGCCAGTATATGTTGAGTAAATTCAGTGTTGATTGAACATTAGTTTATTGTCAAGTGACAACATTAGACGAGGGAGACAGTTTGAAGTGGTGACCGAGTTACGCAGTGATGACCGAGGAGTTGAACACAGTATTGATCGAGGATCAGTAATTTACATTTGAGGAAGAATTCAAATTCCTAGCTGACTTAGTTGAATTCTTGGATTATGTAAATCATATTGACTTTATTAATTGAATGTATGGAGCATTTAATGTATGGTAAACTATTTTATTGTTATTTCAATAAAGATATTGAAGATGTTTCTAGAAGGATGGATGAAGAACATGAATGTTGGACCTTGGATTCGATGAATCTGACCTAAACCTAAAATCTACAGAGGAAATTAAGTGGCAAAAGATGGATCTACCTATTGAAGAGGTATAAAGGAAAACCTAAGGGTGAGGTTAAAGAATGATGATGGGGTTGTTGATGTCATTGACTGATAAGTCTAAGTAGAAAGGCTAAAGGTGAAGGAGTTGATCAGAGTTGCGATTTCTTGAAGGGATTTTTGAGCAGATCAATGATGGAGATGGAGATGGAACTCAATCAGTAAGCCAACATATATGTACAAATTTGGATCTATTATTTGCAAAGTGATTTGTATGTTTTTCAGATCAAATACTACTACTACTTTCTAACCATTGTTTCAGTCTAAATCTTTTAATCAAAGTTTCATTCTAATGGAATGTACTTAAGTCCTCTAACAAGGCTCACTCCTAACAGGGTGGTTGAAATCCTTTAACAAGATCACACCTAGCAGTGTGTTTGTAAACCTTTGACAAGGTTGTCTTTTCATAGAGCTAACTTCAGAAGAGTGAAAATATCAGTAACATGTTACAAAGTGGTTTTTCCCAAATTGGGTTTCCATTATAAATCATGGTGTCATACTTGTGTGAATGTTTTGGTGTGAACATTTCTATGTTTTCCAAGTTAAATACTGTTGGATAGTGGATTGCATTATTATATATTCCTTTTATACATTCTTTAATGACCGAGTAGTGTTGGTGATTAGATCTGAGATTGTTGAAGTGTTTAAAAGTTTGATTGATACATCTAGACCTAAGAACAATTGATTCACCCCCCCTCTCTGTTGTTCTAAATCATATTAACATAGGACAAGGTCAAATTATTGTTCAAGGCTGACTTAAATTGGCATAGTCATGGGAATCTGCAATTTTCACAGTAAAAAATTATAGGCATCAAGGTTCCAGATCAAGAATAGTTTCTATTTTTGATAGCTCTATGACAGTAAAAACCCAAATTAGAGTTTCACTTGTTCTCTCTTAGTTTCAAGATAAATTCATTTTTCTTATTACATTTAACTTACTTAATCATTTATCAGTTTTACATATCATCGTCATCATCTTTATCAAAAGGAACCACCAAAACCCTACATTGTATAGATCACAAATTTTCACCCTTGCTTTCTTGGTTGTGCTAATCAGATTCTCTTTATTGGGAGTTTGGTATTCCAATGTATGTTGAATTTGGTGGTCTACCATTGATCACCATTTTCCACAATACACATACTTTATTTATCTTCTATATGTTCATCACACTTTTCTTAATATCATTTCACCTTTTAATATTTATTTTCCAATATTTTATTATCCTTATCTCATCTTTTAATATATTAAGAGTGTCTAATAAGGTTGGATTACAAATGTTGGCATGAATTGGTTCAATCATGTATTTTTTATCAATATCTAACATGATTGGATTCTAAACTAATAATTTAGAGTGTTTCTAAATGGAACTATCTATTATTTTTTAAAATCAAAATTTTGGTTCACACTTTTTGATTCATTGTTAGAGTGGGGCAACAGTTGAGGTGGATTGTGAAACTTGCTCCTTAAGAGATACAAATGTGAACAAGAGGGAACAAAAATGGGAGAAATAAAATAAAGACCTAACAATAGTCAAAGCAATAATAATGAGTGAATAAAAAATAATAAGAAAATATACTACAAATACTTTGTTACAAGAAATTAACAATTTCATAAATAATTTGTTCTAGTTTGTTATTGTGTTATTTGATGGGTTAGGGCCCTGCCTTTTGTCTTTAAGCAGGTATTCAATGTTTGTAAGAACTTTATTGAAAATCTTTTTGTAATCTTTTGTAAATGGTTTTGGGGTCCATTCAAAACCTGTATTTACCTTAATCAAAAATAATTTCATAAATAATTATTGATAAAAATAGAAAATAAAATATATTTTAAAGTTAAATGGAAAAGCCATTAAAAATAATAATAAATTTTATTTTTTTAAGGCAAAGGGCATTATGCCTAATAAATTTATTAATATAGAAAATACAGTCAAATGTTCTAAATTTTCAAATCCACAACAAAAGTATTAACAACCCAATCTATGCAAGAGACAGAAGAATAAACATGGCTCCACTAAAACCCCAAGTTTGCTACACACTTACATATTAACCCATTCTTGACATAAATACAAAATATAACCCCCAAAAAAATTGCAAAAACTAGAAGGCTTGTAAGTCGATGAGCAAGACTGAATGTATGAGAAAAAGAGGATGTCGAAGATATCAAAATATACTTCATTATATTCTACAAATTTAGAAGGCCAACTTTCACTCTTCCATTCTATTAACTAGGACTAGGAAACCACCTTGACCTCCATCAGCAACGTCCTCAAATTCATTGTTTAGACCATGGCCAAAAAATGGAAAACCACAAATTTAATCATTTTTTCCACGAACATCTGCAAAAGTACCCAACTCTAGAGCCGAGAAGAACATTGCTAACAAAAAACTCAACACCAAAGGAACCAGCAAGAGTAGCAACGAAATTTGAAATAATCATGGATTATTCCTCCATCATAACAAGGGATGTTTCCCCTTCATCTACAGCGTCCACGGGACATGAACATTCTCAAATTCACACACACCCTCATTACCTTGGACTAGTGCGGCATTTAAATCTGGAACTTGGTGGTGTGAATTTGGTGACTTGTGATCCTATCAAGCACAATCCAAAGGAGCCATATCATGTTGAGGAAGCATTGAAATATGATTTTCCTCATATTGAAATTTAAACACAAATAAAGCATTAGTTTTAGCCAGAATATGATTAACCAGCATTGCTCCCAACCTTCCTCAGTGTCTATGGAGCACATTTATGATGAATCTAAAATTATAGGTTTCTAGAGATAACTTGATGTTATCATATACATAGACATATGCTAGTTCAGATTGAAGAACATCTTTTGGGAAGAGTCCCCCAAAAAAACCCTCACCAAATCATAGATTATACTTGAGCATAGCTCGGCGAAGAACATCATGTGAAATCACTCCTGGGTGAGTGCACTTATCCAGAATTTCTTCCACATCATCTAGAGATTGAAAAAGATCAACGGCATTGGAAACAAAGTTTGAAAGCAACTAGGTAGGAGAAATAAGTCTTCAAGCCATTGGGGATACGATTTCCTCTCCTATGATGTAGCGGGCATACCTTATACAGACCGAGAAATGAGAGTTGAAGATTGAACTAAGGTCATCGTATATAACTTGCTCTACAAATGGGCTTTCCTCATCTATTGTTGGTAACATAACCCTAAAATTTAACCTCCAATACTCCATTTTTCTCCATTCACAGACTTGGCATCCAATACACTCCATGTGTTGGGTTTGATTAACTTCTGATGAAGAATTGCTCAATGTGTTTGATATAAATCCCACTCGAACTTGATAAATGATGGTAGTAAATGCCAATGTACAAACTATCTTATTATTTGTACACAATCCACGAATTTGAGATGCGCTTGTGAAATTTCCCACTTTGTTTCCTAAGTGAAATGACTATTTGCAGCCTGTGATTATAATGTTAGTTACACATAATTTTAAAATGTACTTGTTCGCATTATGTCCATGTGACACATATTTAGGCACGTGTGAGATGTATTAAATCCCAAGATCGTATCTTGGTGACACCAAAGCACTTGATTTTTCACCTTGCTTTCTAATCATGAAATAATGTAGCCCAAATTAAAATTATTATAATGATATTATTATTCTATTAAAATTAAGATTAAAATTAAAATTAAGATTAAAATTAAAATTAGTATAACATTAAAATACTTAAAATTAAATTAGTACTTATGGAAAATTAATATTATTCTTATTGTATAAGATATGATAGTTATTATAATATTATTTTTATAATTATACTAAGATTAAAATTAAGATTGAAATCACTATAACATTAAAATATTTGAAATGAAATTAGTATCATTATGATTCATATTGAAGTTTATGAAAAAAAACATAAATTTTATTTTATATTATTATTCTCATTTGGGAGGATATGAAACGAGTTGCAATGATTATTTTATAATTGATTTCAAACACTTTTATAGAGAAAGCAACAAAGTGATTATAAAAAAAAATAGACAAATTTTGGTATGGCAACGATAAGTATGTGGATGTACTTAGCTGATTGTCTCATGATATTATTGGAAAATTGAAGCGAACCCTAATCATCATTGAGCGGAGAGATTGGAAGGCATACGGTACAAAGTACTCAACAAAAGTAGCTCCTTAATTAGATGTTAAATAATTGTCAACGATCATTTATTTAAATTGGGTAAAATGCATTCAACGTTTGCCACTCACGTGTATGGTTTTATTAATCGTACCAACTATAAATTTAATCATCACCATAGTCTATTTAGATACATGAATTGAATGTTGGCAAGTTTTCATTAAGCATATTGTTTCTATTTGAATTCTAAGCGAAGGAAAGTAACATGGGAGGGAGTCAAAAAAAATTGAAATATATTTGAAAGGGTCAAAATTGAAAAGGTTGCCATGATGGATTTGTGAAATATATTTTGAAGTGTGCCTTGACCCATCCAAAAATAAAGTTTTTACCTTGCACTTTTTTAAACCAATTTATAAGTAAAGGTGGACGAAAAGCTATTAGATTGAAACTATTAATGGTAACCCATGATACAAGGTGGAAAAGGTTTCTACTTTTATTCACTAAAAGATGTAAAATGTGAAATTTGTATCTAACATAGGACGTTGGTTGCTCTTAACTATTGGTTGATTGGTTATTGGTTATTTGGTTTACTCACATATGTTTCACATACTTTTAATCATATAGTTTTATATTTCTATCGTGTTATGATATTATAGATTATTGTTGTTATTAATTTATTCTTAATACTTTGTTAATCACTTGTTAAAGCTATCTCTTGAGTATCTTGAGTATTTATCTACAAGATCGACACCCTAATTTTATTGCTTTTAATATTAAAAAACATTATAGAAATGGTGTTAAGTGACAATAGTTTTCATTTTATATTATAAAAAGTCTACATAAAAAATAAATAATAATAAAGATAAAAGATAAATAAAATTTAAAAAGTAAGAATTATATCTATGCAAGTAATTCATGTTTCATAATGGATGGTTTTTATAATAGTTTTTTACTTCAATATATATATATATATATATATATATATATATATATATATATATATATATATATATATATATATATATATATATATATATATATATATATATATATATATATATATATATATATATATATATATATATATATATATATATAACTTGTTTTAAAAATTTTGAATTGTATATTAAAATGCAATGTTTCTTTTTTCTCCCAAAAAGAATATGTGACATCATATTGATAAAAATGAAATTACATAATGTAAAAGTTGAAAAAGGTTTTTAGGAAAGAAAAAAACATTAGGAAAAAAGACTAATAAATCGAAAAAAAGAGTTGCCAATAAAAAATGGCAACATAGCCACCATAAAATGTCAACAAATGGCATGGAAAAAACACAAAAATAAAAGCTAGGGAAAACAAATTTGAAGAGCAGCTCGTTGCACACCAAGAAAGCACTAAAGCTTTAATTCAAAGAAAAAACACAACAGAAAGAGAGAACAAAGAGGTTCATGATTGATTAGTCATAGAGAGGATGTTTACTGGCAAAAAAGAATTTTTCAAATGTTCAGTAACCAATCCATCTATCCTTAGCTGGTTGTAAACCTGCCATAGAAAGTGCATTAACCTCCAAATTATACTCTTTGTAAACATTTACAAAGGATATGCAGGAAAATAAAAAGCACAACCTATCATTCAAATCTTTTATAGGTGAAAGAAACAAATTTCCACTCTATATATCCATTTTAATCTAATTTATGATGACTTTCGAATCTACAAATACTTGAATATTATCTAACCTTATGTCCTTCTACAATGTTAGTGAAAGTTTCAATGTCATAATCTTTGCAAATTTATGGGTACCACTGTCCAAACTAGCACTGAAAGAGATATGATGTTTAGGATTGTAAAATAAAATACCTCATGCCCCACAAAATCTAGGATTACCTTGATAAGCCCCATTAATGAGCCTCATGGATAAGATTTATAAATCAATGGGGGAGTCATGGAACCTCAAAATTTCACCTTTTGAGTATTCTCAAAGTTGGCAAAAATGGATAGAATCTAAGATGAGCACTAAAAAGAAGGGATCAGATTATTTTTAAAAATAACAACATTTATGGCCAACCAAATACCCCAAGCAACAAGAAGTAGTATATTATAATTGTTGTATAGTTGTCCTTGATGATACCAATTTTCAAAAAAAAAACAATGTTGTTTAAGGGAAAGTGATTAGACCAAACAATAATAGTGCAAGGGCAAGTGATTAAAATATGATCAATAGATTCTAAATCCATCAAACACAAAGGGCAATGTCCAAAATCTTTCCAATTTCTTTTTTATAGTGCATCCCATGTCAAAACATTATTTTGGATTGTGAACCACATAAAGATTTTAGTTTTGGGAGGAGCATGAATATTCCAAATGCTCTTTCACCACCAACAATCAACAATATCATAGTCCACAATAGGAAATAAAGTATAATGTCTCAAACTAACAATGTACTCACATTTTTTATTGTTCTTTAACCAAACTAAAATGTATTCCTCATTGTCAATCCACACATAACTCTACTTTAGTCTTTTATCATATTCCCACCAAATTTCATATTTTGTTCCAATCAAATCAATCCTCGTAGCAATTTTCCACCCTTGTTGCCATAGAGTTGTTGTGTTATGATTTGTAGCATGTGCAAGAGTAGTAATACATTTCTTAAATAATAAATTGGTCAAAACCACAAGGATTAGATAGTCATTCCCATAGCCAACACAAAGATCAACTCCCACTCTAATATGTTTTCCATTTCTTGCCTTCCAGGTTAGTCAATGTCCAATAATAAGGAAAGAAAGAACAATAGCCTTATAGACAATAGAAGCATTATGTGAACTTTTTACAATAAATATAATTCACTCAAAAATGTATTTTGGAGCAATATAATTTTAATAAAGAGTGTTATAAGTTACAATCCCCTTGCTAAAATAAACTTCCAAACATTCTTGCCAACGAGAACTGCTATAAAAATGAATAAATTCTTAAGACCCTAACCTCCTTCATCCTTTGGATTCTAAATGGATATTTAATTTGTAAGTGGAAAACCATTTTGTCTCTTGTCCCTTTCCACAAAAATGTGAAGTATTTTTCTTTATTATCTCAAGCACACTCTTTGATATGTGAGATAATGAATGCAAAAAAAAAGGTATGGCTTCTTAAATAGATTTAATCAAAGTAATTCATCCTCCAATAAGTATCCATCTATTACACCACATGTTAAATAAATTGTGTACCCTTTCAATCAGCCAAAATTGATAATTTTTACCCTATTCACTTAGTTATAAATAAAAACCCGAATCTTTGAAAATAGAAAAATATATACAAAATCCAAATTTGTTTATCAACCTGTAACCTACTAAAAGAGATAATGGACTTGTATATATTGATAACCATACTTGTAGAAGAAAAAAATAAATACAAAATCTCCTTAACCTTATCCATTTCCAACATGGAGTCGTTGCAAAACAATATATTTCATCCAAAAAAAGGAGATGTAATTTCTTTATGCTTAAAATATTAGTGTCATAATAAAAATTATATGTAGTACAATGAATATCAAAGGATAAATCATTATATATAATTGTTAATTTCATGCTAATCATTTGTGAACTAGGTCTAGATAAATAGTCAATGAAAACATGAGATAAATCAAAAAATAAAGTATAAATTAAGATATGAATCAAGTTGTTTTAAAGTTGGGCCTAATAAGTGTGATTTAAACTTGTCCATCAATAACATGTCATAATTTATGTGTATATGATTAGCAAGTAAGAAATATTTCACATCCAAAGAAGAACTCATGGAACTATAATAATCATCGTATAATAATTGTAAGAATTTTGATATCGCTCTAATACCATGTAAGATTTTTCCTAAGGAAAAGAATGAAATGCCAAGATCTGAAGCTCAATAGATATCACAACAAGAGAGACAAAGTGATATGATCCTCAATTGACTAGATTCAATTATTGTCAATAATCAATCAATAATGGATATAATTGATAAATACAAAGTAGATGCGCCTAAATATATAGGCAATGCATGATAACTAGGAGTGATGCAAGAGATAACCTATCACCTACACAAGGTGGAACCACATGTTCACCAAGAGTGGGTCATCCTCCATTGTACAAAAAAGTATGTGCAACAATGAGAGGGTGATAATGTGATAAGAGCACTAAAGGTGGATGTCACACATAAAGTAGAATGAGATGACAACTAGCTCCACCTCAAGTGGATTTCTCCTACACCATGTGCTAAACTGAAGTGTGAACTCCTAGGTGTCTACAATGCAAACTACTATGTAATGCATTATCCTAAGTAGACTTAAGTAAAGTGTAACTAAGAATATTTAATTACACAAACACCCCCCCCCCCCCCTCTTAAAAGTGCAACTTAGGGGAATGCACTTAAGCTCACAATGCTAGACGAATGCATGATGGTTCCCGACTACTAGGCCATGTTAGGTACACATGTACAATATGAAAAAGTAATGCATTCTCTCATAAAGCAGAGAAAGAGGGAAAACCTCATGGGAAAAACCCTCCCCCAAAAAGAGAGATGAAAAGAAAACAAGATCTATGGATGGACAGAGTAATCAAGACTCCCCCATTATGACATACATCATGTATATACAATAGAGAAGTATGATAAGGAAAAAACCCCATATGAGGAAAACGTCCCCCCCAATAAGAGAGAAGAAGTAGAAGAAGAAGAGAGACATGGTATCCCCTCTAAATGTAGAATGCACACCAGTGATAGCTACTCCAGGATGAATGTAGAAGTTAGTCTATGAGTGTCAAACAATGTTACTCCTCTTAGGAAGAAACAATGTCATAAGTGTATAATAGATGTCTCCCTAATCTATAGGAATAAACCTCAAGATGAATGGTATCTCTAAAAAATGCTCAATTGTCCCTATGTCGATGTCAAAGGATGCCCTTCCAAAACTATTAAAAAGAACAAGTCAGGATAAAACAAGGATGGATGTAGAACATGTCTCAAAGAACCAAGTGTCTCCCCTAATGATAAAGAGACTTCCTAAAACTACTGTACATAAGAATCCACGATCACATCAACCTTGAAAGACTGATAATGTAGAGAATGGACAAGAAGGTTAGAGTGCTCCCTCACAACAACTGAAGAAGGATCTTCCTCATCAAAGAGAAGATGTATATCATCAATGATGTCTCTCATATCTGTAATTTAGGACTCCATAAATAAACCTACAATGTCTGTTAAGTAGTCATCCCCTGATATTGTAACTGGAAGATAAGGTGTACCCAACTATATTGAATCGTATGGACCTATCACTGTAGAAATGTGTGCATGTGGAAGATGTTTATATTGTGATCTTGTCCTTTAATTGTCTAAAGGATCCCCCACAAGTTAACATGTTGAATAAAGTGTATGTCTAACCCAATTAGGTCTAGTGGAAGAAGATGAAGGAGTATCCTCAACCTTAAGTTTTCCAAGAAAAGGTTTAATCCTACATGTTGGGGTTGAGGTAGATAAACCATTTGAATCTCTTCCACTACTATCACTGTCAGTTTCCACAATGTCTTAAGTATGGAGAGGAGTAGAGGATAAGCTAGGTGAAAATTTCTCAAAGTGAACAATCCTCTCAATGAAGATATCATGAGTCTCAAGATCCATAAGTCTATATGCCTTAACACTTTCTTCATATACAATGAATGTATAAGGCCTAGTTTGAGGTGCCTTGCATTTCTGTGAAGATGTGTGTGCACATATTGGACAACCAAATACTTTGAAGTGTTTCACAACCATTTTTCTTCTAGACCATGCCTCAAAAGGATTCATTCCATCTAAGGAATTATGAGGAGATCCATTAAGGATGTGATTGGAACAACTTATAGCTTCTACCACAAGTGATGGATCAAGAGACTTAGCTTCAATCATGCAACTTGTCATTCCCTTAAGAGTTTTAATCTTCATTTTTGTAACTCTTGTCAATTGTCAACTGAATGCATCTATATTCTGAAGATCAATACCCTCAAGTTCACAAAAGTCTCTAAGTCTTGAGTTCACATATACTCTTTCATTGTCTACATGAAGAACCTTGATGGATTTACTTGATTGCTTCTCAACATGACTCTTGAAGGTTAGGAAATTATCAAATAATTCATTCTTGTGACCAAGAAAGTAGACCCATGTGTAGCGGGAAAAGTCATCAATGAAAGTGAGGACATAGTGACCCTTGTTGACTGATGTCACTAGAAAGGGATCTGCTAGAACAATGTGAACCAACTCAAGAACAATTGATGCTCTCCAAGACTTACCTTTTTCAAACTTCTCTTCTAGATGCATATCCATTGAACAAGTTGATCGTTCACCCTTAGAAAAGTTGATGGTAGGTAGACCTTTGACCATATGTTTTGAATCCATTGAAGATAGCGGAATTCAAGATGTCGATACCGCTCATGTCATAATTTACTTTGTGATTATGTATGTGTCAACAAGGCATGTAAAGGAGACTTGGACATAAAGTGGGAGAAAGAATAAAGCATTATGTCATGATTAGCTTTACCCACTACAACCAATGAATCATCCTTAATATTTTGTACCATTACTAAATCGGTAAGGAACTCAACTTTATTTCCACATCCATAGTGATTGATTTGGTAAATTGAAAGGAGATTAGTGCTAAGGTTAGGAACATAGAGAATATTTTGAACTCTCCATTTTCTATTTGAACTTGTTCTTTCCCTTCAACTTCCACTTGTCTATCATCCCATACAAATATGTGAGGTATCTTATATGGCTCTAATGAAGAAAATTGTTCCTTTGAAGATCTCATATGATGTGTGGTACCCGAGTCAAGAATCCATTTCTATGAAGAAATTAAACTTTCCATAAGTGCTTTCCCTTTTCTCTTTGAAGTGGATGGAGATGAATCGTTGGAAGCATTTGGCACATTGATTTTGTTCTTCTTAAGTAAGTTTTCCAACTCGTCAATTATCTTAGTCCTTAAATGATGCTCATCGTGATTTGGTTTCTTGCAATATGCACAAAATAGTTTATCCTTCTTAGATTTTTTTCCCTTCTTATTGAAAGAAGAATTTCCTTGTTGTGAGGAGGAAGATTGTTGTGTATTTGATTGTGATTTTGGCTTCCACTTCTTTTTTTGTTGTTGAAACTTTTTTCACCATGATTTCTTTGGTACTCATTATTAGCCACCAATGTCATAGACTTTGAAGACTTGAGAATACCCATATCCATCAATTTTGACTATTCCAACATCAACATTTCTTCAAATGCATCAAATAAAATCTTAGTGAAGGAACTTCCCATGCTCAACTTGTGAGTATTATAAATCAAGACAAAATTTGCATATGTTGAAGGAAGCCTCTTTAAGATCTAATGGATCAACCTATCATCCTTCATGGGATCACCACAATCCTTAAGTAGTGCTCTAAACTCATTGGATTTGTTGACATAGTCTTGAATTGTGTCAAAATTCCTAGGATCCGAGAGAATTATATCATCCTCAATTGAGAATCCCTTTTCCTCATCCACTTTACCATACAAATCTTCAAGTTTTTCCCAAGCACCCTTGGCACCCTTAAAGCTTGAAATGTGGAAGAATAGATCTTTATGAACACAACTCCTAATAATTCCTAAAGCCATATTATTTGATTTTTCATTCAATTTTTGCATCAGAATCAATAGGTACTACATTATACCATCTACATAGAGATTTAAACCTTTTTTCCATTAATCTACTCCATACTATATCTTTCCATGTGGCATAGTTATGTGAAGTTAAAATTAGATATTTAGGTGAACCCATGATGCAAAAATGAAAGAGCAGCAAAACAAGACCACCCACCCCCCCCCCAAAAAAAAAAATGATGCTTTTGGGACTTTATATAGTGTGTATACAATTTCCACTTGCCAAAATGGGCCAAAGTGGACTTCTAGTTTTGATTTTACAACCACCTCAATGAGGCTAAAATAGACTCAAATCAATATTGCTCAGGATCAAATCAAAATCCAAGCATTACAATGATCATACAAGGCCAAAAAAGGACCTAGATCTAAACGTGCTATTTTTTCCCAAATAAGGCTAAAATCTGATAACAAATCTAGAAATTATTCAAAAAATTATACAATTTCAAAAAAAATGGCACATGAAAATATGTTCGTATGAGCCCGCACAAAGCCTTTGAAGTTGTAAAATGGAGGGTTGGGTAGGAACAATCACCAAAATATAAAATTTATGCAAAATTCATGACGAAAACCAAAAACTAACTACACCACTAAAATCTTCAGGAAATTCTACCCAAAATCAAAAAATATTGCTTAAAAAATAGAATTAAAATGAGCAATTTATGGGTGTTTGAAGTCGGGCTGCAAAATCAAAATTGAAAATTGTGAAGGGGTAGAAATTCAACCTTGTGATGATGTCATAAAATCTTCTTGATTAAATTTGATGGTCAAATTACCATCAAAGTAGTTCAAAATTATCCAAAAATGATGGTTAGACGACTGTCAATCTTAACATAATAAATTGATTGTGTAAGTATGAGCCTAAAATTGATGGCCAAATGTTTGTTAAAGAAAAAATAAAAAATCTCCAATGACATCTAAAAGACTGTCAAATTTAAGATCATAAAAAGTTGTGAAAATGAAAATTATTTTCAAATGATACCGGATCGACTATGAAAATCTACTGACTTAGGCCACACCAATAAGACTGTGTCGCATGTCATAGACGGAGAAATCTGGATGCATGTGTTGGGTTTCCGCATGGAAGTTAGGAAATTTTTTTGTTTCTTAGTTTTTTTTGTCATTGCATCTTGGCTCAATCTCCAATTCTCAACTATGATTCATTTCAACAGCTCAAGGAAACGCGTGATGCAGGGCCAGACCAGGTAGAGCAGTGTCAACTTATTGTTACTCGACTCAAAGGCTTGGATCTCATGTGTCAGGACTGGTTAGGTGTTTTTCATCTTCCATGGAGGTGAGATAACTATGTAGGTGATCAGGGAGATTAGGCTTAAATCTAGGAGATCTCAGAGCTCGGTGTGATGGAAGTGGGAGCTCTCATGCTTGAGTCTCATGGTCTCCTTCTAACAATGAAAATCACGGCAGGCAGTGGGAAGAGGATTAGTCATGTTAGCAAATTTAAGTTGTCATTGGTGAAGATAGATGCAAACACCATTCCCACCGGTATCAGGTACACCAGTAGATCACTCATAGTACTTTATAGACACCAGTAGACTAAATAGAGGATATGCACTGGTAGACCTAATTATGTACATAGTACCAGTCTTATAGTGCATGCAAGGGATGAATCGGGTATAAGATTAATACTGATCAAGAGCACAATAATCCACACCGGATTATGTGGAACTATCTGATTTAAAACTGGACTATACGGAGCATCCACCGTCTAGAACTGGAGTTAGTTTTATTTCTATGTAGATGTTTCAAGGTAAACTTGAGATCATCTTGCAAAGCTTTTTGATGTATGATTTATGGAGGAATTTACAGCATGGAAGTTCTACGAGTTAGGTTTTAATAAGATTAATTTCTTATAAATATAGGATATAGGACACAAAAAGAGGAGTTGTTGATTATACAGAGTAGGAGAGAGATATCTTCTGAGAGAAGAGCTACGGTCATAGAGGTGAAAGGCAGAAAGGATCAACAGCCAGGCAGTACAAGAAGGTCAACAAGTATGATCTAATCAGACATAGAGTGTCAATTAAGATCATTTATTTTATACTATGAAAGCATATTCAAATCCCTTTATCAGGGTGAACCCTAATAGGTTCTTTGTATAAATACTTTAACTGGGTAGCATCTTAGTTGATGTTGAAAGTCCTTTAACAAGGAGGCTCCTAATAGAGTCAAGATCTTAACTGATCAGCTTCTACCAAATCCCTTTACTAGGTAGCACTCTTAGAAGTTCTTTCTAAGATCCTAATAGCGTGTCTTTATTACTGCAGTAGTGAAGTTGTGAGCTTTGTCTCACCATGGTTTTTTCCTTCTAATAGAGGGTTTCCACATATAAATGTTGTGTTGATCTGAGTATTTCTATTTCTTTTTGTGAATTTTTATTTACATTATGTTTATCTTGCAAGAATATTTATACAAGTTTTAATTGGAAATAGATTATTATTTACTGATTCACCCCCCCTCTCAGTAACCATTTAGGAATAACAATTGGTATCAGAGCCTTGTTCTCTTAAATATAAAGCTTAACCACTTGAGAAAAAGATCATGGATGGTTACAGGTATCAGAAGAAGCTTGAGGAAGCCAATGACATCATTGCCTCTCTTGAAAATAGGCTGAGAAGATCCCTTGCTAAAAGAAAGGAGTTGGCTTTGAAGTTGAGTGAGAGAAATGAAACAATTGATGAACTCTCTGGGAAAAGTGGATTAGATGAAGCTGAGGAGGAATTCTCTGAACTCATGGAGAGAAACCAGATCCTAACCGATTAGATCTCCAATCTAAAAGGGGAGCAGGAAGATAATGCCCTAAGAATGACTGAACTGATTGAGAAAAAGAGGAAAGATGAAGATGAAAGAAACACTGCAATTAAGTCATTAACAGCCTCTAAGAGAGAAAGAAATCTAGCTGAAGAAGCTATAAGGGAAAGTGATCTTGTCATTCTACAACTCCAAGAAGACATGCAAATATTCACTCAAGCAAATGCCAACATGCAAAATATTTGGCATGATAAAGATGATGCATGCAAGAGGATGGCAATTGAGTTGTATCAACTAAAGGAACAGATGAAAGAACTCAAAGAAAGGAATGAAACCCTCAGAAGATACAACAAAAGCTTGATCAATCTTGATGAGCAACTCAAATCTCAAAGAAAGCACAAGGATCCCAACGGACTTGGGTTCACTAGACAAGACACCAAGGAAACCAGTGAGTCATCTAGATCTAGCAAAAGTAAGAAGGAAAAGAAGAAACCAGTAGAACAAAAATGTAAAAAGACCTTCAATACTTCTTGGAATCACTATGGGAAACTAGGCCATAAAACAAGTCACTGCAAAAATGCACCAGTAAATCCAACCAATAGTTACTGCAAAAATTGTTGCAAATATGGCCACAAGACCACTGAATGTTGGTCTCACCCCACGAGTAGATCTAGTGGAACCAAGGGAAGCTTCAAAGGCTACTACTACGTATGCAACAAGTTTGGACACAAAGCTGATAAGTGCATATCCAAAACAATGGCATTCATATCCCCATCAAGACTGATATTCCCCAAAAGAAACAAGAACCGGAGCACAACCAACTGTTCTAATTGTGACATGCATAATCATAATGACTCTTGGTGTAAATCACCTAACAAGAGAAGGGTAAATCCATGGAAAGAAACTGGGATAGTCTGTTAAACTTGCAAAAGAGTTGGACACCTGGCCAAAGATTGTAGGAACTAGTCAGTAGACAAAATAAAAGGATCGGTCAAACTGGTGGTGATGACTTCGTCTTCCAATGAGAAGAATAATAGAGGAAAAGAGACTGAGAAATAAATCAAGAAGATTTGGTTCAAGAAGGAATCAAAGAGCTCCGCTGAGGAGAAGACGGAGGGAAGATCATCATCTGGTGATGGTGATATCTCTTTAGCAAACTAAGCCTGAAAGGCTTAGAGGGAACCAGTAGCCCGTCTACTATTCTTGGTAAGACTGGTGAGTAATAAACTCACTCAATTGGGAAGTATAACCAGACAGGTAAGTGTTGATCAACTGAGGTTTTTTCAAAAGGAAAAAGCTTGAATACCGGTTGGAGAAAAAGGAAAGAAAGGTTAGGTAAGGTAATTAATGCTATAGTCATTAACCAATAGTTACCATTTGGTAATTACCATTATGTCCTAACTCTATATAAAGAAAGGAGAATTACTCATTTTCTTCTACTTTGTGATTTGATATTAACAATTTCTTATGCTTGAGTAATATTCTCATGCTTTGATCATCATAAGATATTCTCTGTAAGATCGATCAAACTACTTTCTGTGTAAACTAGTTGATAATAAATGGCATCATCATCCTCCTCTGTAAAGTTGATCAAAGGCAACTAAGTTGATCGACCTGGCTACGACATTATGGCAGCTCAGAAGGGAACATGACATAGTTGGTGTGCTATCTTATATGCCTAATGGAGTCATCATGATTGAATATGTCATGACCTTCATTCACACCAAGCAAGAAGAACTGGATGAGACCTTCATCCAAAGTGAGTACCTCTCACTATGCGCAGATGGAAAGCTTCTAGACAAATACGTGAAGCTGGTGCCATCTGGGCTAATCAATGGAGTATGTTACCCAACCATCTTTCAACCTAGTTGGATTCGACTGGTTCTGATGTAGGGGCATTCTTGGGTCCTCTGTGAATCTACATGGTAGTGTGTTACTTGGTCGGTGTTACTCAGTTGCAGCCTCAACTGATGGTCTCAGTTATTGAAGGAAGCTCAGTCACTGGAGGAACTCAGTGAGACTTCTTGTTCTTAGTGGAACTAGTGCTCGATGATGCCTACATGGCTCAGTATTGCTTAGCTTGATTATTTGTTTCACTAGTGCTCGGTTGTTTCTCTGGCACTTTGTAGTTCTAGCTTACCGATTGGAGTTCTTGGTGATTTGGTTGGCTGACCCAGTGCATTTATTGTTGGTAGTTTTTGTTGGATTCTTTTATGTGGATCTGGAGGCTGACATGTTGAATTTAATAATTGTAAGGCTATTGGAGAGCCAACTTGTATTGCATTTAATATTTGTTTATAGGAGTTAATTATTTCATCTAGCTGACTTGTGGCTGATGATTAGTATTTAAGGGGTGTTTGGGTAGTTTTTTAGGAAGTAGATCTGGGAAATTAGATGGGAGATCTGGGGTAGCAGATAAGTGAAGTTGTGGAAAAGATCCTGTGAGATCCTATAGATCAGATTATTATCTGATAGTTTGTAATAGCAGAGCTAGTGGTTTTCATACTTGGAGACAAGGAGATTTCTTGGTGGCTTGTGAGCTCAAGTTTAGATTTGCCGTAGGGTTTCCATCAGTTGTTGATTTGTCTTAGGACTGAACTAGCTAGAGTTGTGTTGGATCTTTTTGATCTTGTAGAATTACTTCTTGATTATAATTGGTCCTAACTTGGAAAGCCTTACAGTCGAGCATGTTAATGGAAAATATGTTTTGAAACATATCTTGTTGTGTTATTCTGCTATGTTGTTCTGAAGCTACAAGGTTGGACTATCCTTAATTGGATCCACCATCCTTGACTTGCATCAGGTGGTATCAAAGCTAAGTTGATCTTGTGGAGTGAAGGTTTACCTAGCAAGGATGATCTTGCGAAGTTGATCTTGTTGGTGAAGAGATCGTATGATCTGGGTTGTAGATCTGTGACACTGAACTTATGGAATATTGACCTAGTTGTTTGTGCGAGGTGGTAGGCTGATCTAACTCGCATAAAACTTGGAGGTTGTCAAAAGGTGGTCAGTGGAGGGTTTTTTGTAGAGGGTTTCTCTTATCTTTAAGGATGCCTCTGAGAAGATTGGACCCTAGAGTGATCATGGATCTCTGTGATACTGTGGAATCTAGGATTATAGAGAAGGTGAAATCTAATTTCAGATCAAAGATGGAGTTGATGAAGAATGAGATGGTCACTGAGAACATGAGAGTTGTTGCTGGTGTACCTCAGAATGTTGGTACTAAAGATGGTTATGAGGAAGCTGTTGAAGACTTTGAAGTTGCTGGATCTAGTGGTGATGACCAGAGGGATAGATCTAGTGAAGACAAAACTGCTCGGTTGCATAGATCTAGAGCTCAGTTAAGTAATAGTTAATGAATTGAAGTTTCTACTTTCTCTAGTACTTTGAAGCCCGAAAACTTGATTGACTAGATTGGTGAACTTGAAGATTTCTTTGAGCTAGAAGAAATTAAAGATCCTCTTCGGTTGAGATTGGCACAGACAAAATTGAAAGGACATGCTACTCTTTGGTGGAAAGAATTACAAAGAGATAGAGAAGATGAAGGTGAAATGAAGATCAATTGGTGGAGGTTGATGGTGACTAAGTTGAAAGCTAAGTTCATACCTGCTGACTATGAGCTTGACTTGTTTAAGAAGTTGCAAAATTTGAAACAGGAGGATTTGATTGTTGAAGATTATACCAAGGAGTTCTAAAAACTTACTATTCAATCTTGACACAGAGAACTTGGTAAGGAAAAGGTAGCTCGGTATGTGAATGGTTTGAGATTCAATATTCAAGATGAGCTCGGTATGCTGAAGATTGATTCTATTGAAGATTCTTATCAGTATGCTCTGAAGGTAGAAGATAAGTTGAAGAGGAAACAACATAGTAATCCCCGAGGGAAGGAAAATATATTTGATCACTCGGTGAAAGATAAACCAGCTGCAGAAGATGAACAAAAACCTGTAGAACTGAAGAAGAAGATAGGTAGAGTTATCTTTAAGGGAACTTTCTATAACCATGGTGAAGAAGGACACAATTCTTTTGAGTGTACACAGAAGAAGCTTGGTGACCGATGAACTGTTGTGGTGAATGAAAATTTTGAGAATGAACCTAAATCTAAGAACTTTCTGGTTTGGCAAACATTTCTTGGTACAAAGGAGGAACCTTGTCAAAGGAGTAACTTGTTCAGGACTCGGTGCAAGTCTAGAGGTAAACTTTGTGATGTTATTGTTGAAAATAGTAGTACTGATAACCTTGTTTCTAAGGACATGGTTTAGAAACTTGGTTTGAGTAGAATGAGACATCCACATCCTTATAGGATTGGCTGGTTATAAGATGATCATGCTCTAGAAGTAAGAGAACAATGCTTTGTTGATGTTCAGATTGGCCAGTATAAGGATCTTGTGTTATGTGATATTATGGAGATGAATAGTTTTCATATATTTCTTGTTAGACCTTGGCAATATGATTACAGAGCTATGTATGATTATGTGAAGAATGTGTTTATTGTTGAGAAGGATGACAACAAGTTTTCCCTGATGCCTTTGCCAGACACAACACTTGGTAGGAGAAGTCTGAGTATTGGTAGCCGAGTTGAATTGGTAGATCCTGAGAGAATGAATGATCAGTTTGGAGAACAGACTTGTGTGTTGTCAAGGAGAGACTTGAAAAGACAGAGGAAGCTGAAATGGAAGAGTATGCAAAATGAAGAGATGGAGGACATGTATGTGAAGAACCAGTTCGGGGTTTATGTACTGAATCCCAGAAAATGTTCTTCTCACATATGAACATCTTTTCAAACTTGGGGTGTCTGATGCAGGGGCATTCTTGGGTCCTCAGTGAATCTTCATGGTAGTGTGTTACTTGGCTGGTGTTACTCGATTGTAGCCTTAACCACTAGTCTCGGTTATTAAAGGAATCTCGGTCACTAAAGGAACTTGGTGAGGCTTCTTTTTCTTGGTGGAACTAGTGCTCGATGATGCTTGCATGGCTTGGTATTGCTTGGCTTGGTAGTTGTTTCACTGGTGCTCGATTGTTTCTCTGGCACTCCGTAGCTCTGGCTTACCGACTGGAGTTCTTGGTGATTTGGTTGGCCAACTTGGTGCATTTATTATTGGTAGTTTTTGTTGGATTCCCTTATGTGGATCTGGAGGCCGACATGTTGAATTTAATAATTGTAAGGATATTGGAGAGTCAACTTGTATTGCATTTAATATTTGTTTGTAGGAGTTAATTGTTTCATCCAGCTGACTTGTGGCTAATGATTAGTATTTTGTTGGTAAACAGATTGTTCTTTTTAGATTTAACTCTGTATTCACCCAAAATATCCTTAAGAAATAATGTGAATACAAACAGTTGGAAAGTTGTTTACTGTTTAACTAACTTCCCTCTTAATTTTAATAGGTACAGCTCCCTTATATAAGATATGCAATGAATTTTGCTTGTTCTAAATTCTAATGGGGGTATGTTCTTAACCAGAGAACAACAGAGGTAACCAAATTAGCCCTCGGTGAGAAACTAATCCAGGTAGTTATTTGATTTCTAAATTCTAACCAACTTCATGATTTCATAGTGCTTATGAATTCACACCAGCGGTGATGCATCAATGAACTCTACTTGAATTAATAAAATGTAGTAAAACAATATGGATGAGACTAATCTAAAATAGGACATATATGTATTCCCCCAACCTCTAAGTAATATTTTGATTACTATCGATTAGCTGCACTAAAGAAGAGAAATAGAACTCCGTCTATTTGCTAATTTCAATCCATCTTTAAGGAAAACAAATATTCCAACTCACAAATGCATGGAACAGTAAATAAATGGCACAAAACACATTCTAGATTGACTCCGTAGCAAGATGTATTTCACACCAAAATTTAGATGACCTTTTCATTAATTTTCAGATTATTACATATAGGCTTCAAGAGTTAAGCCGTTACAAAATCAACTAAATCGATTCATATTCTATAGAGTGGGTAAATGACAAGTGGCCATTTACTGATTATACAACGTGTATCAAAAACAAAGAGGGGAAAACTATTCTCTTTGTTGGCTTCTTCACCTTCTCCAATTTAGCCTTATGAGCTTTAGAGGCCACCAGAATTGGGATCATCTTTTCAGAATCTAGAATGTACATGTTCTTCAATCTTATGAGCCAGCGAGCATGATCCTTCTCTATCCTTTTTGCAACATCTTTCTGGGGTTGCATCTTCATCATGGCTTTGTATATGCATCCACTGAGTTGTTGAAGATCAATTATTCTATCTAGGTGAGATCCAGATGATTCTGCAAGCTTGTCCAAGTAGTCGGAGAACACCTTTTGCATGTTGGTTACACCAATTGGTCTCTTTCCATCTCTGCTATCTTGAGACTCGGAGTGAAGACCTGTCAAGTATACAAATATTTTACTTTTTTCTTTAGTGACTTCCTCATCGATCACCTTCATTCCTGCCTCTGCTTTTATTATCATCTCCATTTTTAATTCAACTCCTTGGAGCCATTCGATCAGAGGTTCATCCCCTTTCTGCAATATGTTGACTTTGATTGCATCTTTAGTCTTCATCACTACCAGCCAATGTAGAAGCACCATGCACTCATCACACCTCAACCTCTCCACTGTGAGTGTTAGCATATGTCCTTTGAGAGATTCTTTTTTTGCTTCTAACTATAAAAAGACATTTCCAAGCTTATCAATGGCTACCAAACCTTCAGACTTGAGTCGTTCAATCCACCTCCTGCCAATATGCCCAAAATGTCTATCTTCTTGCAACTTAGTGAGTATCACTTGGTTCTCAGCTACAGAGGATCAAACATTGTTAGAGAACCAAGTAGGCTTCCTACAGGAGCGACCAACTGCTTGATAAATTTAGTCATTTCTTTGATCTCCACCTTGAGTTGAGTCTTTTTAATTTTGAGCTCTTTGAGCTCTTCTTTGATCAAGACATTGCTAGACTTCCACAGGTCCACTTTTGTGTCATGGCAGATGAGTCCCATGTTTAAAGACTAGAGTGCAAAATCTGAGGTAGTAAGATCTTCAATTCTTCCATCTTTTAATAGCTTGGCTATTTCCATAGTTAAGTGACCTATGTATGGATCTCGACCAAGAGTGGTTAGAGTCCTAGACTTCTTAACCTTGCTTTCGGCTAGGCCTGACTGAATTGCTTGTGAAAGCATCTTGCCACTAGGAGTGCCTAGCTCGGCTCTCTTTCTCTTCTGCTCTATAGTGTTATCAATCCATGATTCTACACTTGTAACCTTTGTCATAGAAAGTAGGTCTTCTACGAATAATTTCTTGATAACAAGAGGGGAAGCTTTAGGCTTGGAAGTGAAAGGATTAATCTGCGGAGAAGAAATCCTCTTTTCCTTTTGAGGAGACCCCAAATGCTCATCTATCTCATCATTTTCCAAACTGTTACTATCATCACCAACCTCAATAATGGTAGGAGCCTCTTGAGTGGGAGTGTCACCTTGTGTCTCAATGGTTCCCCCTTGTGCTTCTTGCTCTGGTTTCACAACCCCAACAGCTTCTTCCATAGGCTTGTCAAGTTTCTCCACTTCAGCTTCTTCATTCGAACCGATGACAGGAGATGAACTGGCTCCGCAAGTCTTTTGAAGTGGGATTTCTTTTTCAGGTGGTTCATCATCTCCACCTATTGGTTGAGCTGGTCTTTTGGCCACAGATGATGCTGGTAAAGAGGAGGATGTAGGAGCACTTGTCGGCTTGACTACAGGAGCTTGTTGAGGAGCAGGCTTCCCAGACCTCTTTCTCCTTCCCATCATCCACTAAACCCACTTATCATTTCTTTTAATGACTTTAGCCATTAAGGTCTCCAAATCTTCTATAGCTTGACCTTGAACTGGCTTTGAGCTCATAGGATAGGGCTTGATCTGATCTCTATATGTGTTAGTATACATATGTTCTCCATCATTGACAATGCCTTCAACATTAATGTTGACATTGAACAACTTGATTTGTTCAACAGTCAACCTGGAGTAGAATCTTTCCTGGCTCTCTAAATCATCCTTGTAGTTGGCCCAATAATCTTTGAGTTCAAGGATGTGCTTGACCATAGTGCCAATCTAGAGGTGATTCTTGGCATAGCCTACTGGATCAAATTGAGGCATCAAAACTTCATACACTTCTGGCTTGTATCTTCTCTCGAATGCCTTCATCACGTTCTTAGCATTTGACCTTGATGCACAGCTATAAGCTCCAATAGTAATAGGGAATTCATAGCCTTTCTTCTTGATTCCTGTACTAATCAGGTTCACTTGCACCATCTATTGGATCACCTCTATGAGCATGGTCATGTCATCAAGGTACCTTGGAAGCTTCATGGGGAAATCATCTAAGCCTGCAAGACGAAGGTATGAGAAACTAGCAAATTGAATAAAGAAGCTCCCAAATTGGGTGATGAATTCCATGGCCTCTAGCGAGAACCTCCACTTTGGGCATCCTTGCAATTCTCTGCACAACCTCATTGTAAATGATTCATTAACTCTAATGAACTCGGCATAGCTATTTTGTAACTTCAAATGAGGGAAGAAATCATAAATTTTCACATTATCTTCATATTCTTCTAGCCTAGGGAGTCCTGGCCATACTTGCAATGTAGCTAACACATATATCAAATAGGAAGACATATATAATTTTTTCTAGAACTTGGTGAGACTCAAGGCATTGGACAAATTTCACTTACCACTTGAACCCAATCTATATAATGGTGCTTAGCACATATTACCTGGACCAAGAAGAAGTAGTGCTCTATAAAATTCAATGCATCACTTTCACCTTTTATCCTATGAAGGAGCACCAGGATGTCGATGATGTCAGCCTTCAGATCTGTCCCAAAAAGTGTCTTTGGCACTTTTCCCTTTATGCTCCTAGCCTCTGAAACCATGAGTTCATGATCTCTTTCCTCCATCTCATCTTCTTCTCATTGTATTCTAAAATTGCGATCGAGAAGTTCATATTTGAAAACTCCACTCGCTCTAGGATACGAAGACTATTTTGCACAAAATCTCTATCAATGGAGATGAGAACTATGTCATCTGGTAGCAAAATCTATTTTGTATCCAAGTTGAATCTAGTTATACACTCTCAGATAAGCTCGGGAGCTTGCACTACAATAGGAAATCTAGCAGCTTCAACCAAGCCGCTACCTTTGAGCTTTTGCATCATGGGATGGATGTTCTCCTCATTCAATATTATGTGTAGGTTACCCAGATCATAGAATCCGAGGGATGTATTTGTCAAATTTTTCCATTCATATGTAATCCCATTCAATCCATCAAAACCCATGAATCTGGCAGCCATAGCTTCTGATTATGCTTTTGATTTATTGCTAAAAGCTTTGGAGAATGCTGTGAGATGATTTGAAAAATTATGGGAAATCAAGGGCGTATGAAAAAGATGTGAACAAATGGTAATTTCTACTTGATTGTTTGAGTCTTTTATAAACATCTTACCTCCTTACCATTACTTTCCATATCTCATGCCACATGAGTGATAGATTTTCAAAAATATCTGTTAAAGTTCTAATGTTAAGAATTGAATTAAATGCACCTTATTAACAGCCTTAAGAAATCACTTTTACTCGTTTGGGGTAGATGTAATGGTAACTTAATTGGCGTAGTGAATTTTTACTTTTCCGCTTCTCTTCATTCAACGCCTTTGTCAAAAAACTCACTTCGAAGGTAGAAACCTGACTATGGAGAAGCTGGGAAGTGATTTTCTGAAACTCTACAATTGACCCGTTCCTTTATCAATTCTATCTAAATATCAAAGTGGACTATCTTAATCATACCAGATCATTCAATTCTTGTGACTTCTTGTGCTTATTTCATCACAAGCTATCACTTCTCAAAAATTGACCTTCTTAGGTGATTCTCCGATGAGGGATAAGTTAACAGCCAATTCTTCGAAAAAGGGTCTCTTGCTTTCTTCCTCGTATTCTTAGACTATTTTATCTATAGCAGGGGCATGATCTTATTCCATCAAAATCTAGACATATGGCTTTCTGGAATCTCTGATACACTTTCCACTATTCTCCGAAAAATAACCTCTACAGGAGAAATTCTGCAAGTGGGGAAGTTCGTTACAGCTTCTCCACCAAGTTACTTTTCTGACCTGATTCATTCTTAAACCATGAGTCTCGATCCTTAGGCCTTGTATATGTGCTTGATAATCCTAGTGTTCTCTTCTTGTGGAAAATTACCTTCATGGATCGAAACCCACCAAGGAGAAGGCTATGTTCAATTTTTTGACAAAGGGGAAAAATGTCATTTTAGATCTTCACATTCAAATGAATACCATCGATCAAAAATGAAAGGAATAGAGTCTTTATCAAATTGGGGACTATAACTTACCCACTCCTAGGGAGAAAATAAAAACCAACATGGGTTAAATGAAAGAAGAAGGCATGAAGGGGATAATTCAATAAAGACCACCTATCTTAGGGGGATTCTAGACTTAGACTCCAATTTAAATACCTCAAAATTCATGACTTGATCTAACACAAGGTATCCACCTTTGTTTTCAAGGGTGAAGAAAAAAAGTGGGGCAACATATTTAAGGGGTGTTTGGGTAGTTTTTTAGGGAGCTGATCTGGACAATCAGATGGGAGATCTGGGGTAGCAGGTAAGTGAAGTTGTGGAAAAGATCCTATGAGATCTTGCAGATCAGATTGTTATCTAATAGTTTGTAATAGAAGAGCTAGTGGTTTTCATACTTGGAGACAAGGAGATTGCTTGGTGGCTTGCAAGCTCAAGTTTAGATCTACCTTAGGGTTTCCATCAGTTGTTGATTTGTCTCAGAACTGAACTAGCTAGAGTTGTGTTGGATCTTGTTGATCTTGAAGAATTACTTCTTGATTATAATTAGCCCTAACCCAGAAGGCCTTATAGTCGGGCATGTTAATGGAAAATATGTTTTGAAACATATCTTTTTGTGTTATTCTAAAGCTACAAGGTTGGACTGTCCTTAATTGGATCCACCAGCCTAGAGACTGTTCTCAGTCATGTACATGAACCTAGACTCTGGTTCGCAAAAGGAGCATGCAATCAAATCACCAAGGAGGACTTGCATAGAGTGACTGGGTACAGTTACAAAGGGGAAGCCTCACCTTAAGAACCATCTCCACTGCCATAGTCACCAAACTAACCAAGTCAAAATTGGATAGTCGGCTAATGACCATCAATGACATTGAAGATGAAGGAGTTTGGTTTGCATCCACTATGATAGATTACAAAATCTATCTATCCAGCAACTTGAATAGCATACTGGAAGGAGCCATTCATGTCACTCACCGAATAATGTACTACAATGCCCAGTATGATATTTTCTCAATACTTCAAGGATAGATATTTGAGAATCTGAAGAAGCTAGGTGTCGTCAAGCAGAAATCCCTAAAGTATGGGATCCTACTGGTATGTCTTTCTTTTACTTTTCTAATTTCTTCCCAGGAATAGGAAAGGTGACTTGGGGAATCGACCGACCAGTTAATATCCAGATAATTGATATGGCAAACCAACTGGGAAACTAGTTTGTAAATTCATGACCAAATACTTTGAGGTTTTCCAGCCAAGAATGCACGCTAGGTAGAGGGTGTTGTAAACTATTGTTGACTTGTACAAAGATTATGTGTGTTTTCTAGTGTCCACCAACCACTGCATCATTCAAGCTGTGGAACTGAAAACTGAGTATGCTCCTGAACTCGGTTATGAGATCACCCCCAAGATAGCCAAGGCATATGTAGATGCCTTACAAGAAGCTGTCCTAGATCTCTCTACTTGTCGGTTTGGTACCTTTGAAGAGATTTAGGAGAATCTAAAGAAAAGGGCACCAATAAAGAATGTATATGTGAAGAGGACCCCCACACCAAAGAAGAAACCGGTGATAGATCAACCCAAATCTCAAAGGAAGAGAGCACAACCGGTACCTACCACTAAAGGGGAAGGACAAGAGAAAATATAAATTGAAGATATAGTTCCTCTAGTCAGAAAGAGGAAATCTAGAAAACTGGTGAAGGAAGATGCACCAAGAGCCAAAAAGCCCACAATTGATGAATTTGTGGTAGGATTGAAAGAATCTGGTGGAATGGGATCAGTCAGTAGAAGATATCAATTGGCCAATGAAGAAGATAGGAGAAAAATAGAAGAAGCAGTAGTCCACTATATTCACAAATTCAACCTCTGTCCCATAAAACTTCATAAAGTTGTCCCTAACGATCTCCAAGAAATTCTTAAAGCAATATGGAAAACTTTAATGGATAGAGAAAGGAGATGAGTATTTGAGCTCTACTTGAGCATCAGAACCACCTCACTCTGGATGAGGCCACTCACCAAGCTTAACTATACAAGAAAAATTTCTTGATAAAAAGGAGGATCAGTCAAATGCTTATTAGAGAAGTTGAGAAGATTCACAAAGAAGGTGTGGCAACATGGAAAAACTTCTTCTGACCCAAAAATAGGTAGAAGAAGCATGTCAAAGGACCACTGGACCACCAAGAATTGACATTGATAAAGGAAAAGGAGTACTAGGAGAAGTATCAGTTAAAGAGAAGAATCCTACCAAACTAGTCATCGTCAACATCACTAATGATCAAGGTAGTGATCAGGATTGTCCAACCATTCTTGTCTCTCTAGAAAAAGGTAAGGCTCGCACCATGACCGTTAATGATATAGTCGATGAAGTGATGGATTTTTGAGAAGTAGACAATGTTGCTAGATAGTATAGTGTGCTAGGGGAGGAAGATATACAAGCAATAATAGTGGCTCTATTGGAAACCTTCTTGGATTACAATAGAACTCCAAGATGCTATAGGTCTAATTTTACCCCTGAACTAAACACAAGACTAATAAAAAAATGGAGAACTGGTCTGAGCTCCAATACTAGAATCTCTAAGGAGACATTGTCATAGGTCATACCTGGTCTTAGTGAAGATTCTATAAAACTTCTGTTAGAAGAAGCATCAATGAATCTGGATACTAGAAATAGGGTTGCCAAGATAATAAATGGTTATGAAAATGAATTCTACAAGGAGATGCTAGATTTCTGGCAACAATATGATTTCAGTTCTTAGAAGGAAATAGGTCCACAGGAAGAACCTAGGATAGAACAGGAACCACCGGTTCAATTCACTACTTGTGAAGAACCTACAACCAGTGAACAAGAAGTTCCTAAGGAACAGTTCACATCAAGTGAACAAATACTAGGAGAGTCATCAAACAAGATAACTACTAACAATAAAACTGGTGAGGAAGAAATTTCTATCGGTGAGCTTCATATAGCTGAGGAGTAGCACTCAAAACCACCACTAGAGCAAGAAGCCCCACTAGAAGAGCAATCACAACAAGAAGAGGATGCTAAACTAGAAGTAGAATTACAATCGAAAGGGGAAGTACATACAGATGAAGAAAGGCCAGCAGCAAAAGTCCTACCAACAAAAGTGGCACAACTGGAAAAGATGGTCCAACTGGAAAATGAAGAAAAACAAGAATAGAAAAATGAAGAGGATCATGAGTTACCTGCACAAGAACAACCGGTATAGGAGCCAAGACAAAAGGAACAGGTAGATGTTCCAAGCTCATCCTCATCCAAGAGGAAGTTATCCTTTGCAGTAGACATAGAAGAAAAGAAGAGCAAGGTTAGCAAGATCGTAGTTGACATAAGCAAAATGTCAACTAGGAAATTAAAGGAGCTGACAAAAAGGAAATAGGACATGGTCCTAACAAGTGTCAAGAACATCTTGAGCAATTTTGTACCAGATGCTGACATTGATGAACATGAACCTATAATTGATCAGTTGGAGATCTTAGCACAAGTGATCGGAGAAGATCTCACTGATCCAGAGACAATAGCCATTGACCACTATGAGAAGAAGAGAATAGAAATTCTCCACAAATAGGTTGAGGAAATAAAATTCATAGTATCTACCAACTTAAGGGTACTTCAACAACAGTTACAAGTTGCAGGAAGTTTGATGACTAGGACTTCAAATTTTGATACTTTTATACAAGATCTCATAGAGAAGTCATCAAAGACTTCTGAAGACATAAGAGCTCTGTCTTCCCAGTTTGACATAAAGAACAAGTCTGAAACATATTTCAATAGAGAAATGACAATCCTAGCTCTAATTCTAAGAAAGGCATCTGAAGAGAAGACCAAGACAATACAAGATATTATTGGATTTCAATTATTTATGGCCCCAACATTTGATTTAATGCAAAAGACAGCAATAGATGTTGAGAATCTGATCAGTGAACTGACTACAAAACTGTAGAGGACATGAAGAATATTATTGTCTCTCTAAAAGCAACACAAAAAAATATAGAATATGTAACTGATCAATGCAACCCTTTTCTTCATACTGCAAAGAAAGTGTACAAGGACATATTTACAAAGTTACAGATGTAAATCATTCAGTACCACATCACCCTTTGTCCTATGGAGGAAAAAAGGGGAAGATTAAAGACATCAGAAGAAAGGGAGGAGGTCAAAAAGTAAGAAACTCAGAAGTGATACAGAGTAGATTTAGCTATAGAGCAGAAGGCAGCATAAGAACAAGGGAAGTCTACAGACAGAAGAGCTAAAGCACCCACACAGGTGAAGGTAAATTCTACAGGCCAAGGAATTAACTGTGATGAGTAAGTATAATGGTTTTGCCACCAATGAAAAGGGGAAGATTGTTAGCAAATTTAAGTTGTCATTAGTGAAGATAGATGCAAACATCATTCCCACTGGTATCAGGTACACCGGTAAATCACTCATATTAATTTATAGACATCGGTAGACTAAAAAGAGGATATGCACTGATAGACCTAGCCGAGTACATAGTACCGGTCTTATAGTACATACAGGGGATGAATCGGGTATAAGATTAATATCAGTCAAGAGCATAATAATCTGCACTGGATTATGCAGAATTGTTTGATTTAAAACCACATTATATGGAGCATCCATCATCTAGAACTGGAGTTAGTTTTATTTATATGCAGATGTTTCAAGTTAAACTCAATATCATCTCTCAAATCTTTTTTCTACTTGATTTATGGATGATTTTACAGCCTGAAGGTTCTATGAGTTAGGTTTTAATAAGATTAATTTCTTATAAATACAGGATATATGACACAAAAAGAGGAGTTTTTGATTATACAGAGAAGGAGAGAGATATCTTTTGAGAGAAGAGCTACGATCATAAATGTGAAAGGTAGAAAGGATCAACAGCCAGGCAATACAGGAAGGTCAACAGGTGTGATCTAATCAAACAGAGAGTGTCAATTAAGATCATTTCTTTTATATTGTCAAAGCATATTCAAATCCCTCTATCATGGTGAACCCTAATAGGTTCTTTATATAAATCCTTTAATTGGGTAGCATCTTAGTTGATGTTGAAAGTCCTTTAACAAGTTTGCTCCTAATAGAGTCAAGATCTTAACCGATCTTCTACCAAAACCCTTTACCGGGTAGCACTCTTACAAGTGCTTTGTAAGCTCCTAACAGGGCATCTTTATTTTTGTAGTAGTGAAGTTGTGAGCTCTGTCTCACCATAATTTTTTCCTTCTAATAGAGGTTTTCCACGTATAAATGATGTATTAATCTGAGTATTTCTATTTCTATTTGTGAATAGTTATTTACATTATGTTTATCTTGCAAGAATCTTTATACAAGTTTTAATTGGAAATAGAAATAGTATTTACTGATTCAACCCCCCCCCCCCCCCTCTCAGTAACTGGTTAGGAATAACAAGTCCCACATTCATTAAACAATTTTTGACAAAGCTCTTTTATATGCCTCTCTATAGATAGGAGGTTGGCTAAGAAGCCATCAGTAGTCTTTGCTGAGGTTGTTGTATGGTCACCAAGTTAAATGAGGAGTGGTAGATTTACAAGTATTTTATCCACTTGGGACTGCAATTTAGTCCCACATTTGGTGGGCATGGACTATATTAGAAGTTTATATGTGATGGAGCCATAGTAAGTAAAATCATTTTGATCTCCCCTCTACCATTCTTGGATCTTTGGGATATTTGATCAGCGGGTGTGGGAGTTAGGTGTCAAAACTTGACTGCTTGGTACTGCCTAATTTGATCTTTGACAAATCTATGATCTACTATGCATATTGATAAAATAATACTAGAGGGCCAAACCCCGAAAACACAAAATTTAGCCAAAAAATGCAGAATAAAAATTTGACAAAATTGCACAACAATAATCAGATCATTAAATAAAAATTTTGAAAAAAAAATCTGAAAAATCATTACCCAATTGCAAATCAGGCTACCCAAGCTCGATTTGCAAAAAAAATGCCTCAAATTTGACTTTTACCCAAAATAGGCAAATTTATAGTCAAAATTTACAAGAACCAACTAGACGCAATGGCGATGTTAGATCTTGCTTTAGATTTTCCCAAAAGTTGTTGCACCTATGGATCTCAATCGTGGCCCTACAAAAGTTGAAGTAAAAATATCTCCAATGGATATGCAATGAAACCTTCTATGGCTCTGGTACCATGTAAGAATTTTGATATCACTCTGATACCATGTAAGAATTTTCCTAAGGAAAAGAATGAAATTCCAAGATCTATAAGCTCAATAGATAGCATAACAAGAGAGACAAAGTGATATGATCCTCAATTGACTGAATTTAATAATGATCAATAATAAATCAATAATAGATATAACTGATAAATACAAAGTAGATGTGCCTGAATATATAGGCAATGCATGATAACTAGGAGTGATGCAAGAGATAACCTATCACCTACACGAGGTGGAATCACATGTCCACAAGGGTGGATCATCCTCCATTGTACAACAAACTATGTGCAACATGTGCAACAATGAGAGGATGATAATGTCATAAGAGCACTAAAGGTGGATCTCACACATAAAGTGTAATGAAATGACAACTAACTCCACCTCAAGTGGATTTCTCCTACACCATGTGCTAAAATTAAGTGCGAACTCTTAGGTGTTTGCAATGAAAACTACTATGTAATGCATTATGCTAAGTAAAATTAAGTAAAGTATAATTAAGAATATTTAATTACACCAACAATAACATCTCCCTAACTTATAATATCATTATTTAGAAGTACAAGTAACGTAGTATACAATTGATTTTTTCATTCTCTTTTAAATTATTCTTTACAATTGAATTGGTATATATAAATTCAATTTATATGTTTTTGTATTTGATTTTAACTTTAATTTTTATTTTGACTGTACGACTTTATCCAAGGACAAATTAAGAGTAGAAAAGCTTTTAATTGGCTTTACATGCAACATGCTAGATGCAACATAAATTTTATGTGGAACTTCTTTGAAAGTGGACATGGAAAAGGAGAGCATGATGGAGCAGGAGCATGTGTGAAGTGTGCACTTCACCAACTTGAACTTGCAAGTACAAATGGTATTCACTATCTATATCTAATTCCCAATTTAAATTAAAAAGGAGTACATGTACATATCTTATATATATGGCTTCTCCATTTGCTAAATTATGAGTTCTTCTGTAGGTAACAACATAGAGAATTCAAATAAAATTGTTGAATGGTGCCAAATTCATTTTTTAATTTATGACATGTAACATACAACAAATGTTATTTTTGGGAAGTGAAAGGTAAAATATTGTGTTCAGATTCTTTAAAAATTTCATCTAGTGCATTTGACTTTTATTATAACTCTTGATCTAAAAATGTGCGTTTCATTTCATATTTATAACAAATATTGATCGATCTAATCCTTATAATTATCAAATAATTATTGGTATTAGAAGTTTACATCAAATGATGACTGTGGGACACAACAAGCCTCTTGTGATTCAAGTAAGAGAAAAATCATGCTTTTTATGTTGATTGCATTGAGAATGACACAAATAGTCAATGTGAGAATATTGCAGATGGATATGTTTCACGATGGGAAATGAAATAGTTAATCACAATGCCTCCTTATAAAGATAGTGATAGTGACAGACATTCATGATCTTATATATTCTATTGATTATGAATGTGTTTTTTATTGAGTCGTTACAGGTGCATGTCCACGCATGTTCTTTTAATTTAATCTAGAATTTTTTTAATATTTAATTTTAATTTATCAAGATGTTCATATTTTATCTTACTTTTATTTTTAATATGTGGAATCTATATAGGTGATATTTTTGTTGTGGTTGTGGATCCTAACAATGTAGAAGGTGTATATTATTATCTACTAAGATACAGGAACCCAAAGTACAAATTTCCATAAGTAACTGAAGATGGTGATGAACAAACATATCCAATTGGTTTAGCTTTTGTTGAAGATGCCTATTATCAAAAAATGAAGATAAACAAAAATAATTTTTAATTTATTGATTACATGTATGTCCAAAAAAATTTACATTACAATCACTTTGTTATAGAAACATGATTGCTATTGAAGACATTGCCAAAAAAAGGACATGGCAACCAAAAGTAGAGGTTTCCTATTAAAGAACATGAATTTTTTTTGGAGATGATAAACGATGGAGATGATCCAAACTATATGTACTAGGAGCTTTAGGCTAAACTCATTTTTGTAGCTTTTACCACTACAAAAATCCTTGTAATTAGCTCCCTTTTTTGCTCCATTTTTTGCTTCCACACATTGTTTTAATTTATTTCTCCTCTATTCTTTCAAAAGATAGGCATTATTCATTGGGTTGGTGCTACTCATGATATGTTTTATGCCGAGTAGAACATCCTAGTTCAATTTTGGGTGCTATGATGCACCAAATATTGGCACCTACATTGATACCTAAGTTGGCACCTATTGAATGAGTAGGCACTGAATTGGGCATTATGTTAAAGTATCAATTTTTCAACCCATCATATTTGATTTTCCTATTTTATTGATTTAATGTCAAGATATTTTGGCCATTTTTTCATGCACTTATGTTATGGCCATATATCTCCTATGTCCTAGCCTAACAGTTTATAGTTTATTTTGCACGTGCTTCAAGTTGTGCTTAAAGTGTTTATACCACCCTCATGGAGGTTAAGACAGATAACAGCTAGGTGTTGCGAGGTTGTGTGGCAGATTTTGGGTGGTGATAAAAGTGTTTTTGCATCATCACAACTTGTTGAGACAATTAATACCTTTACCCCACAAGAAAGTGGCAGGTCCTCATGGAAATGTTTTAAGACTGTTAGTTGGACTTGCGACCCTGCAAGTGGATGTTTGTGATGACTGTAACAATTTGTCACATCCTCACAATGTTCAGTGGGGGAAATGTTTAGGGTCACAAGCTTGCAAGGAAGAATAAGATGCTATGGTGGTCCCTTGTTTCTGCATCATGGCTTATTATGTGTGACCCATATTTGGACCACGAGGAAGTGAGGATGTTACACATGGCACTTGATGGGTTTTCTTCATCGTTTCACCGCGAGGTTAATAAATTGGTATGGTTGTATTCCATAGTTGAGAGAGGTACTCAAACCTATTGAATATCTTTGTCCTTGCATCCGCGTAGGCCTAAATTATATTTAAGGAAAATGGTTGTGAGCTTGCAATGAAATTAATTGATAACCCAAGTTGGGTAATTTTCAACCTCATGACGCTTTATGTGGGTTACTCAAAACTATTTGACAATATATTAAAGAAAGAAGTGGTGGTAGGAAGAATCTGAGAAGAGATGTGATGATTGATGGAATGTTGCAGTTTATGATTTAAGAATCATTCCCTTGGAAAAAAATCATTCCCTTACTACTCAACCTTTTGAGTGTCACATTAAACTTTCTATAACCAAGGGAAAAGGCCACAATGATAGGTCTTGCAGCTATTGGGATAGGTGTAAATCTTGGGATAGTTGTTACTTCTTATTTTTGTAGTTTGAAAGTGTGAGACATAGCATAAATATAGGAAGGGATAAATGTAGAATAAGTTATGGGTGTTGTCTAAATTTGGGTTGTTCACAATTTGAATGGAGTGTTTCTTTGTCTGAGTGCTAAGGATGGGGCATGGTGGGGCTACAAATGGATTTTACTGTAACAAGAAGGGGTTAGATGAAGCCATGTTGCAAGAGATATACAAGGATCATGGTGGTGAGCCAGTTGATAATACATTTTGTAATTGCAAAGATACTAAAATTTCCTTTGATAATCATAGAGATACTGAAATCTCTACACTTTGTTGAAAACTCTACCCACAGCTTGCAAATGCCTACTATCTCTCAAATTACTACTTTAGTTACATTTTCTAGGATGGAGGAAATGTAAACCTAGAAAATGTAAATTTTGGGTGTAGACACAAAAGATGGGAGTTTGGAGTCATTTTTTCTCCTTGTATTGTATTTTCAAAGCCATCTCCCATGAGGGAAGATGGTGAGATTTTTGACTTCTGGCATTTTCTTCCTCATTACCACCCATGGGAAATAATGGCCTGGCTCAGAAGCATAGTTAGATCACATGCCTCATGATAATGATCACTCCATGGCCTCCTTTGGATTCACTCAAGGACACAAACAAAGGTAACAACCTTCATTGGGAGAATATATTCTATGATTGGCTAGTGGCAGTTGGTAACAGAATATAAAAGGAATACTCTAGCATGTAGCTTGTTGCATTCCTAATGTCTATAAAAGGAATACCAAGGCCAATATTATAGGTTCTAAAAAAAATTTGTACAAGGACAAGTGGAATTGTTTATGTAATAGGTGTTTTTGCAGAAATAGGAATGAAAAAGTCTTGTATTAAATGAAATTTATGAATACTTCCACAGAAATTAATTGAAAATATCATTTGAAGATTGTCTCCTACTTTATTTTCTTTTAGTTACATAAAAAAAATTTAATTCATAATAGCCAAATTTGTCTTCATGATAATTTCATGAATGTATAATGTGTTTACTAGTTTTCTTCAAGGAAGAGATTAAATCCTTTTAGATGCATTATAGTGATTTAGGGAAAACAATAGTGATTTCAGGAGTGTAATATGAGGTGATAAATGTGAGAAGTGTATGTATGGTATAAATATGATGATAATATTGGTTATGTGGGATTACATATATGTTAGGCATATTTAGTAATCTTTATCTTGTGTCTTTGTGAGAAGTTAAACATAAAGTTGAATGATTCTTATAGTTTTTTTGACTATGTTGCCCTATAGGTTAAGCACTCACCTAAGTCATGTTTGAATACTATTTGGAGAGAACAATAATCCATAATCTAAAATCATTTTACTTTGTGTTGTTAATTTCATGGTAAATTATTTTCATTCTTAGTAAGAAACTAGAAGATGTGGTGAGAACTCTCTTCTATGACTATTCCTGCATCCATTGGAACTTTGTTCTTTGATAGTTCATTTAGTCATTGGACCTGCGACCCCACAAGTGGATTTTTGTGATGATTGTGATAGTTTGTCACATCCTCATGGTGGTTATAAGAAGAAGAATATAACAGAAAAATGAATCTACAAGTAAACAGGAGTGAAATAGATAACAGCAATGTAGTTCTTAGCAAACAAACAAGGAGTTACTCTATTTTGCCTTGGCTGCAGGAAAAATCAAAGAATGGAGTTCCAATGGCTATAGAAACAATCAAAGAATAGAGTTCCAATGGTTACAGGAAGTCACAGAATAAAGTTATCACCATAGCTTCTAGTTTCTTAGTGAGAATGTAAATAATTTACCATGAAATCAAAAACACAAAGTAAAATTATTTCATATTTATGGATTATTGTGTTATCCAAATAGTATTCTAACATGACTTAGACCAGTGCTTAACCTATAGGGAAACAGACTCAAAAATACTATAATACACATCTAACTTTATGTTTAACTTCCCAAAAAGATAAAAGATTAAGATTACTGATTATGCCTAACATATATGTAATCCCACATAACCAATATTATCATCAGGTTTATATGATACATACACTTCTCACATTTATCAATTCAATCATACTTAATAATTTCCTTGATAGAAAGCATGATAGTTATAAACTCACATCCACATGATAGCAGGATGAACAAGAAAATACTTTATATTATGTTTATATGAGAAGGTGTTGAAATCTTCAACTACCTGCTTGCCACTGGAGAATTCTAAAACATTTATCAATCTAAGCACAAGAGTACCCCTTCTCTTATTATGCAGGTAGTCCCTCTCAACTAACAATAATTTCTAAAAAAACTCAATAACAATAACTCTATCAAGTATAAAACATGACAATATATGAGGAGGTTGTGGGAAACCATAAACTCTAAACACAGTGAAGTCATCAAAGAAATAAAAATCATCGTAATTGTGATCAAAGGGACTATTAGAAACCTCTTGAGTCATCCTTAAAAAAATTCTCACCTAAAGACTTAGCCTACTTCAGTCCCTCCCCAAAAGGTTCATGATGGGGGAAACAATCAAATTCTAAGAAATATACAAAACTGGTGTCGAGGTGGCTCATAGCCCACACTCTTGTCCAACACTACAGAGGCATCTTCTCTCTAGATGGGAAAAAGTTCTCCAAGTACAACCTTTTATCTATATTATCAGCATTGAAATATAAAATCAAAAGACACAATAAAGAGTAATGTTTGAAATCAATCACTATAGGGTTTTGTTGGATAGAAACCAGGCCTTCACGTAAAGCATTGACCAAGTATGCTACATATTCATAGTTTGTATTAGCCTCTAGTTTTTATATTTCCATCTCCATGAACATTATATTAATTAGAACTAAATCCTCCTCATAAAGTCCCAGAACCTTGCAATACCCCTAAACTATGTACACAAAATAATGTTGAAAATATTTAAGGGGAAAAGGCTCCATTGCATTGTCAGTAATTGGGATAGTATTTCTCTCAACTCTGGGCATGAACCTAGGCACTATATTTTTTCTAAAGACCCACCTGTAGGCTTCATAATTCATCTTTTCTCTCTTTAAGTCAATTTGGGTACAATTAGCACCAATGATCCCAAAAGCCTCACTTAAACTCGATCTATCAATTCTCACTAGGGTTCTTTGGTCTACACTTCTAATAACCTTGGTTAATGGGCAATATCTACGGGCTAATTCCCTAAGGAAATCTACATCAATTAAGACATCCTACACTACTAACTTGGCCAAATTCAAATCCCATGGATTTGACATGGGAGGTCCCTTAATTCTATTATTGAGAAACTAATTTTAAAAGCCCCATCTTGAGGCTTCATTTTTTGGATTCCTACACATAAAATAATCATCCCTCCATTCATATTCATTTATGGACAGCGTGTGGTAGTCCCAAGTAACAAGTCAATAAAATCTTGCCAATAAGCCCTACTTTTCCCTTTTTAGCAGATGTAAACCCATAAGTAGACATAGATAAATTATGTTGACTCATTTCTCCTAAATCCAATTCGACATTTAACAGGAACCAAAAAAAACCCCACTGAAAATATTTCTCAAGAACAGAGAGAAAAAATACTTACAAGTTCATGAAAATCACCCCCAATAGCATTAGACACTTGCTCTATAATTTTATTCGTGTAACTTGAACTCTCAACTGAATAGCTCTCGAATTTTTCATTTCAATCTAGAAATTAACTTGGCCATCATTTTGAATTTAATGTCGCATGGTTGAGCTATCAAATCGACTAGTCGTGTGATAGCCCTTTAATTATTTGAATCTCAGTTGTTGATCTCCACAAATTTAACTAATACATATCATCTCTATATGGTGATCATCCACTGGTCATAACCCATACAACTGCACTTGCAACAACCAGTTGTGGGTCCATTCAACATTTACTTCAAGAATTTCCTTGACACATGTAAACTCCTCACAAACCACAAGCTAATTCAGTAACCCACATAAAGTGTTTCAAGGTTGTGACTTACCCAACCTAGGTTTTCAATTCATTTCATCACAAGCTCGCAACCATTTTCCTTAGTTACAATTCATCCATGTGAAGATGTGAGGCCAAATGTCTTTAATAGGTGTCAGTACCTCTATCAATCATTACATGCAACCATACCAATTTGTTAACCCCATGATGACATGGTGAAGAAAACCCATCAAGTGTGTCTATTAGTCATTAAAGTGTCACATGTAACATCCTCGCTTCCTCGCAGGCCAAAATTAGGTCCCACATAATATCGTGAGGCAATGACAAGGAATAGCTGATGGAATGGATAGCATGTCAAATGAAAGGTGGGTCCATGTGGTGGCATGTAGAGAGCTTCCTTCGATGTCAATGCATTACCAAGTGATTTTGGTGTAGATGTTTGTTGTGATGTGGCATGTGATGGTGCAATGGTAATTCATTTCTCCTTTGATGTTTCATCAAGTGGTGATGTGGGTGGAAAGTCAAATAAAATTTAGCTAAGATGAATGGACGCTATGGTGGGCCCATGGTTTTTTTTCATTCAATCGGTGGCACGATGAAGGATTTCAAATATTTTAACATGCTGCCACATCTGATGTGGCATCTGATGTGTCAATTCTATGATGTTCATTATGAATGCATTGAGAATAAAATCACAAAGGGACCAAAAAAATTTCAGCTTGGTGGAAGGATTTCTAGTCTATGTTGTAGCATTTGTAATAAATAAATAAATACCAACCTTAACTTTGAACCTTATGTAATTATAATCTTTAAACAAAAATACTTATCCTATAACTAAAAATAGGCCAAATTAAATCTTAAATCTAGTAGTAGACAAATCTAAATACAAACCCCAACCCACATTAAACCCTACCCATATCACACAATAACTTCAAACTTAGTTCCCTAACAATAAACAAAAAATAAATTTTAAACCTAAACCAGATTGAATTTTTATCAAATCTTTAAAGCAAGTTGAACCCTAATCATAAAAATGAATGAACATAAAACTAAATTAAACACTAACTCTAAACCAAATTTTACCCTAACCTTAACAATAAAGAAAATTGAACACTAAATCTAGACCTAATGAAACAGTATAAGAAACTAGGCCTAGCAATTATCAAAGTTGTGTCATTCTTTTAATCCAAACAAATCAACAAGTCAAAATCAAATCAAATCAAATACCAACCCTATTAAAATTTAACCTTAAACATTATTAAACCTAATCCTCACTCCATAAGCTTAAATAAATATCAACCTTAACTTTGAACAAAGAGAAAGGGAGAGATATAAATATATTTGAAGAGAATGAGAAAATTAGGTAAATGTAGAGAGATAAGGAGGGGGATAGGGATGAATCTATGTGGGAGGGAGAGATGGGGAGGGAGAAAGAGAAAGGGAGATAAATATAGGTAGAGGGTAGAGGAGATTAGATGGGGGTGGTGTAGAGGGAGATAGGTAAATAGAGGGGGAGAGAGGAGATGGGATGCAGGGAGGGATAGAGAAGATTGGAAGAGTCGAAGAGTTATAGGAAGGAGGGTAGGTGGGTAGGAGAGAGAAGATAATAGAGGTCATTCCCTAAAAAAATTGAACATTAACCATAAACCTAAACCAAATTGAACATTAAGCATAAACCTAAACCATAAACTAACTTTGAATTCTACCACTAACTCTCATTGTATACATATTCCTAAACCCAACACTAAAATAAATTAAACATTAACCCTAAATTTATTTTAATTGTTTCCCTAACTCTAAACAACACCCAAAGTTTAGGATTGATCGTAGAGATAATTAAATAGTACACCAACTTAAACCATTACCCCAGTCCTAGACAAAAGTGAGCCCCAAGTCTAATGTAAAAATATATTGAACCCTATCCTTTTGACTAAATAAAATAAAACCCAAACCCTAAATCTAATTGAACATTAAAACAAATTGAACCCTAATCATAAACCAAAATAGTGTAACACTAAGAATAAACAAAAATAAGACCCTAACTAAATCTAATTAAGTACTAAACCTTATTTTAACATCTAACTCTAACCCTAGACCTATCAGAAAACCAAATTTAACCTTGATCATTAAAACCTTATAAAATGTAATCCTAAACCTACACAAATAGTAACCTTAACTTTAAACCTTATGTAATTATAATCTTTAAACAAAAATAGTTGTCCTAAAACTAAAAAATAGGTAAAATTGAATCTTAAACCTAGTAGTATAAAAAGCTAAATCCAAACCCCGCTCCAAATTAAACCCTACCCCTAACACATGATAAATTGAAACTTAGTTCCCTAACAATAAGCAAAAACAAAATTTTAAACCTAAACCAGATTGAATTGTAATCAAAGACCTAAAGCAAGTTGAACCCTAATCATAAAAGTAAATGAACATCAAACCAAATTAAACACTAACTCTAAACCAAATTTTACCCTACCTTGATAATAAACCAAATTATCAAATTTGTGTCATTCTTTTAATCCAAACAAATCAACAAGTCATAGAATCAAATCAAATCCCAACCCTTTTAAAATGTAACCTTAAACATTATTAAACCCAAATTTCACTTCATAAGCTTAAATAAATACCAACCTTAACTTTGAACAAAGAGAAAGAGAGAGATGGAAATATGTTTGAAGAGAATGAGTAAATTAGGTAAATGTAGAGAGATAGGTAGGGGGATAGGGAGGAAGTATGGGATGGAGAGATAGAGAGAAGGGATATGGGGAGGGAGGAAGAGAAAGGGAGAGAAATATAGGTAGAGGATAGAGGAGAGTAGGGGGAAGGGAGGTGTAAAGGGAGAGAGATAGCTAGAGGGAGAGAAGAGATGGGATGGAGGGAGGGAGACAGAAGATCAAAAGACTCAGAGAGATATAGGTAGGGGGTAGGAGAGAGAAGATAAATAGAATTTATTCCCTGAACCAAATTGAACTGTTACCCTATTTTACCACATGTAGAATGATAAACACAAATAGGAAAGTGTTGCATAAAGGTACTTCCATTTAACACTATTCTTCAGGTGATGTATATTAAAATTTTGTTATTGCATTCATACCAATTTTTTATTGTACTCTAAGTATTGATCACATTTCAAATTCATAATTGATCATTACATTGTGCATTCAAACTGAGTGTAATATACAAATGTTCTTTCATATTTCATATTTCATGTCAATAAATAAAGTACAAAGAGTAGAATAGAAAGATATGATAGAGGTATGAGTAAGATCCTTTGCATTTCCTTGAAGAAGTTGTCTGCATCTAGGAGTTGGTTGTCTGCCTGGTTCAGGTCCTCGGGTTCACTATCTAATTCTTCACGTCTAGTCTTAGGTCTTTAAGGTTTCTTGTCCTGCATCATGGCAGAAATATGTTATATCCAATTGGATCTAAGCAATGCAAAAGATCAAAACATCATACAACAATTAGAATCTTTCAAATCTGCACATATATCTATCTGGTATTCAAATGCAATAAGAAAATGTGCATACACATAAATTGAAAAATAGTATTAAAGGGACATAATTTTATGAAACCTTTTACTATTAATGGCCATCATTATGCATTTTTTCATTATATAAATCAGATATTTGAATCAAAGGGACTTAGTGTTTATAGCTGAGAAACCTTTTTCAGGACAGCAGGATAGCATTAGGTTAGTGAACATACCATTTGACCGATTAACGCACAAAATTGACCATTTTGTCATGTTCACTAACATAAAGTGTTTGATTTGATGTTGTTTTAAAGCTTATCAATATAAACAGAGAGGTGCATTGTTCAAAATGGACTGGTTTTCATATCACAGTCATAAAAAGAAGATGCAGTATGTTGTTCATTGTGGTGTTCACTGAAAAAGATGCAAAAATTTTGTTCATATGTTGAATAGATGCAAAATAGCAAGTTCAATGCCACATAAATGTGTTTATAGGTGTCATGAGTCTGTACTCAAACCTCATAAACAAATTTCATTGTTGAGCCAGAGAGGAGAATATACAAGAAATGATCAATGTCAACCTTATTAAAAGATACATCTTTGATGACAGTGTTGCATATATGTTATAGGAAAATGTATTTCTGATATCAAAAATGTTCAATGAACTTGTGTTAGTGGGTGTCACGAGCCCATGCTAGAACCTCACTAATATATGTTTTTACAGTATTGTAGTTTATGCTTAAAGGGAAATTAGTTTAACACATTGATTATTATCATTTTCCAGTAAACCAGTCAAGTATATGTACAAAGTTCAAGCAATGATCACTATAATTAGTGAATCTAAAGATAGTTGGTAAGTGTAAAAGCATATTTCAAATGACTGGTGAGCTTAAGGTAATAAATAATGGTGAACACAAGTAATATCATAGAGGACTAAGCTAAAGATACCAGTGTAAAAGCTGATTTTAAATGACTGGTGAATATCAATTAGCAAATGAAAACCCAAAGTTCGACTGGGTTCAGTAAAAAATGAGTTGCAATAAACTAGAATTTTTATAAATGCAATTATTCAATAAAGAATTTCCAGCATTTGATTCAAATTAAATAACTCTCGGTTTTAATTGAAACAACAACAAGAAAGCCCAAAATTAATGCAATGAAAGGTAGAGTTTCAACTATAAGCTAAGCACGAGAGAGATAAGGGATGCATGATACTTATCTCAGTCACAAAGTTGAGTCTCAGGTTGAAACCTCAACAAATAAAAACTAAGTGCAAGAAAGCTCAAGTTCCAGCCAAATAAAAACTGAGTGCTCACCATTCCAAGCTCGAGATCCAAGTAACCAAGCTATGTGACTATAGCAACTCCAGTAACCCGGGATGTGATAAATCAAATCTTGGCTTTCACGCTCAAGGCTGAGTTCCTAGATCAAAGACCAGGTTATAGAAATAAACTTGATTCTTCAACAAGTTACAGCCTATGATTTTCTAGTCGAGCTCACTGTTACAACCGAGTCCCAGTTAAGCCCGTGAGCCTCCAGTCTGACTCAAGTTCAATAGGGAAAAGACCGAGCTTCAAGAGTTCACTACCATCCTTAAGGTTTTGTTTCAACAGAAAGCTCAAACTTCAAGTAAAATAAGGTTGAGTTGTAACAGTCTAACCCAATACTAAGTTGCAGATCAAAGTCGAGTTCTCAGGGCTCAACTAAATAGTAAAAGATCAAGCTCATTACAGTCATAAAGCCAAAGGAGAAGTACAGCCCATGAACTATCAGCTATAAACCTGTGATCTTTTAGCCTCAAGGCCCAAGCCATATTACAAACACAGTTGAGTTCTAGCAATATGAAGCCCAAGTGACAAAGAAATAAACTTGTGTTCTAGAATAGCAAGGCCGAGTTCATCCAGCTAAAGATAGACTCAAGTTAACTTACAGTTGAACCCCAAGCTCAACTTCTAGTCACAGATAGAGTTCAAAAGATCAAGTGAAGTGTGAAGACCAAGAGAAATTCTAGAATAGATAAATTTTGGGGTCAATGACAGAGGAAATAAATGCTATTAAAAGTTTGTAGTGTACCTCCAGCTAGTGCATTGATAGTCAACCTCAAAAATTGCAAATGCCAACTTGCATATGCCCTTCAGAGATATTTTACAATGAGTTTTGAATTGCACTTGGATGGTCATGTTGACCTAGCTTCAAAATTTGTAATAGTTTAAACTTAGGTCTTTATAGGTTTAGGTTTAATTCTTATATATGGGCTAGGTTATTAAATATTGAGTTGAACTCAATTATTTTCTAATATATGTCGGTAATAATTTTAAAAGATTTTATTTTAAATTACCAACATTAGGGCTATATTTTAGGCACAATTCGTCCATGAAATTTGGGGGCTATTTTATAGCTGAATTTGAGCATTTCTTGGAGCGATTTTAATGCGCTAAAATTTGGGGGGCCTGGATTTTTGAATTCAACCTTGAAGGGCTTCATAATGGAGTGGGATTTTCAGTTTTAGGGGTTCAGAATTATGGAAAAGGAAGGCTTAGTGAACATTTTCATTCCTCTGTCCCCTTTTTGCATTTTTGTATCCATTTTCATCTTGGAAGGATAATAAAGCAGGTTTCTTCATTGCATCAATTTATGAGTATTGAATTCAATCATTTTCTTCTTTCTGCATTAAGTGTTTATCAGTTTTGTAACAAGGAGAAGTCAATTTTTCCTATTCCTCCTCTAAGTGATCAACATTCAAATCTTTTTGTAGAATCTATATGTTTGTTGATAGATACCATTGTTTGTGGTGTGTACCCTAATAGTGGATTTTAGTCAGCCTATATGTTGATCAGTGAATGATAGTGCCAATCTCATTAGTAGTTGTGATTGTGGATGCCGGTTCGAAGATCCTGATAAGTCTGAAGAAAGTTTTGGTGTATCACCCCTTTTAATTTCAATTTTTTTTGAGTTATCCTTCTCCCTTTCCCCTTTCAAGTTTCAGTCAGGAAGTGATATTCCAAATCAAATAGGAACCGGCCTAGAATCTAGAGATTCCTTCTCAATCAGAGTCCACCTACAGCTTGAAAAGGTCTCCATTGTTAGGATAAAATGTCGGTAAGCCCTAATGCCTAATTTAGGGTGACATTTTAAAACCTAAACAGTTTTTAGCACACCCAATGGGACATGTTCTTCAATGAACTGGTCAAATTTCATCATATTACTTGTTGGTTCTGGTGTGCTATCAGCAAGATTCAAACCTTAAAGAGGTCATATTTCACATATCTAATGGTTTCATGGAGGAAAGTCAACTAATTTCAAAGATCAAGAGCTATTTTTCATCATTTCAAGAGAATTTTGATCAAGAGAATTATTTCAGTCCTTTCAAGGTCAACAGTCACAATATGACTTTTCTAAGCCTACATCCACTCATCCTTTTCATTATCCTACAAATGATAATGATTTACAAAATAGAGATACTACAAGTATGTTGCTAGATTTTCTTATGTAGATTGATGACATGGAGCAGTAGCAAGAGGAGCATGCTTATCAAGCCTATTTACATCAGTAGGATGCATTGGCTCAGCAGGAGCAAAGTCATAAGATATATTTAGTGGAGCAGTTCAAGAGGAATGAGGCCAAGATTGCAAGAGAATTGGAAGCACAAAGGAAGATTCATGAAAGTGAGTTGGAAGCATAGAAAAAAATTCATGCAAAGGAGGTTGAAGATTATAAAGAGCTGATAAAGGCCATGTTCAATAGAGGAGTTGAATTTCAAGAAGAAAAAGAAAAAGAATTAAGAGCTCATCAGGAGTTCCATGAGAAAGAGTTTCATGATCAGGAAAAGAAGATAAGGATCCTAGCTTCTACAGCTATAAAGTATAAGAAAGGCTATCAACTTCAAATTGAAAAGTTTCTTCAATTAAAGCAAGAAAAGGAGACCATAGAACAAAAAGTAGCAGCTGATAAGTATAAGAAGGATGATCTTTCTGATGTTTCTCATGCTATTCAAGAATATATTTTTACTTGGGTGAATTTCCCTTTCCTGTTGAACAAGATGAGACAAATAAGTTTTCAACACATCAGGATAATTATGCTGACAAGAATATACCTCTCCTACAAAAGAGTGAAGGAGAAGATCATTTTTGGGATGAGTTGGAGCAATTTTTCTTACATCTTAATGACAATCCCACGCTTTTAGAAAGTACCCACAAGCTACAGGAGGGATTTATTTCCAACCATCATGAAGAAACTCATCAGACAGAGGTGACGCTTCAGGAACTAGAGTCTATCAAGGAGAGCTCCAAGTTCATTATCACACAAGGTTTTCCTATCAAGCATTTATCAAGGATGGAGACTAGCAAAGAAGTACAAGTTGTGCTTGCACCTCAGCACGATATTCTATCAAAAGGTGAGGCTGAGAAAGAATCAGAGTAGCTTGCTGGTAAGTGTAAAAGCTGATTTCAAATGACTGGTGAACTTAAGGTAATAAAGACTGGTGAACACAAGTAATATCACAGAGGATTGAGCTGAAGATACCAATGTAAAAGCTTATTTTAAATGATTGGTGAATATCAATTAGCAAATGAAAACCCAAAGTTTAGCTAGGTTCAGTAAAAAACAAGTTGCAATAAACTAGAGTTTTTATAAATGCAATGATTCAATAAAGAATGTCCAGCATTTGATTCAAAGTAAATAACTCTCAGTTTTAATTGAAACAACAAGAAAGCCCAAAATTAACACAATGAAAGGTAGAGTTTCAACTGTAAGCTAAGCATGAGAGAGATAAGGGATGCATGATACTTATCTCAGTCACAAAGCAGAGTCTTAGGTTTCAGCCTCAACAAATAAAAATCAAGTGCTAGAAAGCTCAAGTTCTAGCCAAATAAAAATTGAGTGCTAGCTCTCGGGTTCACCAGTCCAAGCTTGAGATCCAAGTAACCAAGATTTGTGACTATAGCAACTCCAGCAAGCTAGGATGTGACAAATCAAAGCTCGGCATTCATGCTCAAGGCTGATTTCCTAGATCAAAGACTAGGTTGTATAAATAAACTTGAGTCTTCAAAAAGTTACAGCCTGTGAGTTTCTAGTTGAGCTCATTATTACAACCGAGTCCCAGTTAAGCCCGTGAGCCTCCAGTCTAACTCAAGTTCAATAGAGCAAAGACCGAGCTTCAAGAGTTCACTACTAGCCTTAAGGTCATATTTCAACAAACAGCCTAAGCTTCAAGAAAAATAAGGCTGAGTTGTAACGGTCTAACCAAATACCAAGTTTAAAATCAAAGTTGAGTTCTTAGGGCTCAACTAAACAGTAAAAGACTGAGCTCATTGTAGTCACAAAGCCAAAGGAGAAGTTATAGACTGTGAACTATCAGCTATAAACCCATGATCTTTCAGCCTCAAGGCCCAAGCCATATTACAAACACAGCTAAGTTCTAGCAATATGAAGCCCGAGTGACAAAGCAATGAACCTATGTTCCAAAATAGCAAGGCTGAGTTCATCCAGCAAAAGATAGGCTCAAGTTAACTTACAGTTGAACCCCAAGCTCAACATCTAGTCACAGCTAGAGTTCAAAAGATCAAGTGAAGTGCGAAGACCAAGACAAATGCCAAAATAGATAAATTTTGGGGTCCATGACAAAGGAAATAAATGCTATTAAAAGTTTGCAGTGTACCTCCAACCAATGCATTGACATTCAACCTTAAAAATTGCAAATGCAAACTTGCATATGCCCTTCAGAGATATTTTACAATGATTTTTGAATTGCATTCGGATGGTCATGTTGACCTAGCTTCAAAATTTGTAATAGTTTAAACTTAGGTCTTTATAGGATTAGTGTTAATTCTTATATATGGGCTAGGTAATTAAATATTGAGTTGAACTCAATTATTTTCTAATATATGTTGGTAATAGTTTTAAAAGATTTTATTTTAAATTACCAACATTAGGGCTGGATTTTAGGCACAATTCGTGCATGAAATTTGGGGGCTATTTTATAGCTAAATTTGAGCATTTCTTAGAGTGATTTTAAGGGGATAAAATTTGGGGGGCCTGGATTTTTGAATTCAGCCTTGAAGGGCTTCATAAAGGAGTGGGATTTTTCAGTTTTAGGGGTTCAAAATTGTGGAAAAGGAAGGCTTAGTGAAAATTTTCATTCCTCTATCCCCTTTTTGCATTTTTGTAACCATTTTCAGCTTGGAAGGATAATAAAGCAGGTTTCTTCATTGCATCAATTTATGAGTATTGAATTCAATCATTTTCTTCTTTTTGCATTAAGTGTTTATCAGTTTTGTAACAAGGAGAAGTGAATTTTTCCTATTCCTCCTCTAAGTGATCAACATTCAAATATTTTTGTATAATCTATATGTTTGTTGATAGATTCCATTATTTGTGGTGTGTACCCTAATAGTGGATTTTAGTCCGCCTATATGTTGATCAGTGAATGATAGTGCCAATCTCATTAGTAGTTGTGATTTTGGATGCCAGTTCAAAGATCCTGATAAGTCTAAAGCAAGTTTTGGTGTATCAACCCTTTTAATTTCAGTTTTTTTTAAGTTGTCCTTCTCCCTTTCTCCTTTCAAGTTTCAATCAGGAGGTGATATTCTAAATCAAATAGGAACCGGCCTAGAATCTGGAGATTCCTTCTCAATCAGAGTCCACCTATAGCTCAAGAAGGTTTCCATTGTTAGGAAAAAATGTCGGTAAGCCCTAATGCCTGAGTTAGGGTGACATTTTAAAACCTACACATGAACATTAATCATAAACCTAAACAAAATTGAACATTAACCATAAACCTAAACCTTAAACAAAATTGAACATTAACCATAAATTACCATTAACCAACTTTAAATTCTACCACTAACTCTCATTGTATACATATTCCTAAACCCAACACTAAACTAAATTAAACATCAACCCTAAATCTAAATGAATTGTTACCCTAACTCTAAACAACAACCTAAATTTTAGGTTTGATCGTAAAGATAATTCAATAGTACACCAACTTAAACCATTATCCTAGTCATAGACAAAATTGAGCCCCAAGTCTAATGTAAAAACATATTGAACCCTAGCCCTTACACTAAACTAAATAAAACCAAAACCCTAAAGCTAATTGAATATTAAACCAAATTGAGCCCTAGTCATAAACCAAAATAGTGTAACACTAACAATAAACAAAAATAAAAGCCTAATTAAATGTAAATAAGTACTAAACCTTATTTTAACCTCTAACTCTAACCCTAGTCCTATCAATAAACCAAATTAAACCATAATCATTTAAACCTTACAAAATGTAATCCTAAACCTCCATACATTAAAGAAAATTGAAACCTAACACTAAACTAAATTTAACCCTAAAGCTAAGCCTAAGTATATCCTAAACCAAATTAAACCATTAATCCAGACTAAATTAAACCCAAATCGTAAACAAAATTGAACCTTGACTATAACACAACTAAATAGAACAATAAGTGAAAGCGTAATTGAATATTAAACCAAATCAAACCCTAATTCTAAACTAAATTATATTGTAAAGCTAACACTAAACCAAATTGAACCTTGATTGTAAACCAAGTAATACAATAAAACTAACACTAAACCAAATTGAATGCTAATCGTAACAATAAAATGAATTTAATTGTAATCCTAAACATGATTAAAAATTAAACCAAATCGAACCCTATCCCTACTATTAAACCAAATTGAACTCTATAATAAAGAGAACCCCAACCCTACACAAATTTAAAGAAAATAAATTAAATAAAAATAAAACTATAATGATAAAACAAACTAGAGCTCAAATTTTCTACATTCAAGGTTTAAGACTGGTACAAAATTATGCGCCATTAACGCTGACTTCAACATCCCAAACAAATTATATTTATGGGTCAAAATTAGTGATAAAGTTGATGTTAGCCACTATGTTGTTAAACACGGAAAAACCACTGTAAACATTTATAGATTCATGGGAAACATTTCATATTTTTTAAATCCCAAATAATTGCATTGGATTCATGGGAAACATTCACTGTAGCTCCCATTAATGAATAAAAAATTAAAAATTCCCACCTATGTTAAAATTATGACCTTATGTCACTCAAATTCTTTGTTTCAGTTGTTTTTCATTTTCCTATTGGTCTTGTTGATCTTTTTTTTCATTTTAGATGCCTACTTTTATTTTTTTCAAGATACAGAGCATAGGATAGATGGTGTTTAGAGTCTTTGTTCGTCTGGTTTAAATTTTTTGTGAGATAGAGAGTAGAGGATAGATGGATAGAAATCAAACCCATGATTTTGCTTTAAATGTAAAAACCATGTATGTTTTTCTTTTCGATTCAATTTGGTATAACTTCCCCTAGGTCACCTCAAAATGTCAAGAAATAGAGAGAAAGGAGAAGACTCTAGCTACAATGAGGTAATGTTAATATGATTTAGAACAATAGAGAAGGGGGGTGAATCAGTTGTTCTCAGGTCCTGATGTATAAAACAATCTCATAAACTTATCCTTCAATCAGATCCAAAACCAAAACAAACTCGGTTATCACTGATTCAATAATAGAAACATCTAACAATGCAGTCCACTACCTAGCTGTAACTTAACTTGTAAAACATAGCAATGTTCAGATCTAAACATTCACACAAGTATAAACACCAGGTTTTATAGTGGAAACCCAATTTGGGAAAAACCACTTTGTAACATGCTACTATTATTTTCACTCTTCTGAAGTGAGCTTGGTAAAAAGCCAACCCTATCAAAGGTTACAATACACACTGTCAAATGTGACCCGGTTAAAGGATTTCAATCACCCTGTTAAAAGTGAGCCTAGTCATAGGACTTACATACACTCCATTAGAATGCAACCTTGTTCAAAGAATTTAACATATGACTGTTAGGTCAACCTCTGTTAAAAGGATTTTGACTCTTACAATGGTTAGAAAGTAGCAGCAATATTATCTTAAAAATATACAACTCACTTTGCAAATATCAGATCCGATTCCATACACTAATGTTGGTTTACTGACTTTGAAACTTTGCCATTTCCATCTCTGATCTACTCAAAACTTTTCTTCAAGCAATCACCACCATTCTCCTTCAGCCTTTTTTGCTTAGTCAGTCAATAAAACTCTCCTCTTCCAGCATTCTTTGTTCACCATGTACATACATATCACAATGTTCAGGTTCCCTTATACTTTCCTCAATTAGGTTAACTCAACTTTTGCCGCTCAATCTGATTCGTAGATCTTAGGGTTAGGTCAGATTCATTGAATCTACCCGCTTTATGTTCTTCAGCTTCTTTTCTAGAATCATCTCAAATCTCTTAAAGATTTACAATAAAATGTTTTACAATGCATTTAATGCTTCCAAACAATTAATAAATAAAGTCAACATGTTTTACATAATCCAAGAATTCAACAATGTCGGCTCCAAAATTAAATTCTCTTCAAATATAAAATTGTTGATGCTCGGTCAATACTGTGATTGTTCACTCAGTCTTCATGTAGAATGCTCAGTCAATACTAAAACTATCTCCTCGGCTTGCACTGTCTTCCTCGGCAATTTACTGGTGCTTAGTTGACACTAACATTTTTCTCGGCATATACTAACTCGGTCGACACTAACATTACTCGGCTTAAACATGATTTTTCTATTCTTTTGTCGGTTAAGCCTACCAGTTTAGTCTTCAGTCTTACTAAGATAAACAATGCATTATCTCATCATAGTGCAACATAGTCAAGTACACTTTGTAGTATCAAGATAACTCAACCTTTCCTTAGGTGCTATTGTTACCAACCTTGCTTAGCCCCCTTAGCAACACTCAAATAGATATAGTACTTTCCTAAGTAGCAACAGTCTTACCAATTAAGGTTTGACATCAATGACAATACAACAATTGTTTCAATTCAGTTTCCAACAATCTCCCTCTTTGGCATTGATGGCAACACCATATGATATCATCTGAATAACACATGGATTACCAACCAATCCAAAATCTTATCTATCCATCATAAACTTATTTATAATATCCTTAGCTTCATTCTGATTCAGAATCCTATAAGCCTCACTCTTGTGACCATCAAAAGTATTTAGATCTCCCTCTATCCTGATTCTACATTTCAGTTCATCATCCTCTTTTCTTTTAGTTCCATCAACTCATCAACTCTTAGTTTTTAGTATCATGTGTTATCATATCTCACATGTTATCATATCAGTAAATTCTCCCTCTTTGACAAAAATGCCAAAGCTGCAACTAAATCTTACATCCATCAGATGTAGATAATATATGTGCAGCTTTGTGTTTCTCCATCTGTCATCTTGCTTATGACTGATTTCTTGTCTTTGCTTCTCTTCACAACTCTAGGCTAGCCCTAAAGTGTGACAATCTTCTGCATCAATTTGTCAAATGTTTTGTTGTAACACATTTGATGCAGTGCTCCTAGCTTGTCTAGGCAGCCTCAGTTAGGGGAAGAACCCCTAATTGACTTCTCAAATACTCATGAGCTTCTCTGGGTAAAGCTTTAGTGAATATGTCTGCTAGTTGTTCTTTTGTATTCACATATTCCATTCAGACTTCTTTGTCTTGTACTAATTCACTCAAATAGTGATACTTGATGGCAATGTGTTTGGTCTTAGTGTGCATCACTGGATTCTTAGAAATATTGATAGCACTTGTGTTGTCACAGAAAATAACAACAGGTTCAGTGATTTCTTCTTTCATGCCTATCAACAATTGTTTTATCCATACCAAGTTTGAACAGTTCACTGCAACAACAACATACTTGGCCTTAGCAGTAGATTGGGAAATGCAATTTTGTTTCTTGCTTGTCCAGGAGACTAATCTCTATCTAAGAAAGAAATCCCCACCACTTGTACTCTTTCTGTCATCTACATTTCCTACCCAATCAGCATCTGTATAAACTCAGAGTTCAAATTTTTCATCCTTCTTATAATATAGACCATAGTCAGCAGTTCCTTTCAAGTATCTCATAATTCTATTCACAGCCATCATATGTGTTTCCTTAGGATTAGCAGAGAATCTTGCCATAATCCCAACAGCTAATGCAATATCTGGTCTGCTATGTACAACATACTACAATTTTCCAATCATAGATCTGTACAGAGTTTGATTCACTTCTGTAGCATCATCATTCTTAGATAGATTTTGTCCAGTAACCATAGGAGTTCCTATTGGTTTAGCATCTTCCAGCCCAAAAAAAATTAGTATTTCATTAACATATTTAGACTGTGTAATGAAAATTCCATTCTTGCTTTGATATACTTGTAAACCAACAAAGAATTTGATCTCACCAAACATACTCATTTCAAATTCAGTTTGCATTTCATTTGAGAAAATTTTGCATAATGCATCTTGTCCACCAAAAATAATGTCATCAACAAAAAATTTTGCCAACAAAATACCTTTACCTTCTTCATCCTTCATGTACAGATTGCTTGTGTCATTTGTTCTTGAAAATCCAATCTATATCAAGTAGTTGTGCAACCTTTCATACCATGCTCTAGGTGCTTGCTTCAATCCATATAATGCTTTGTTCAGTTTGCACACCATGTGTCTTCTGTTTGGATCAATAAAACCTTCTGGTTGTTCTATGTAAACTTCTTCTTCTAGTATGCCATTCAAAAATGTAGACTTGACATCCATTTGATATACCTTAAAATCTTTATAAGTAGCATATGCAAGTAGAGTTCTTACTCCTTCCAATCTAGCTACAGGGGCAAATGTCTCCCCATAATCTATTCCTTCTTCTTGTGTGTAGCCTTTGCATACCAACCTAGCTTTGTTCCTAGTGATTTAACCATTTTCATTCATCTTATTCTGAAATACCCACTTTGTTCCTATAACATTCTTGTTTTTAGGTCTCGGCACCAGAGTCCAAGTATCATTCTTCTCAATATGGTCAATTTCTTCATTCATTGCTTGTATCCAATCTTCATTCTCCAATGCTTCTCTAGTTGTCTTCAATTCAAATTCACATAGTAGACATGTTGGATCCTTAGTCTTACTTCTAGTCTAGATTCCAGTATCTTTGTCTCCAATTATCTATTCAGGCTTATGATGTCTTCTCACATATTTTTCCAAAACAAGTTCAACTCTTCTCTCCTCTATTTCATCATGTTCTTCAATAAGATTGTCACATTCAACTTCAGAATGCTTGGAAACCTCTTCCTGATACTCAACAACATTTTCTTGTAGCTCGGCATGTTCGTGTTCTCTCTCAGTAGTGTTTTCCTGATGCTCGGTAGCTTTTGTCTATTGCTTGGCATTGCTTACCCGAGACTCGACATCAGGTGCAAGTCTGTTACTTGCCTCTTCCTCTTCTTCAATGTACACAAAAGATCTATAATCTCTTGGTTCTCTTTTACTATTAGCTTCATTTCTTTCTACATACTCATCAATTTTTACATTCACACTTTCCACAATTTTTGTTAGTGTTAGATTTCAAACACTTATAAGCTTTACTTTTTGTGGAGTACCCTAGGAATATGCCTTCATCACTCTTAGCATCAAAATTTCCATTCCTAGTGTCTTTTAATATATAACACTTACTTCCAAAGATTCTAAATTATTTAACACTTGGTGCATGTCCATGCCATAATTCATAAGGTGTCAGATTTGTACCTTTCTTGATCTGTACTCGGTTAAGAGTGTAGACCATAGTGCTTATAGCTTCTTTCCAATATCTTTGTGCCACATTCTTTTCAATCATCAATGTCCTTGCACAATCCAGGATAGATCTATTTCTCCTTTCTGCTATACCATTTTTTGGAGGTGTTCTAGGTGCAGACATATGTCTTTTAATTCCTCTATCATTGCAAAATAGATTAAATTCATTTGATGTAAATTCTCCACCTCAGTCAAATCTAAGACATTTCAGGTTCCTACTTGTCTCCTTTTCAACCTTAGCCAAATACCACTTAAAATATTGAAAAGCTTCAAAATTTTCATTTAAAAACATCACATGCATCATCCTAGTATGATCATCAACAAATAAGATAAAGTATCTAGCACCACAGTAACTTTGTACACCCATAGGTCCACAAAGGTTGGTATGAACCAAATCTAAAATGTTTTTAGAAGTAAAAGATTTTCTCTTGAAACTTGACTTTGTCATTTTTCCTAACTGGCATTCCTTGCACATCACATTCTCAAGCTTCTTCAATCTAGGTAGACCTCTTACCTTTTTCTTCTTACTTATCTCTACCAGATTGTCAAAGTTAACATGACACAGCCTTTTATGCCATAACCAAATATCATCAAGTTGTGCAATCAAATATATTTCTTTAGATAGGTCAAGATAGAACAAATTACCTCTAGTCTGATCTCCACTTCCAATCAGTTCTCTAGTAGCATTAAACATTTTAGCTTGCTTGTGATGAAATTCCACTTGGTAACCAATTTTGTTAAGTTGAGCAACACTTAGAAAATTATAATTAAGACCTTCAACCCAATATGCATTTTCACAAGATATCTTATTAGTTAGTTTAATCAAACCTTTTTCCTCTAATAGGACATGGTGCATCATTACCAAATTTTACACTTTTACCTCTGTAATGATGTAAAGTCTCAAACTTATTTTTGTCACCAGTCATGTGATATGAATAACCACTGTCAATAATCCATTTATCATTCTTGTTCACATAGGATATCAATGCAATTTTCTCATCCTCATCAGATTCATCTTTCATTGCCACATAAACTACCTCAATTTCACAATCATCACTATTAGTTTCAGTCTCTTTTTTAGAAATGTAATAAGATTTCTTACCTTTTTCCTTGTAGTCTTTGTTCCATCGGTAGCTTCTGTCATCTTTTATGTCTTTGTGTTTGCTTTTCCTTTCATCATCTTTATCCTTCTTGTCAGGACATCTAGCAGCTATATGACCAACTTTATTACATGAAAAACATATAATAGGGAGTTTACCTTTATACTTTCCTTTTCCCCTTCTCAGTCTTCTAGCCATAAGAGCTTTTAGATCTTCTAGGTCTTCATCAGAAGTGTCACTGTCACTTTCACTATTACTTTCACTTTCACTTTCACTGATGCATCTTTCTTTTTCTTTCTTTGGCTTGTTCAGAACTAGCTATGACTTAAAATTAGATTCAACATTTCCAATACTTCCAACAGTGAAATTATCATAATTAGAGAATTCAAAAGCAGTTAGCTTACCAACCAAACTTTCCAAGGTAAGCACATTAGTAGAGTTACATCTAGATTCCTGAATAGCTGAGATCTTAATAGCATATATAGGATGCAGGGTTCTTAATACTTTCCCAATTATAGTTTCATCATCAATAGTCCCATTAGCTCCTCTAATAGCATTCACAACTTCTTTTATTCTACTACAATATTGTGCAATGTTTTCACCTTCTTGCATTCTCATTTCATCAAACTTACCTCTAAGACTCTCAGCCTTTGCTTTCAGCACATTCAAGTCACCACCATAGATCCTTGCAAGAGTATCCCACATATCCTTTGTATTTCTGTAGTCCTTAATGTCCTCAAATTCTAGATAGCTTAGGGCAGATGCAATTTCCAACATTGCCTGATTATGTTCTTGCTTAGCTCTCATTTCTTCGGTAGTCAAAGGTGCAATAGGTGAGACATAGCTATTCTCAATGTAGTACTTTGTAGAGTCACCAATACTGGCTAGATGTAGCTTCATCAAGCTTTTCCATGCAGGGAAATTTTCTTTTTTCAGCTTCGGTACCTCCTTCTTATACATCCTGATCATTTGCTTCAAGCCCCTTTAAACTTGACATTTGTCCACACTAATAATAAGCAACTTTTCTCTGATACCAATTGTTAATATGATTTAGAACAACAAAGAGGGGGGTGAATTGGTTGTTCTCAGGTCCTGATGTATAAAAAAATCTCATAAAATTATCCTTCAATCAGATCCAAAACCAAAACAAACTTGGTTATCACTGATTCAATAATAGAAACATCTAACAATGCAGTCCACTACCTAGCTGTAACTTAACTTGTAAAACATAGCAATGTTTAGATCTAAACATTCACACAATTATAAACACCAAGTTTTATAGTGGAAACCCAATTTGGGAAAAACCACTTTGTAACATGCTACTATTATTTTCACTCTTCTGAAGTGAGCTTGGTAAAAAGCCAACCCTGTCAAAGGTTTCAATACACACTGTCAAATGTGACCCGGTTAAAGGATTTCAATCACCCTGTTAAAAGTGAGCCTAGTCATAGGACTTACATACACTCCATTAGAATGCAACCTTGTTCAAAGGATTTAACATATGACTATTAGGTCAACCTTTGTTAAAAGGATTTTGACTGTTACAATGGTTAGAAAGTAGCAGCAGTATTATCTTAAAAATATACAACTCACTTTGAAAATATCAGATCTAATTCCATACACTAATGTTGGTTTACTGACTTTGAAACTTTGTCATTTCCATCTCTAATCTGCTCGAAACTTTTCTTCAAGCAATCACCACCATTCTCCTTCAGCCTTTTCTGCTTAGTTAGTCAATAAAACTTTCCTCTTCCAGCATTCTCTATTCACCATGTACATACATATCACAATGTTCAGGTTCCCTTATATTTTCCTCAATTAGGTTAACTCAACTTTTTCCGCTCAATCTCATTCATAAATCTTAGGGTTAGGTCAGATTTATTGAATCTACCCACTTTATGTTCTTCAGCTCCTTTTCTAGAATCATCTCAAATCTCGTAAAGATTTACAATAAAATGTTTTACAATGCATTTAATGCTTCCAAACAATCAATAAATAAAGTCAACACATTTTACATAATCCAGAATTCAAGAATGTCGGCTCCAAAATTAAATTCTCTTCAAATATAAAATTGTTGATGCTCGTCAATACTGTGATTGTTCACTCGGTCTTCATGTAGAACACTCGATCAATACTAAAACTATCTCCTCAGCTTGCACTGTCTTCCTCAGCAATTTACTGGTGCTTGGTCGACACTAACATTTTGCTCAGCATATACTAACTCAGTCGACACTAACATTACTCAGCTTAAACAGGATTTTTCCATTCTTTGCTCAGTTAAGCCTACCAGTTTAGTCTTCAGTCTTACTAAGATAAGCAATACATTATCTCATTATAGTGCAACATAGTCAAGTACACTTTGTAGTATCAAGATAACTCAACCTTTCCTTAGGTGCTATTGTTACCAACCTTGCTTAGCCCCCTTAGCAACACTCAAATAGATATAGCACTTTCCTAAGTAGAAACAGTCTTACCAATTAAGGTTTGACATCAATGACAATACAACAATTGTTTCAATTTAGTTTCCAATAGGTAATACATTCTCAATTTATAGATTTGTAAATGTTTCCATTGTTTCTTCAATTTTTAGTTTTTAGTTTTTTATTTCTAAATTTAAGAGAAGAAATTATATATATGGACATGAGACAGACAAAGAAAGAGGCTTTGGCTACCATTTGGGGGGAAGAGGTAGTCAAAAAATCAGATGGCATGGTGCTAGATAAATACAAAAATGATCTAATAAAGACCCTAAAACATTGCAACTAAATCAAGCCTATCAAAGGGAATCAATTGATTCGTCAACCACTCCTGGAATGAGCATAAGATCTAGGAGGAATTCAGTAACATTAAACTCTAAGAATGTGGAACAGGGAATAGATACTTTCAATGTCGCAACCACTCCCCAAACATGGACTTCTTCTAGTATTCCATGCATTTCATCTTGCATTGGTAGCTACAATACCAAGATAGAATACGATGTGGTTTTAAGAGAAGTCTGAATGACAGATAGTGGAAAAAAGTTTATGAATGGATTGAAGGAAGTATGCCTTCAACGGTTCAAAGACCATCTACATTTTTCATTCTCAAAGATACCTAGGCACTTGCAAAAAGCATTTATCCACGACATGGAGACTGAATTTGGCACAAGTTGATCTGTAAAGAAGATAAAGCTAGGAATGTCTCAAAAATGGAAGTGATTTTAGTGCAACTGAACAAAGAAGATAAAAAAATCCCTTCAGAGCTAAGGGTTAAAAAAAGGCCAATTGATGTAAGTGTGAAAGTATGGAAAGATCTTGTAAAAGAATATGAGAATTCTAAGGCATAGAGGAAGTCAGGTGAAGAGAGCTCACATGTATTTGAATTTTCTCTTAAGATTATACCAAATTTATTAAATTATTATTCAATTTTATTTTTTCATAGTTAAATTGAATTAGTATATGTTTTAGGATAAGGCCACCAAGGCTAGGCTTGCCAAACTTTGTGTCAGGCATAACAATGGACAGAAAGGTTTATAGGCCTTGATTTGTACATTTGTACATTTATTTAATGTGTTAAATGATATCTTTTTATTTCCTAAGAAAAAGTAAATGATTGAATATTAATTAGTTTAACTAGTCGATGTGTCATGTTTGTTGGCAATTTGGCTGAGTTGGTTACATAGATGTTGTCATTATGGAAACATATGATCTACATGAAGATCACACAGGTCAGAGAGCTAGTATGTCAAAGTGCAATTTTAAATTGTCTAAGTATGAGACAATGTGTTTTTGCCAGTGAACCCGAAGATAGTTTTGATTGGCGATGTTGATTGGAGTAAGGTCAGTGCTTGTACACTTGAACATAGACACTATGGTGACTATTGAAGACTCACCTCATAGCGCAAGTCAGTATGGCATGTACAAAAGAAGTTATGACAATTTTACTAAAGACAATATTAAGCTGACAGGACAGAATATAAAGACAAAATTGATAAAGAGTTAAGGGATTATTTTTTTTATCAAAATAATGACTTAAAAATATAAAGGGATGACATCCTAGCTAGATGTTAACCCTTGGATAAATATATTTTTTAATATGATAGCTGACTGGAAAGTTATTAACATTAATAACTTGTATAAAGATATGTAAAGATGTAATTGTAAAAAGAAGTAATGATATGTGAATGTAATAGCGAAAGTGAAAGAGTGGTGAAGAGATATTGATGCAAGTAGTATAAGGTTATGTACCTTGACCTACTTTTTGTAATCAGTGAATATTTTATATTACTTGTTTGGGCAGTGGGCTCATCTGGTAATCACATTTTGTACTACTAACTCCTAATAGGGTTGAGGCTTCTAACAAGGCCTATAGTCCCTTAATCAGGACTGAGACACTATATGCATGTAATAGACTCCTAACAGGGTCAACATCCTTAACATGATACTTTTGATTAGTGGATCTTTGTGGGTACCATCCCCACTGGGTTTTTCCCTTGGCCAGGGTTTCCTTGAGAAAAATAATGTGTTATGAGTTCTTTTGTTTTATTTCTATGCATGTTGTTTAGCTTTCTATGTTATGCATGCGTTAAGATAATTTTTTATATCCATAATTGGGAAAAAGTAAAAGTTTGTAGAATACTGATTCACCCCCCCCCCTCTCAGTATTCCCTATTTCTAACAATTGGTATCAGAGCTTAGTTACTCAGAAAAGAATCATTCAAGGAAAGTCTAGCAGCTTGAGTAAGATCTCTATGGATATGGATCAGCTACAAAAGAATCTTGAAGAAGCTCTTGAACAAATTGATATGATTATTGAAGAAAGAGATACTCTGAAAGGAAAATATGATGATGCAAAGAACCTCATTGATAAACTTAAAAACAAGTTGGAAGATCTAAAATCTGAAAAGGAATCCGAAACTCACATTGAAGATTGTGATGAAAACTTAGAAAAAGAAAATAAGATCCTTAAACATGAACTAAAGATAGCAAATCTAAAGCTAAGCCCAAAAGATGGAAATGGCAAGAATGAAGCAAATCTGAAAGTTGAGAATGAAAAGCTTAAGCTTGAAAATGAAGGGCTAGAATCTAAACTTGGTAAAGTAACATCTGAACTTGAGAAAGTCAATTTGCAGTATGCTGAACTTGAGAAATACAATACAATTGTGAAAGGAGAACTGACTCAATCCAAGTAGCAACTTGAAAGACTATATTCAACTAATGAGAAGATTGATGAACAAATATCTTATCAAAAACCATTCTATGATAAAACTGGTCTTGGATTCAACACTTTTAAAGCAAATGAAGAAAGCAAGGAACCAAATCTAAAAATATCTGAAAGCATAGATGAGAAGAAGTCTGATGAGATTAACAAATCTGAAGATACACCTAAGCAAGAAGAACCACCTAAGAAAGAGGAATCACCTAAAGGTATGCAAAGAGAATTCAAAGGTAGATGTTTTGCTTGTAATATTGTTGGTCATATGAAGAGAGATTGCACAGGTAAGTAATTTAAACCTCTTAATGGTTATTGTTATAATTGTCATGGTTTTGGACATAGAGCTATTGAAGGCAAAAAACCTAAATTTGTTGAGAATAACAATAGTAGTAGAATATTTAGAAATACTAACCATGCAGATAAGAAACCTACTGAAGATATGAACAAAAGAAATGGAGTAGTATGTTATAGATGCAACAAGGTTGGATACATTGCTAGAAATTGCAAATCACAAATCAATCAACCTGGACCAAGATATGGAAACAATGGAATAGTTTGTCAGATATGTAACAAGATTGGACATACAACAAGGTTTTGCAAAATGAACAATAGAGTTTTTTATACCAATCCTAACCCTAGAAGTCATGCAAGAAGAAATGAAGATGCAAGCAATAGTCAGAAAGGATGCTGTAGTAATTCAGATGAAGTGAAGTTTGTTAAAAGCACATATCAAGGAGACATATTCAACATTGAAGGTAGTCAAAAAGGTGAAGTATTAAATGGTAAGAATGAATCTTTACCTGACCCATCTCAAAGTACTTAATTCATGAAAATTACAGTAAAATAGGAACTTAGATTAGTGTAGAAATTGATATATGATTAATTGAGTCTTGCGTAGTTAATGCAAGGTATTATATGATGTTTTAATGCTATGGTTAAGAGCGCAAAGAAAAATATTATGTTTTGCAAGATCGCAAGAAGTTTTAAGTTTTGCAGGTTAACAGAATCAACTTTTTGGAAAGAAGCGGCAAAAGAATTGAATGCGATGTCAGATCTAAGTGAGATTGAAATGATAAAAGGTCACGAATAGTATTATTTGATCACTGAAGTGAATACAAGTGTTAAGGAGATCGAAGAGCAGTGATTGGAAGCATTTTGCAAGGATTTGGTGAAGAATTTTTGTGCCGAATCTATGTAAGCCCTAAATCACGGAATCAAGGTATTTTACTTGGAAGATCTTTAAATCAATTAAGGAATTAGAGGAAATCATGGATATTTCTTTGATTCATAATGTTAGAGATAAGAATAGACCTAAAATGAAAAGGGAACCAGTAGAACCCTTGGAAGATGATCCTAGGTTAGCTTTATCATCCGTACCAGATGGAGTTTTACATCTAGAGAATGTTAGAAGTTATCTAGGATGTAAACTAGAGACTATCAGTGATAGTGATTTCACTAAGGAATATCAGAAGATCTATAATCAAGACATGTCATTGAAAGTAGGGTTTGAGCATTTGAAAGATAATGAGATCATTAAGTATGCTTTACAATATGAATTTGACAATGAAGAATGTACCAAGATAATCCTAAGCAGAATTCACAATGGAAAGTTTTGGTTAGATGACAGAGTGATAGATATCATAGCTGACTTAATTCATGAGGTAACTGGACTATCTTAAACTAGAGCCATTCCTTTGAATGAGAAAACATGAGGAAAATAGTCGTAGACAACACAAATTCATCCTACAATGGCAAAGGAATATTGATTAGCAAGATACAGCAAGATGATGTCAAATACTTTTGTAAGATCCTAACAACTAAGTTTTGTGCTAACTCGAGAGAGGATGACATGGTAGCTAGAATGATACATGTGGCTTATTTGATGTGTGTTGGTAAATTACAAGTTGACATGTGTGAGATTTTGAGAATTCAGTTGTTTGAGAATTTGGAAAAGATAAAGAAGACTAAGTATTCACAGTTTAGATTCTCATCTTTGATCACTTATATGTTTTTTCATTTATTGAGAAGATTTTTGTACACCATTGGAAATGACTGGAATGACAGCCAAACTATAATGGAAAGGATTAACCAAGTGTATAGGAGGCATGTTATTGATAAAGTAAATGAAAGTGCAGTGTTGGTAATTAAAACATTTCAGAATTTGATGTCAAGCAGATCAAGGATTCCACACTCTCTTGTGGAGAAGTATAAAAATGAGATATGTTTCATGGTTGATATTGACTTTACTTACATTGAAGCAGTAGAACCTATAATAGAGTTTATAGACCCTCTTGGCTATGAAATATCTGAGATTGAGACAGAAGAATATGTGAGTAGACTACTTAAGTGCAAGATGGATATTCACAATAACAGTTTTGGAACCTTTGAGGATAACTTCAACTCTGCAAAGACCATCCTTGAAGAGAAATAGTCAAAGAAAAGAGTTGAGAGTACAATCAAGAAAATTCTAAAAGATACAGGGATGACTGAACATGATTTCTTGGTAGCCAAGCAAACAGTAGCAGCAATTAGAGAAATTGGACAAAAAGAAGTTTTGTCTATGCCACCTCTATCATCAATTGTAGTACATCAAAGGGAAACACAAGTTAAGGTGGAAGTGGAAGAAACAGAGAAGGATCAAGAAACAAGAAAATCCACTAGATCAACCTCCTCCACACCTAGCAAAAGAATAAAAGAGATTGCTACTGGACTGGGTAAGAGGCAAAAGACATTGGTGCCACCAATTCAAAGGGAAAATGTAGAAATCAAAGATGATGAAGACACTCCTATTAAGAAGAAAACTCAAAAACCTAGAATTGAAAAGGTTAATGAATAAATTATTCAAGATGGAGACTTTATAAAGATGAACAAATATTATGATCTCTATGATTATGTAGAAAGACTTAATCTAGAAAATGTAGTGGTGAAGTATATGATTTTATCTAATAAGAAATTTGACATAATTCAGGGTAAGATACCTGATGACTTGTACAAGAAACTTGTAAATAGAAAGAAGAGAGCATCAGACGAAGACATAATTATTAGAGAAAATCTTGTAAGAAAACTTTGTGTTGTGAGAGATTGAGAACACTTCAAATAGATCATGAAGAATATAAACACCCATCTAAGAACCAAGAAGAGAACTATTTAGATTATGAGAGGTAGATATGAAGAAATTAACATAGAAACAGAGAAAGCAATCACTAAGGTTATGACAGAGAATGTTGGAGAACCATCAGTTGCAGCAAAATCTAAAGATCAAGAAGAAGAAGAAGAAGAAGAAGAAGAGGACATTCCCTCTCCACCAGCCATAAATATTAAGGATGAAGCCATGAATGTTGAAGGAACAAAGATCACCTTGGATAGTGATGATAACTTATTCAAGAATCTTGAAAACATTGTTGACAATTCGGCTTTTGAAGAGTAGGATTGTATCAAAGGAGAAGAGAAGACAAAAACCAAAATTGTAGAACCTAAAGTGATAGAGAAACAAGTACCTATTCCCACTCAAGAAGAAATCAATCTTACACCTAAGACTGGCAAGAAAACTCAGATTGGTTCTATGATTGAGAATTTGGGAAAGGAAGTAGATGATGATGATCAGATGGAATTGATCACATCTTTGAACAAGATCATCGAAAAGAAAAAGAAAGTAAAAAGTCTTGAAGGATGCCTGAAGGAGATTACTGAGAAGTTACAAGGCATTATAACTATAAAAATTGTAGAAGATGACCCTCTGGAAAGAGAAAAGAAAGTGATGAATACTTTTGATGATGAGTTTACAAATTTATCTGATATAGCAAAGATGAAAGCTCAAGCAGCTTATGAGGCCAAAACACTTTTGGACATTAGTCAGAATATCATGAATGATATCAATAACCTTAATATCTGTATAAAGGACTTGAGAAATAATTTAGAAAGAGGAAAATCTTTGTACATTCAGTGTACAAAATCAGAGAACTTGGTAGCAGAGGAAGTTCAGAAGATGAAGATGGAGGAAGCAAAAATTCAGAATGAGACAAACCTTCTTTCAAGCCCCAATGTGAAGATATTTGATATTGAGAAGAAAATCTGCAAGATTTATGATGAAATAAGAGTTTTCCAAGATGACAAGGATAGGAAGCTGAAGAGATTCACTCTTTTAAGAGAGCACATTTCTATAAAATTGAGCACTATTGAAGTGCAACTGGAAGAATGTCTTTCAGCCAAGACATCTTTTCAGAAGTTTAGTTATGAGAATCTCCAAGCATGTGAGATTGCATCTTATGGATTGTGCGCACTACTTAGTGTGGTAGATTCAATTAAGAAATCATGGGAGAAAGACTTAGAGGCCATGAAGATTAACTTTTTAGATTGTGTTGCAAGCCTACCGGCTTTGCAATATTGAATCAAGGTATAACTTTTTGTGAACACAATTTTGTAACCCTCCTTACTTTTTTTGTCATTGTTGTCAAAGGGGGAGAGATATATAGCAGAAAATTGATCAGGATACATACTCTTAGGGGTAGTATAGTATATAGAGAGGATTCATGAAGTCATAAGGATAGTATATACATATTTTGTATTATGGCCACAATTTTGAAATTTTGGAGCCTAAGACTTAGCCAATTTTCTCATATGTTGCCACCAATGACAAAGGGGGAGATTGTTGGAAATTTGGCTGAGTTGGTTACATAGATGTTGTCATTATGGAAACATATGATCTACATGAAGATCACACAGGTCAGAGAGCTAGTATGTCAGAGCACAATTCAAAATTGTCTAAGTATGAGACAGTGTGTTTGTGCCAGTGAACCTGAAGATAGTTTTGATTGGAGATGTTGATTGGAGTAAGTTTAGTGCTTGCACACTTGAACATAGACACTATGGTGACTATTGAAGACTCATCTTAGAGTGAAAGTCAGTACGGTATGTACAGAAGAAGTTATGACAATTTTACTAAAGACAATGTTAAGCCGACAGGATAGAATATGAAGAAAAAATTGATAAAGAGTTAAGGGATTATTTTGTTTATCAAAATAATGACTTAACAATATAAAGGGATGACATCATAGATGTTAACCCTTGGATAAAGATATTTTTTAATATGACAGCCAACTAGAAAGTTATTAATCTTAATAACTTGTATAAAGATATGTAAAGATGTAATTGTAAAAAGAAGTAATGAATATGTGAATGTAATAGCGAAAGTGAAAGAGCAGCGAAGAGATATTGATGCAAGTAGTATAAGGTTATGTACCTTGACCTACTTTTTTTAATCAATGAATATTTTATATTACTTGTTTGGGCAGTGGGCTCATCTGGTAATCACATTTTGTACTGCCAACTCCTAATAGGGTTGAGGCTTCTAACAAGGCCTATAGTCCCTTAATCAAGACTGAGACACTATATGCATGTAATAGACTCCTAACAGGGTCAACATCCTTAACAGGATACTTCTAATTAGTGGATCTTTGTGGGTACCATCCCCACCGGGGTTTTCCCTTGGCTAGGGTTTCCTCGAGAACAAATAATGTGTTATGAGTTCTTTTGTTTTATTGCTATGCATGTTGTTTAGCTTTCTATGTTATGCATGCGTTAAGATAATCTGTTATATCCATAATTGGGCAAAAGTAAAAGTTTGTAGAATACAGATTCACCCCCCCCCCCCCTCTCAGTATTCCCATTTCTAACAATGTTTTGATGAGAGCATAAATATGGTCGACATCCAACACAATTTGAAAAGGAAATGCTACAAATAAAAAAGTGGACCGACTTTGTAATCTGGATGGAGAAAGAGGTATCAATAGTTGAATTTCAATAATTTAGTTGGATATTGTTGTGTTAATATGTCAATTTGTGTTTCTTATGTTGATTGTTTATGTATATGTAGGATGAGTTCTAAAGTGCTTATCTATTGGCCCTAGATCTGACTCAATTGTCCCATTATTTCATGAAATCACCTATGTCATACCTTGCAGCCTTGTACTATTCCACTTGATGTTTCAAGTACTCAATTTCCTTCTTATGACCTTTAATTTATGATGTAGAGGAATTATCTAGAAGACAAGGACACAATAACAAACTCAACAAAGTCTCAAAGGTGACTCCTCAAATGGGCTTCTACCATTGTTCCCATTAGACATCCTAACAAAGGCTCCTAAAGCCAATCTTGTGCTTGACATGAAATGATTCTCCTCATAAGCTAACTATTGTCTTAATGACTTCCTTATATCCCCATCAACCCAATAAAAGACCCTACAAGGCCTCTTGACAAGTTTTGTTCATACTTCATACATGGAAAATAGGCCTACTAGCCCTATCTGATTAGTTTTTGGGATTTGATTTTTCAACCCCTAACCTTATGCACAAACAAATGACACTTTGGAATACCCTTTTCATATTTAGATGACATATCCAATAATTTTATATGTCATTTTGGTACACCAAAGGATACAAAGTGAAAGTAAAGCCATGACAGAGATCCTATGAATAGATGAAACTTAACCACTAAGTTTTGAAGATATTAATGCTTAACATTAACAAGAACACTCATGTTATCAAAAATTTCTACTTCAAAAATTTATTCATACACTAAAAATCATTATTATTTGCACAAAGAAATTTAACTCTCTCCTTGCGAGAGACCCATGATCCAATAACACACCCACAAGAAAATTGTAGAGATAAAGTCAGCCATCTTTAATGGATTGAGTTTATATGATTTATTGTATACAACGTTAGAGACAACTTTATGACATTAGCATTTATAATTTCACAAACTAGTTACCAATACTCATGAGATTACAATATCTTGTAATTACATTCACCTTCAACAACCTAAAACTAAACACTATCCTAGTGACAAGCTAAAGGTAATTTCCAAAACCAAAACCTCATTTTTTATGGCCTTGGAATTCCTTTTATATTTAAGGAATGCAACAAGCTTCAACCCAGTAACAAAGATTTTATTCTACCACCATTAATTTGTATCCTAATAGAGTTTTTTACCCACTAGTCTTATCTTGAAGTTAAACCTCTTGGTTGGTATACAAGGAAGCTATGGTGACAACACTAGTGCTTTTAGCAAATCATCCAAGCAAGTGAGTCCTGCGAATATTGACCATGGGTAGTTATAGAAGTTGAAAATACCAAAATGCAAGACTCTTAGTAGCTTTCCCATTAGGGGACAACTTTGACAGTTCTTCCCATGGAGATATAGGAAGCTCCAACACCTCATCTTCAATACCTACACCCATAACCCAATCCATATCACCCTAATTAAAGATGATCAGAATAGTAGAAGTGATTGGAATAATTTGCAAACTACATAAAAAGTTTGTAGCCACACTCAAGCATTCTAATATCCCTATAAATACCAACCCTTATAATATCCTTGTAAGTACTATATTATCATCATGATGCTTCATTTTATGATCTGTGTGTGTTTCATGTAATTTGATTCTATTAAACTTTATCATCCAATACTAGAAAATATGTATCTTCTCTACGAACTCCATCATCAACCTCCTTAATTAAAGGAAACTGGCCTATTAAAAATATTTAAACTAGGAAGCACCATTTATAGCCTTACCACCTCAAAAATACAGTTCACATTCCTCAAAATGTTGAATGGCGGCAGCCATTTACTAAACTTGCAAAATTTTCCTCATATAATTATGTCAAGAAGACAATCTACATAAAATAGATTAGGAAATCTCTCACTCTTTTGATGTCAACTACTTAATTAGGCAACATTGAGATATACACCATTGGTTTTCTTCTTGATTACTCAAGCTCAAAAAATAATACGTTGGATGTCAGAACAGAAAAAAGGAGATTCCCATAATTGTATTCAGTACTTTCGATGCATTTATAGTAAATAATTGTAATGTTGGTATATCACATAGCATATAATTTTCTAATGCTCTAACATGGCATTGTCTATGATGCAACCAAAATGCACCATGGAATAGTGTAAATAAAATAGACTTAAAAAATAACAACATATGTGGGTGCATTTGAGTTACCCCATACTTAGGGAAGTGTGGACACATACTTCTATATATGTTGGGGGGAGTGTGTGTCCATGTGTCATATATGCATCATTATGCATAACTATTTTCTATGTGTCAACATGTCAAAGTTTTGAGATTTGAAATCCCTCTTTAATTTCTTCCTTATTTTTTAATAACTTATCATAAAAGTCACTAAAAGGGGGGTAAATAGAAAGGTTATACAACATTAGCATTAGCACTACAAGAAAGATATACAACATTGAGAGAGGAATTTGGTGAGTTTGTAGCTAAAGAATTGAAAAGAAGAGGTGTTTCAAAGGGTGTGAATAGAAACATGGGAGGTCCACTAGTGAGAAGTGAACCAATAGCTCATCAAGTAATCCTACAGGACACACTCTATGAGCTAGAATTCAATAATTTTGGTTGGTTAGACTACTTTTTGAAGTTGAATGGGTTTAGTAATGAAATTGATAATGGAATTTTCTCATACATTTAACAATGGTGATTAAATGGTGAATGGTTTGAAGGTTACTTCCATGAAGGAGAGGATTGTTGAAGTTTCATGGTTGCCTACTATAGGAGAACCTACCCTAAAAAATAAAGACAACAAAACATCTATAGTAGAGTTTAGCAAACCTGGGGATCCTCCACTTTAAGTAGATAAATAGGGAACTATGAGGCTTTTTTTACTAGAAAAATAGGTACATGTAGCATTTTATATTATTAGATACATTACATGTGAGGGTCACCAATCATGTCTACACTCTATACACTTAAAGCTTCTTAGCCACATGCAACATGAAAGGAGAATGAATGTCCCCAATGTTCTATATAACTTTCTAGCAATCATGGTTGTTGAGACACTGAAAGGAAGGAAAAAATTTATTTCCCAACACTTTTTAATTAAGTTTCTTATTGAAAGGTATTTACAAGATGTGTCTTGAATTTCATGGGATGAGTTTTTTAAAATTAAAAAGTTTAGAGTGGATAATGTGCATCTTAGAGGTCAACCCTTGACTTGTAGGGTTAGTGGGGAGGTAATAGTTACAAAACTTACCCCTAGGGCTTCAACTTCTAGGGTGGTTTGTAGTAGAAAATCTCCTATAGCTAAAATGAATTCACATGAATCTTTGCACAAAGATGTAAATAGTTCCTCTTCAAACCCTAATGAGGATGTTTCCCCTAAATCAATAGCTTGCACTAGGGCAGTAGTAGCAAGGGAAAAAGGAAAAATGATAAAGACTAAGGATAAAAAGGGAAAGGATAACATGCATAAATTTGTAAAGGAAAGCACTAGAAAATAGAAAAATAGGGATGTAGAACCTCTTGCAACAACTAATCATAGTGAAAAGCCTGCTATAAAGTCTAAGCTAGCAAAAACTATAAAGAAAACACCCTAGAGGAAGAGTCATTGGCTCAAGGGTAAACTTGGTAAATAGGAAAAATATACCACACCTATGGTGAAAATCTAAATTGAATCCTCAAACTATATGCATACCACTCCTAATGAAGAAGAAAGGAGAATCCATAACAAACCTCCTAGGGGAAGCCCCAAATTTACCTCGTCATCTTACCAGAAGGATAGGGAAATCATGCCTATGCAAGAATATGAGGAGGGGGATGAAAATATATCTCTAGAAAGGGAATTTCCCCAAGAAGAAGAGTGGTTTTTGGTGGATGGAATCCTAGAACAACAGAATTTAGGTTTAGCAAGACTCATTGCTATAGCTGAGCAAGTGGCAAGTGGAGAACCAGAATAGAGGTGATTCCCAATAGGTATTCACTGACCTACTACTTTCTCATGGGTATCAATAGCCCTATATTTATGGAAATATATGAAGGATAAGGAAGAATAATTGAATAAAGAGAATTACAAGATGTAGGAAGTGATTACAGAGAAAGACACAAAGATTGAGGGGAAGAATGAAAAAATTGTTTTATTAACATATAAGGTAAATAATGTTATGACCTTAGTGCCACAAATTTTAGAATATAGAACACGCCCAAGGATATATGCACTACATCTCAAGGAGCTTAGTCTTTCTTTTCAATTTTCAAGAGTAGTCTCTAGTTTAAACCCTTCTATAAAGACTCCACAAAAGTTCTTCCAAGCTTACTAGTCTTTCCCAACGGAAACTAAAAACTTACTTTATGAATTATACTTCCGTAATTATGTTATTTCTAATGATCATGAGTGGAATCCATTAATGTATATTAGATATATTCATTTAAGGGCACTAATGTATTGGATTCAAAATGAAAATAGTAGGGGGAAACAATTCATAGCACATAGAGATAGGGAGATCCAATAACCCTTTACCTTTAAGGGAAGAATCAAGTAAACATGCAAACATTTTCTATACTTGGAACAGAGCTATGTACAAAGCTTAATTCAAATAGAAGATCCTAGCTAGGGGAGAAGAATATTTTTAGGAATTTGAACGAGCGGTTGCAACATCAAGAGGGGTGGCATTGGGATATCTAACACAAATATGGAATGGGTTACCTAATGCGCTAAATCAAACTGAACCCCATTCCTTATAGAATCTTAATGCAACCATTATTAGGAGGACACCAAAGTATGTTGAGTTAGGGAGAATAAAGGAACAATATTGGCTCCCTTTAAGCTTTCAGCCACCAATTCTGCTATGGCCTATTCCAAACTATGGAGAATGTCATTCCTATAGTGAACAACCAGAGAAATCCAAGTGGGATAGATTGGAGAAAAAAATAGATTTTATTGGAAACCAAGAGTGAAAAGTGAGGGACAAATAGTAATCAATGATTTTAGGATGCTAGCAAGACATAGGAATCATATTTCCCCTACTGGAGGACCATAAATCCATTATGTTGGGGGGAGTGATGAGCCCAAATAATGGCTCACTTTTTATAGGATTTCTTATATATTTTTCATCATTATTATGGGGATTAGGACCTAGTTATTGATACTTTTCATGGTGCTTTATTAAACTTATTTAGCTATCGACATGAGCCTATCCATGTTTTTTTTTTGTTGATATGAAGCTTCTATGAAATCTATCTATATTACTCTTACATTTGATTAAATTTATATTATTCTAAAGTAGTTATGGACATACAATTGTCTTGTTCAATGTAAAGTAATCATGTTACTATCATGTTATAAAAACATACTAATGAATAGAATGATACTTTAATTTTATGCATCTAAGTTAAGATTTAAGAAGAGTCATCCAAGGGTTCCCGCTTGGTGATAATTATGTTCATTTGGTTATGTATTTACTTTTGTGTTCAGTAATTTGTTTTAGCAGTTGACTGTTCCTACAACTATTGGAACTATTTTCTATGAATAGAATGATACTTTAATTTTCTACATCTAAGTTAATATTTTGGAAGACTCATCCAAGAGGACCCACTTGATGATAATTTCACTCATTTTATTTAGTTACCTTTTTGTTCAGTAATTAGTTTTAGTTTTAGCAATTGACTATTCCTACAACCATTGAAACTATCTTATATGACTATTCCTGCGGCCATTGGAACTCTTTTCTAAGACTGTTCCTTCAGCCATTAGAACAATTGTAAATTTTTCTTTGAGGACAATAAAAACCAACTCGACAAGACATGAACAATCTTCTCCACTTTGAACTTGACAAGATTAGGAGGGTATTCCTATGACATAAGTCTACATACTGAATAAACATTCAATACATAACATCATGTAGAAACTCAAAGTAGATAATTCAAAGAATTAAGAAAATGGACACCCTTATGCTATGATTTCAAATTTCAATGAACAATCCCATCCATATCTTGCAACTTCCTCTAAGAATGAAAATAATTTATCACAACACTAGTATACACAAAGTAGTATTGGAAATCATTTAGGTCAAAATTTTCTTTCACATTATCAGGAAATGATATTGCCTTTTCTATCAAAACCCTAGGTATAAACTTGATATAATTGTTCTTCTCATAAACCATTTGTGGGCCTCATAATTACTATTTTCCATATCAAATTCAATCTTAGTACAAGTAGCACCTTTCATACCAAAGGGATTTTTCTTTTGACTTTATGGGACCAAACTGAAACAACATTTGTAAGATCAACTAATACCAAAAGGAGGGAAACATAGTCATATAGAGAGAATTACTCACTATAAAATCTCAAACATGATTTGAAGATCTTAAGAGAATGTTATCACCTAGTGAAGACAAGATCACCAATATATGCATGTCACATAACCATTCTGAATAATCCATTTGATGGCATAAAACTCTCATTTCATTTATTAAAATAATTACACTGCTCCTATAATAGAATGCAATAATAAATGGAATATCACAATAGAAAGTGTCTAAAAAGTATGAATAAACCTTGATTATTTCAACTTAAATAAATTTTACACTTTGAATTGAAGACAATTGTATGAAAAAACTCAACCATGAAATTCCATTTCAAGGCATGGGAGAAGCGCACTTCATGAATTCTTGGCTACTTATTATGAACCTTGACTCTTGACACTTTACAATTTTACAACATTATTCCTACTTCCAAAGAATTCAAAAGATTGGGAAAACAAAAGAAAAGAGAAGAAAGAAGAATTAATAGAGAAGAAGAGAAACATCCATCTTTCTCATCTCCCACCACATGTCCCTTCTTCAAGATTTGATTTTCTTAGTCATCCTTCATCTAACTAAAATTTGTTGCTCTTCTATACCTTTTGCCACCACCTAAAATTGAAAAATGCCCTCATAACAACTAAAATATACATTATCTGTTGGATATTGCTAATGCACGGGAGGTTATTAAGACATTTAATATGTTTAATCACTACATTACTGAATGGGCACTCATACTGTTGTCATTTTTGTTTTGTCACTGATGTCAACATATGTTTCTATGAAGAAAATAGACTGGTAATCAAAGTGTATGGATACTGTATGGATGTTTCAAATGCTGCAAAGTCAGATGAGAGTTCAAGTGGATGTTGTGATCTTATATCTAAGATTGCATCATTAGATGTTTTATATTGAGAGAGTTATAGCTATTTTGGTAAAGACTTGTCATTGGACTGTGATAGTGAGAATTGACAGAGTTAGTCTCTAGGTTTCTAGTATATCTTTCAGAGGATTTGGTTTCAAGGTATGTGAACTTGAAGGATGATGGACAGGGTACTGAAGGATGTTCATTGGTTAGTGCAAGGTATAGAATGATTGGTGATGTCATCTATGGCGTGTGCTCTGGTGATGGTTTATCTTGAAGCCGACTCAGGGAATAAAGCATGTGTTTTGTTTGGCAACCATAAATTAAGGATGTTGCTCCTTAATTGTTGTAATGTAATCATTATAGACTTGTTTTAGATATCATGTGTATCTTAGCAAGGGTTTATGTAATTTTTTTTAATTAGGAAAGCCTTATGGGCAGACCTAATCATGGTAAATTGTAATAAGGTATAAATAAAAGGTCTTTTCTTTGGAAAAGATATGGATAGAATATAGATGATATAAAGAAGTTGGAAAAGTTGAGAGCTTGTGTCTATTGTATGTAGAGCAGAGATTTACTAGTGGACTTCATTGGAACTGATCAAGCAAACATAGTTGCTAGCAAACAGTTCAAAAGATTGTGTATTTCTTTATATACACTTGTTGTGAACTAGTGAGTTTTGAAGGTGGATTTAACCTTCTTTGGGAAATGAGCCCTCTCTTTTATTCTTGACTCCTAATAGGGTCTATCCTCTAACAAGGACTATGTACTATAATGTTAAAATATTCTCCTAACAGGGCTATATCTTCTAACAAGGATTACTATACTCTCAGTACATCATTTGTGGGTGCTAATTCCCATCGAGGTTTTTACCTTTAACAGGGTTTCCCCGAAACCAAAATATTGTGTTATTTTGTTGGCATTCATTATGTTCATTGGATCTGATACTATGGAGCTTAAAGTTTAAAGTTTAGTATTTAGTTATACAACTGATTCACCCCCCCTCTCAGTTGTATTGTGGACTATTATTCTTAACAATTGGTATCAGATGTTGTGGTCCTCAGAGATAAATCTTAATAGCTTGAGGTGATCTTGGAGATGGTGTTCTATAGGAAGGATAGTCCAAAATTTGATCTTGAAAAATTTGACAGTTGGAAAAACAAGATGCGAACACATATGCTATGTTTGGGCATTGACTACTGGATGATTGTAAAGAAAAAGGAATCTTTGAAGGCTGAGAATGATTTGGAGTCAGCCACTGATGATGAAAAGAAGTTATTCTCATGCAACATGGTCGCAAGAGAAGCATTGATCAGTGCACTATCTGACGGTGAGTTTACTAAAATTAAAGATTTGGATTTGGCACATGAAATTTGGAATAGATTAGAGGCACTTTATGAAGGAGACAAGTATACCAAACAAGCGAAGTTGCAAAATTGGAAGACAAATATGGAGAAGCTACAAATGAATGAAGATGAAAGCATTAGGGCCTATGTTCAAAGAGTTATAGAAGTTGTAGTCAAAATTAGGAATTCTAGAGGCACTTATGATGAAGATGAAGTTATTGCAAATATTCTCATATCTCTAACTCTTGCTTACAAGTTAAGGCTATGTTTATTGAAGAAACTATACCTCTCACTCCAAACTTAGCAGAGAAATTTTGATTGCTAAGCTAACTACTTTTGAAGCTATGGAATTAGGAGAATATGTACCTAAAGTTGAATCTGCATTTAAGGTATTTGCACACAAGAAATTATCTACACTTCCAAGCACAAGAAAAGAAGACCTAAAAGAAGAGCTTGGTGAGTATGTTGAGGAATGGGAAAAGATAATGGTAGAAGAAAGAAAAATGGATGAACTTGTTGCACTGATTGCTAGAAGAGAAAAAAGAGGTAAGGGAAAGTTTGAAGGCAAGTTACCCTTGAAATGTTTTTCATCCAATAAGGTAGGTTATTTTGCATCTAGATGTCCTACAAGAGTTTCTAAGTACAAACCTGATTATACAAAGATTAGAAGAGACAAAGAATGTTATTATGCTAGTGAAGTAATCTCTGATGATCATGATTTAGATTATGAAGAGATTAGATTTGTTTCTATTAAAGATGAACCAGTGCATGAAGAAAAAGTATTAATATCTCATGTTGACAAGAAAACTGAATGGATAATTGACAGTGGATGTTCTCATCATATGACTAGTGATAAGAACAAGTTTGTTAAATTAGTAAATTATGATGGAGGTGTTGTGAGGTTTGGGGATGATCTCCCTAAATCCATCATAGGATTAGGATCCATTACTCTAGATGGAAATACTAATACAGACAATGTATTACTAGTTGAAGGATTGAAACATAATTTGTTGAGTGTCAGACAGTTAATGGATAAATATTTTTAGTTAAGTTGTGTTAATGGTAAATGTTTTATCAGAAGCAAGGAAGGAAAACTAATTGCTACCAGTTCAAAATCTAGATGTAATGTATTTGAACTAAACACATATGGAGCCTCTTGTTTTGTTGTGAAGATAGATGATAATTGGTTATGGTATAGGAGATTTTGTCATGTCAAGTTTGATAAAATTGTGAAGGCAAGTATGGCTAATATAGTAAGAGATCTACCAAAGATTGTGAAACCATCTAACACTATATGCAGAGAATGTGTTATGGGAAAGAAGACTAGAAGTAGTCATAAAAGAAAATCATATACATCAAAAGGAAAGATGGATCTGGTACATATAGATCTATGTGTACCTACAAGAATAAAGTCATACTATGGTGAAATGTATTTCATACTCTTTTTTGATGACTTTTCTAGAATGATGTGGGTTACTTATTTAAGAGAAAAATTAGAAGCATTTCATAAATTCAAGTTGTTCAAAGAAAAAGTAGAAAATGAATCAGGTTTAAAGATCAAGTGTTTAAGGTCAGAAAGAGGTGGAGAATTTACTTTAGACTTATTCAATTCATATTTCAAAGAGCATGGGATAAAGAGACAAACATCTACTCCTAGGACTCCACAACAAAATGGGATAGCAGAGCGAAGAAACAAGACTATACTTGATGCTTCTAGGAGAATGTTGATTAAAGGAAATGTGTCTCATGTACATTGGAGAGAGGTTGTTGGAATAGTAGTATACACATTGAACAAAATTCAAATCAAAGAAGGTACAACTAAGACTCCCTATGAACTATGGTTTGATCATACTCCTAGTGTAAAATATTTTAGAATATGTGGTAGTAAATGCTATATCAAAAGGGATGATGAGATAGGGAAGTTTGATGCTAGAAGTGATGAAGGGATCTTCCTTGGTTACTCTATTAAAAGAAAGGCTTACAAATGTTTCAATCTAAGATTGAGAAAGATGATTGAAAGTAACAATGTGAGAATAGATGAGAAGTTTCAGATACAAGAAAGAATGTATGACAGTAATCAGATTTTAGAAATGAAAGAAACTACTACTGTTGCAAAAGAAGAAGAACTTGTTGAGGAAGAAAGTGGAAAAGAGGCTTGTGATGCTATTACAAGAAAGACTATTGAGACTCCTAAAACCCCAAGGTATGTAAAAAATAACCATCCTAAAAATCAAATTATTGGCAATACCAATGAGGGAGTGCTAACTAGATCAAAAGTTAGAGAAGAAATTTGTTTGATTTCTCAAGTTGAGCCAAAAAGTACAAATGAAGCCTTTAAAGATGAATCTTGGATAAATGCTATGAAAGAGGAATTGGATCATATAAAGAAGAATAATACTTGGGAATTGGTTCCTAGACCTAAAAATAAAAATGTAATAGGAACAAAATGGGTTTTTAGAAACAAAATGGAAAGGAATTGTTGTAAGGAACAAAGCAAGACTAGTATGTAAGGGATACTCACAGCAGGAAGGCATAGACTTTGAAGAAACATTTTCTCCTATTGCTATAATAGAGGCAGTAAGATTGTTCCTATCTTATGCTGCACATAAAAACTTCAAAGTGTATCAGATGGATGTTAAATCTACATTCCTGAATGGAGATCTTGAAGATTAAGTCTATATAGAACAACTAGATGGATTTCCTCTATACGAAGATAAAGACATGGTGTGAAAATTGAAGAAAGCTCTATATGAGTTGAAGCAAGCTCCTCGGACTTGGTATGAAAGGTTAGACAAGTATCTACTTGGGCTTGGATTCAAAAAAGGTAATGCAGACAGTAATTTTTATTTAAGAACTACTGAAGATGGAATCTTGATAGTAGAAGTATTTGTGGATGACATTATCTTTGTAGGTAATGATGATCTATGTAAGAAATTTTCTAAAGAAATGGAAAGTGAATTTGAGATGTCGATGATAGGTGAAATGAAATTATTTCTTGGATTGCAAATAACTTGGAATGAGAATGGTATTTTCATTTCTCAGACCAAGTATCTCAAAGAATTGCTTAAGAAATTTGGAATGGAAGATTGTAAACCAGTAGGAACACCTATGGTAACTAGAAACAAGCTAATGATTGATGATGAATCAAAGTGTATTTTTTAGATTTTGTATAGATCAATGCTTGGAGGACTATAATATCTGACTCACACCAGACCAGATATTGCTAATGTTGTTGGAATTATGGCTAGATATCATACAGAACCCAAAGAAACACATCTAGTTGTTGTGAAAAGGATACTAAGGTATCTAAGAGGAACCATAGATTATGGCTTATGGTATGATAGAAATGATAGCTTTGAAATTCATGCTTATACTAATGCTTATTGGGTAGGAAATATTGATGACAAAAAAAGTACCAGTGGTGGTGCATTTTTCCTTGGGAAAAAGTTGGTTTCTTGGCTAAGTAAAAAACAAGATTGTATAGCACAATCTACTACTGAATTAGAGTATGTTGCTGCCACTATAAACTACACTCAAATTATTTGGATGAAATAAATGCTGACAGACATTGGAATAAATTTTGATGAGCCTATGGTTATCCATTGTGATAACACCAATACAGTAAATATGTCAACGAATCTGGTGATGCACTCTAAAACTAAACACATTTCTATCAAGTATCACTTCTTGAGAGACAAGGTGGCAAAAAAGGAAATCAAACTAGAATATATCAATACAAAAGAGCATATTGCAAACATTTTCACAAAGCCACTACCAAAAGATACCTTTGACTATCACAGAGGTATGCTAGGGTTTCAGGCCCCTCCTAGTTAGAACTAAATGATGCAGAGATGCATCAGTCTAGAGGTATTCAGAGCCTTATCATTATCTAGACTGGATGCAAGGATCTACTCCTCAGGGGGAGTGATCATGGAAGAAAGTTTATCTATGAAGGCAGACAAAGCCTCATGGCATGCTTTTCTATTGTTGTCAAAGGGGGAGTGTTTCTATGAGAAAATCCCTACTGTATGAGAAGATTGTTCGGTTGCGGGACTTTGGATTGATCTAACTTTGGGAAAAGATTTTCCCATATGTTGACATCAATGCCAAAGGGGGAGATTGTTGGATATTGCTAATGCATGGGAGGTGATTAAGACATTTAATATGTTTAATCACTGCATTACTGAATGGGCACACATACTATTGTCATTTGTGTTTTGTCATTGATGTGAACATATGTTTCTATGAAGAAAATAGACTGGTAATCAAAGTGTACGGATACTATACAGATGTTTTAGATGTTGTGAAGTCATATGAGAGTTCAAGTGGATGTTGTGATCTTATATTTGAGATTGCATCATTAGATTTTTTATATTGAGAGAGTTACATCTATTTTGGTAAAGACTAGTCACTGGACTATGACAGTGAGAATTGACAGAGTTAGTTTCTAGGTTTCTAGTATATCTGTCAGAGGATTTGGATTCAAGGTATGGGAACTTGAAGGATGATGGAAAGGGTACTAAAGGATGTTCATTAGTCAATGCAAGGTATGGAATTATTGGTGACATCATTTGTGGCATGTGCTCTGGCGATGGTTTATCCTAAACCTGACTCAGGGAATGAAGCATGTGTTTTGTTTGGCAAGCATAAATTAAGGATGTTGGTCCTTAATTGTTGTAATGTAATCATTGTAGACTTTTTTTAGATAACATGTGTATCTTATCAAGGGTTTATGCAATTGTTTGTAATTAGGGAAGCCTCATGGGCCGACCTAATCATGGTAAATTGTAATAAGGTATAAATAAAAGGTCTTTTCTTTGGAAAAGATATGGATAGAATATAGATGATATAAAGAAGTTGGAAAAGTTTCAAGCTTGATTCTGCTATATGTAGAGTAGAGATTTACTAGTGGACTTCACTGGAACTAATCAAGCAAAGACAGTTGCTAGAAAATAGTTCAAAAGATTGTGTATTTATTTATATACACTTGTTACGAACTAGTGAGTTCTGAAGGTGGATTTAACCTTCTTTGGGCAATGAGCCCTCTCTTTTGTTCTTGACTCCTAACATGGTCTATACTCTAACAAGGACTATGTACTATAACATTTGTGGGTGCTAATTCCCACTAGGGTTTTTACCTTTAAGAGGGTTTCCCCGAAACCAAAATATTGTGTTATTGTGTTGGCGTTCATTATGTTCATTAGATCTAATACTATGGAGCTTAAAGTTTAAAGTTTAATATTTTGTTATAAAATTGATTCAGCCCTCCTCTCAGATGTATTATGGATTGTTATTCTTAACATTATCATCAATTGAAAGGTTTTATATCACTTATAATTAGCACTCTTGTAAAAATCAAGAATTCAAAAATGGAGCATTTGGGCAGACTGAAAAATGAGTAATGGAGCATTCACGTAGGAAAATCAACAATGGCATCATTCCAACTTCTAGGACAATTGGGTCTCTGCAGAAACTAGCTTTGATTTTCACTAGTAGTGACGGTTCTAAGTCAATGGATGATTAGAATGGAAAAGATCGTACTGGGGACCCAATGGATGATGCCTTCCCCATTGAACTAGGTGGTAAGGGGGCTACTTTATCCTATGACCATGTGTCGGGTTTCAAGGCTTTGGATTTCGAGGGCCCTCCAAAATAGTGGTATTTATTATTTGGGGCTAGACCTACAGTAAAGTTAGTTTTCCATAAAGTCATCAATCAGTTTTGTTAGGAATGAATGTTGAATGTTTGGAAGCCATTCTGTAGCAGTTATTGTTGCATTCATGACTATGATTGTCATTGATGTCAACACAGTGATCTACCAGAGACTTGCAAAGAAGCAGATAGTTTTTGGACTAATGCATGTGGGATATTGAAATTGGAGCTATGTGATGTGTAGGATATACTCTTTGATATGTTATATATTTATTGTTAAGAGCGTAGACAGTAATTCATTTATTCATGGAAGTTATGAGCATTTTTGTGGAAGCAGTATTCAGGTAGTGTTCCTAAGTAGCAATTTGTGGAAATCAGATGATATCTCCTAATCGAGATGGAATCTAGTTTTGTGTAGTTAAAGGGAATTTTAAGACACATTGATAGTGATGTGGATGACAGTGCAAACTTTGAGTTCATACAAGTGAAGAATTATTGTAATTGAAAGCTGACAGTTTTGTGTAATTTTGATGTAGTGTGTGGAAACTTTTATTTTGTAATTGGATGCTGACTCATTTGTAATTACTTGAGTGTGGTATAAAGGAAGGAATGTTTTTCCTTGTTGTAATATGGTTGGATTTGATGATGTATGCATGAAGTGAAGAAAAGATCTAATGAATTGTGAAAGAAGACATGCGAGGTACAGAGATCTGAAATTGAGATTTGATGTAGAAGAGAGTGCGGTTTGGCATAGTGAGAGAGGAGGTAACATATTTACTATTATTTTATTGAATAATCTAGAGATTAGTTGGACAGTGTGTTTAGTGATCTTGCCATTGAATCTATTTGGGCAATGGGTCCATCTGTTTTCCATAACTCTTAACAGGGTTAGAATCTTTTAACAGGGATTCAAAATCTCCTACCAGGGATTCATATGTACTGAATGTATTTCATAAGACTCCTAATAGATTTCATCCTTTCACAAGGAATATTCATATTAGTGCATCTTTTGTGGGCATCATTCCCACTGGGGTTTACTCTTTAATCAAGAGGTTCCCTAGTCAACATATCTTGTGTCATTGTGTTATTGTGTATGAATATCTTTCTATGGTTGGTAATTATATTGCTTACATGGTTTAATGTTGTTGAAGTTGATAAAAGTTATAATTATCAGATAACTAATTCACCCCCCCCCTCTTAGTTATCTTGGTGGACTTTACTTTGTAACAATTGGTATCAGCGCTGTAGGTCCTTGAAAAAGAAGTTTAACAGCTTAAGGAGATCCATGGTAAATTTCAAAAAAGAAAACCCTAAGTTTGATGGAGTAAATTTTGACAGCTGGAAAGAAAAGATGAAGACACACCTACTGCATTTAGGACTAGGTTATTAGTTGATTACAAAGAATGATAAGACTATCATTGAAGAGGACAATCTTGAAACATGTACTAGAGATGAGATAGATCTATTCATGTGTAACATACTTGCAAGAGAAGCACTTTTGACAGCCCTTCCGGAGAATGAGTATAGTCAGTTAAAATGTTTGAAAAAATCTTATGAAATTTGGAAAGCTTTACACTCTACTTTTGAAGGTGATGAACATGCAAAGAAAGTTAGATTACATAATTGGATATGTGCATTTTAAGATATAAGAATGATGGAAGATGAATCTGTTAGAAGCTATATTGGTAGAATGTCAAAAATTGTTGCAGGCATAAAATTTTGTGGAGGAACAAAGATAGAGAATGAAGTGATATGGAAAATTCTGAGGACATTGATGCCTGTATTTAAGTAGATAACACAGATGATTGAACAAGTTATACCTTGTACTCCAAACTTTAGAGACTCTTCTTGGAAGATTGGAAGCAGCAGAGATGAACCTAAGGTTATCAGGAGACTTGCCTAGAATGGAGATAGCATTCAGTGCTCTTAGTGTTTTCCCTACTTTGTCAAGAAGCATCAATGTGAGAGAAGATTATGTTGGCAGCAGTAGATCTAGAAATGAAGAAGACAGGAAGATTGAAGAAGGTATTGCCTTGCTTATGAAGAGAGAACCAGAAAGTAAGAAAAAATTTAAATGTTGGACTTGTCAAGAATATGGTCATTTTGCATCTAAGTGTCCTAAGAGAGTTAAAAAGTACAGAAAAAATTTCAAACCTAGAAGATCTAAAGAATGTTATTATGCTAACGATGAAGATCTTGAAGCTAGTGTAGAGAGAATTCTAAGCTAAAGTGATACTGAGAATAATGATGACATAGGATTTGTAGCAATTAAAGAAGAGAATCCTGAAACTGATGTTAAGGAAGAAAAACCCTTAGTTTCCCAAGTTGAAAAGAAAGTTGATTGGATTATAGATAGTGGTTATTCAAATCATATGATTGGACACATGAAAAAGTTCATAAAGTTTAACAATTATGATGGAGGAGTTGTTAGAGTTGGAAACAATGCACCTTGTTTGATTAAAGGTATAGGATCTATTACTCTTGATGGAAAGACTAATACTGATGATGTTTATTTTGTGGATGGATTGAAACATAATCTTTTAAGTATTGGACAGTTAGTTGATAAGGGATATCAATTTTGGTTTACTGAGAAAACTTGTGTGATAAAGGATAAAGATGGAAATCTGATTGGAACTGGATCTAGAACTAGAGGTAATGTATTTTAGGTGAATCCTACTGAGGTGACATGTTTGATTACTAAGATTGATGACAGTTGGTTATGGCATAGAAGGTTTTGTCATATAAACTTTGACAACATTGTGAAAGTGAGTACTACACTTACAGTAAGTGATTTGCCTAAAATTATGAAGCCTACTAACATGATTTGCAAAGAATGTGTGATGGCTAAACATAAGAGAAGTTCTTTTTCTAGTAAGAAGTTTACATCTATAGAAAAGTTGGAGATTGTTCATACAGATTTGAGCGGTCCTACCAGGACTAGAGGATTCTATGGAGAAAGGTATTTTATGATTCTTGTTGATGATTTTACAAGAATGATGTGGATTGCATTTCTTAAAGAAAATTCTGAAGCATTTGATAAGTTTAAGATCATTAGGAATAAAGTTGAGAATGAATCTGGAGTGAAGATTAAATGTTTGAGATCTGATAAAGGTGGAGAATTTACTTCTAGAGAGTTTAACACCTTTTGTGAAGTAAATGGCATTAAGAGACAATTTCCAGCACCTAGGACACCTGAAAAAAATGGTATTGCAAAAAGAAGAAATAGATCAGTGACTGAAGCAGCAAGAGCTATGTTATTTGAGAATGATTTGGCGAAGATATTCTGGAGAGAAGCAGTGAACACAGTAGTGTATACAATGAATAGAGTACAAATCAGAGTAGACACAGATAAGACACCCTATGAATTATGGTTTGGACATGCACCCTCAGTTAAGTATCATGTAGTAAGAGAGAAAGTTGATGAGAAAGAAGTCAGACTTGAGTACATAAGTACAAAGGAGCAGATAGCAGACATATTTACAAAGCCTTTGCCTAAGGATACATTTGAGTATCTGAGAGGTATGCTTGGGGTTATGCCCCAGCCTACTTTTGATAAGTGATGTCATTGGTTGCATCCATCCAGTGGTATATGAGCCTTATCTTTCTTCTAGACTGGATGTTAGTACTTCCTCTATGGGGAAGTATGTGTATCTGAGTTGAGTCATGAGGACTCTAGTGAATGTATTTTTTGAATAGTGTCTTTTGACATTGGAGTTGTTGTTGACATGATGATGATATTTCTGTCATTGATGTCAATGGGGGAGAAGTGTACATGAAAAAACCATTTGTACTATCTGAACAGGAAAATGAAGCAAGATTTGATTGATGAAGAGGACTTGAAATGTTTTTCTAGAGCAGTAGTATTGCAATATTTGATTTTTGGAACATTGGATGTTTTTTCATCTATGTTGCCATCAATACCAATGGGGGAGATTGTTAGGAATGAATGTTGAATGTTTGGCAGCCATTCTATAGCATTTTTTGTTGCATTCATGACTATGATTATCATTGATGTCAACATAGTGATCTACCAAAGACTTGCAGAGAAGCAGATAGTGTTTGGATTAGCGCACGTGGGATATTGTAGTTGGAGCTATGAAATTTTGAGGATATACTCTTTGATATGTTATATGTTTATGGTTAAGAGTGCAAATAGTAATTCATTTATTCATGGAAGTTATGAGTATTTTGGTGGATACAGTATTCAAGCAGTTTTCCTGAGTAGCGGTTTGTGGAAATCAGATGATATCTCCTAATCAGGATAGAATTTGGTTTTGTGCAGTTAAAGGGAAGTTGAAGACATATTTATAGTGATGTGGATGATAGCACAAACTTTGAGGTCACACAAGCGAAGAATTATTGTAATTGAAAGCTGACAATTTTGTGTAATTTTGATGTAGCGTGTGGAAACTTTTATTTTGTAATTGGATGTCGACTCATTTCTAATTACTTGAGTGTGGTATAAAGGAAGGAATGTTTTTCCTTGTTGTAATATGGTTGGATGTGATGATATATGCATGAAGTGAAGAAAAGAGCTAATGAATTGTGAAAGCGAAATTGTGAAAGAAGACATGCGAGGTACAGAGATCTGAAATTCAGATCTGATGTAGAAGAGAATGTGGTTTGGCACAGTGAGAGAGGAGGTAACATATTTGCTATTATTCTGTTGAATAATCTAGAGATTAGTTAGATAGTATGTTCAGTGATCTTGCCATTGAAGCAGGAGGTGGAATTTGAATGTGGAATTTTAGTTGGTTGTTTATGGGTGAATTCAATACCCCTCTCTAGGATAGTGAGGATTCAGGAGGAGTGCAGAGTTATCTGGATGGTAAGCTGGACCTTTTTTATTTTATTATCCAATAGGCTTTGATGGATGTTGACCTCCAAGGAGTTAAATTCACCTAGTCAAATAGAAGGGTGGGGGAGGAGTTGATTCAAGTCTAGATGGGTGGGGCTCTTATATCCAATGACTAGTTAATCAGGCATTTATGCTCTCTTACCTCCTTTTCCCAAATCAGATCTAATCATTTTCCTATTATTTTTATGGTTGATCCCATCTGAGGTAAGAGTAACTATCCCATCATATTTGAGAAGATGTGGTTGTCTCATCCTAAATTTGAGGAGAGTTTCAAAGATTGGTGGAATATTAAGGTTGATGAGACTTCCATTTTTAGAGTGGCCAAAAAGCTCAGGTATATAAAAGATTGTGTGAAGAGATGGAATAAATAAGTGTTTGGGGATATCTTTGCCACTAAGGCTAGTATAAAAAATGAGATAAAAGAGATTCAAGATAAGATCCAAGTACAGGGATATTCTCAATCTATTTTGGATAAGGAGAATGACATTCTTGTGAAATATCATGATATTATCTCTAAGAAGGAAACATTTTGGAAGAAAATATCTTAGTCCCTTTGGTTGAAGGATGTTACCCCAACTAAGATTGTAACTGAGATTGTTACCCCACCGATATTTTGATGTTGATAATGAACAAGGTTAACCAAGCAATTAAAGGTATGTATAAGGATACAATCGGTTGTTATGTTTTCATTGATATCAAGCCTATTGACTTACTAATTTCATGTTTCCATATCAATTTGAAATATATGATGTTGAGTAAAGAAATGGTTGGTAAAGATAGAAGATGAAATCAAGAAGAGATGTTAAGTATGAGAGCTTAAATGGGAAATTGTTGAGTCAATCTATGATAAGGTAATATTGATTTGATTATTTTACATGACTTGATGAAGTATTAGAATGATACACAAATCATATATATTTGTTTGTAATAAAGGATTGAAGTTATGAAGTGAAAAGACAAGAAAATAGTGTGTTCTACCGAGCTAGAAATGATTGTTGATAAGTAAAGATACTAGTTGGTCTCAGTTAACCAAAAAAAATTTAACCGAGTAAATGATATTGAGTAGAAATACTTAACCAAGTAGATGAATTTGGTCAGTTAAACAAGAAATCAAGTAAAAGATGATATCAAGTGAAGATCTGGAATGATCTAGAAGATTCTAAGGAAAGAACAAAGTCAATTAATGAAATCAATGGATAAAAAATGTTTGGTACAGATAAATGGTGAAGATTTAGTGATTCGTTTGAGATCCAAGAAAATTTCAAGTTCCAAGGTGAAGATACAGCTGGCAAGAATCATAAAAAAAAATTTTGAGCAATAGATTTGATCGAATAGATGAGATTAAGCAGTGAATAGGATTAAGCGGTAAAAATTATCTATAGAAAGGATGATCACAATGATCATATTGTTAAATTTTTGATAGCTAGAGAGGATAGCCAAATTAGTACATAAGGGTACATTGAACAGAACAGAGTTAAAGAAAAGTGTGGATGAAGTGAAGGAAAGTGATGAGATAAAGAGTCTTTGTTGATCAAACAAAAAGGAAGATTTTGAAGAAGACAAATGAGCAGAAAGGAGATTTGAACAGGCAAAGGTAGTTCTTGTAATACCCCAAAAATGGGCTATAGATTCATTAACCTCCTATATCGACACATCAAATGAAATCGACATCAAAGTCCTAACCTAAGGCACATCAGCACATTATTGAATCCTAATTGATTATCATAAATTTTGCATCGGGGAATGTTCCTTACTCCTATTTATCCTAATTATCTTTAATTTAATGATTATTTGGCGATAAATCTTATTGTTCCTAAAGTTTGATTAATTGAATATTCTAAATATTTAATTAATTAGATTTAATACTGCCACTTAATTATTTAATTATATTTAATTATGTTTATTCCTAAATTGTGTTATTTCATTTTGACAATAAATCAAATATCCAATGACTAATTGATTAAATTCTTCTTTAATTAATTAATGTCTTATTGTCAAATTTAATAATATAGTTTTTGAATAAAAGTTTGATTTAATAATTGATTAACCCATAAATCAATTGTTTTATTTTTTAAATCAGTTAAGTTGAGGATAAATCACTTTATTTATTTATTTAATTCATAATTATTATGCACATCCAAAAAAATAGTTGAACTTTAAATCAGAAAATCAATTCAAGTTGTTTTAAAAATAAACTCAACTCTCTTTTGAGTTGAAAGCTAATCTCAACTTCTAATTTAAATCAAAAAGTTGTTTTTGCATGATTTTTTGTGAGTTAACTATCTTGAATTCTTTGCTGACTCAAAAAATCAACCTGAGTGATTTATGGCTTTTCCCATGCATCCCCAAAGCCCTGGATTTCTATAAAATCAAGGCTCAGCTCTTCATAATTCATCTCATAAAATTTGCATACTTACTCTGCTAAAATCAATCTTGAATTGCACAAGCACGCTGGTGAATTGATATCTAAAGAATTAAAGCTTCTTGCAAATCAACAACTTTTGTGAGATCAATCTTGTTTTTAATCTTAGCTTCATATTGCATATCATTGTTAGATTAATTGCATTGCATATCATTTTTTCATCTAGAATAGATTCATATCAGTTTTTCTCATCTTATTGCACAGAACAACCAAAAATATAGATTAATTTGCATTCATCTCATATCTAGATTCTACATTCAAATCCTTCATTTAGGTGTCGTCAAGGTCACTGATCTCAGTCCAATCTGAGAATACATACTTGCATCTACTAGAAGGCAGTAAATCACCTGGTTAGATTAGTTTCCATTTCATTGCACATTTTTTATTTTAGCTAACCTCTAATGTTTTACTGAAGTGTTGTGTCTACAAACAGGTACAAAATTCACACACACATTTTTGGCGCCCACCATGGGGCCCTGAAATGGGTTTCCATTCAATTTCTATCAATTTCTATCATCTTCTTGTCATTTTCTATTCCAAATTATGATTTTTAATTTTTGTCCGTATAATTTTCGTATGAGTTTTGTCAAAAACTCATACCAAGAGATACCCAATGTCGTACGACAGTTGATTTGATCAAGGATCGTACCATTAGAAATACAGTGTCATTTGGAAGCTCGGTTGTTGTATGATCTGATACCCATTGTCGTACGAGTTTCTAGATTGTCATCTGGGAGGTGACCCACTGTCGTACAAGTTTCAGTGCCAGGTTTCAATTGTCATTTCACTTTTCAGCCAGTTTTTCTAGATTTGGACTGACAGCTAACATTAACAAGTGAAATCTCCTATTTCTGATTGATTTCTGCTGATTTTGATTGGGAAAAGCGTGAGAGTTGCTAAAAATAGGTAAAAATCTACTAAGCACATTGCGAGGAATTCAGGTAATCTTCTCAACTAATAAAATTTTCATCTGGACTAAAATGAACATCTCACGTGTCTGGCTTGTGTGACCTTTTATTGCTTTTATATCACAGATTTCATTTTGGACTATAAAAATGAACATAGATTTGCTTTTCAACATCTTTGTTACACATAGTAAATAGGCCCTATGAACACTATTCATGGTTCTTGAGAGAGTGGGTTTCTAGCAAAACTCTTCTCAATGAAGGAACCCTTGTAGGTAGGGAGGATACTAAGAAAGTCTCACATTCTACTAGATTCATGTGTCTTCAACTTTTGATTGATACATTCTCTCTCCGGAGGGGTTGATAGATCATAAGCGGTTGACATCATAGATCTTTTTGAGACAATATTAGTCTTAGCATGTCAGATTTATCTATCTACTTTGTTTTGGTTAAAAGTGAAAAGGCTAGAGGACTATGCTCTACTCCCTTTTTGGGTAGTATCAGAAACTCAGATCCTTGAATATGAAACCAGTCTCCATGTGGTATCTTTTGTGAGTCACCTTTAGAGAGGGTTAACCATAGTGGACATTCCCTTAATTGGGTCAACCACATTAACGAAACCTCAAGTGATAATAGCCATTTTCATTGTGGTAGCAACAGCCGCTATATAAATGTCCTTGTGGAGGAAATCTTCACAGGTGTGGTCTCTTGTTGGGCTGTCAGATCTCCCTAGCAGCTCCTGATTGATTAATTTCTCAGACTATGTCAAAACCCCGGTGTGCCTAGATTGGAGTTCTCCCTCTTGAGATCATAAAATTTGCAGAGTCAAACCATTATTACAAACCCTAGTGAGGCCAAATTTTCATTTTCCAATAATATGTGCATTATTGCAAAACTTTTTGGAGCATACATTGTTAGCACTCCTAGGGATTAGCACATTCAGTCACTTGATTATTCATGCATAGGGTTACTTTGTCCCCTATTCATTATTTTCAGACATGCTTGAAATCAATTACTTGTTGTTTTGCGTGCCTATTTATCTATCTAGTTACTAAGAATGAATCAATTCGGTACAATCTTCAAATCTGGACAAACAATTTTTTGAACAATTTAAAATTGAAAATCTCAAAATTGCAAAATCTAATGTCAAACACCTTTCTGGAGTCAAAATTCATCTTGTAAAGTTATAAAGTCATATGAATTTTAGCTATTGTCATTTCAGAACCCCCAGATCGTCGTATGGTAGTTGGTACATTATCGTACGAGTTTTGCTGCCAGTTAATTCAAAAAGTCAAAAACCCTATTATCAAATGTCATGTAAGTTTTGCAATAGTCGTACGAGTTTTTCAATTGTTGTTTCATAGCCTACCCACTTTCGTACGATCATGTAGAGAATCGTTTGAGAAATTTTGAAAAATTGCCAAAAAGTTGTCAGAATTGCCAGATACCTTGCTTTTTTAGCCTATTTCCAGAATCTATCAAACAAATCACTATATTAGGAATAGAGCAGCAACTACTGAGAATCCAATCATTTTCCTAAAGTGTCCTTTTGAATTTGATTCATCCTTCTATTTAATCAATTTGAGTCTTTTTCATCTTGTGTCAAAACCTTGTCATAACTATCAATCTTCAATCAATCTTCAAAATGACTAAGTGTTGTGAACTCATGTCCACTATCTTTTGGGCATCTACCCATAAATCCAGGGCATGATATCCTTCATCTAAGTCCAATCTAAGCTTCAATCAATCAAACCTTGACAAGGTTGCGTCATTTGATCTTCTAGAATCAATTCTTTCTTCAATTGTCTTTATCTTATTCTTTTGCTTCACCCAAGGTTAATGGTGGAAACTAGAGCTTCCTCACATAAGAAATCAGGAGAAGTGTCTCATACCTTACCTTTGACTCATATCCAAGGTCCAACTCTTGAACAACTCTACAATTTTGGTCTTTACGAAGATGATGGTCTTGGCAACTTTCGATTAAAAATTGGTTACATACCTCCTCCATCAACTCACGGAGGTAATCAACAAAATCCTCCTTGATCTATCCTAGGGAGTCCTAAAAATCCTACCATGTCTCAAGTAGGGACAAACCATGGCTCTCAAAGAGCTCAATATCAACATGGTGTAGATCAGGAACCCACACCTAAAGAAATTGCTCGGTATCAAAATGACGATGACTTCAAAAGAATAATGAAGCATTTCTTGAAAGAAGATAGAGAAGCATACTTTTTACAATTAGCTCATCAAGGAGCTAAACTTCCTCCCAACTTTAATGTTGAATATATCATTATGCATGAGGAAGAAACTCCTATTTCGGCTATGATCAAACAAATGCACGCCATGCAAGTCAAACTTAATAAACTTGAGAAAGAAAAGGAACCCAAAGAGTTCTCCATGGAGGCCCTATGTCCTTTTCCATTTGACAAAGACTTGTACATCCCACCATTCCTAAAAAGAGTGGAGATGCCTAAATATGATAAGTATGATGGACACTCTAATCCTCAAGATCATGTCAAAGAATTCTATACTCAATCTTTGGGGGGAGCAGCCATTCATTGGTTCTCTAGATTTCCTTCTACTATCAAAAATTTTGAGGACTTGATCAAATTGTTCTATCAGCAATACTCCTACAACATTCAACATCTGGTCACCATGATTGATATCTGCAATCTCAAACAATATCCAGGAGAACCATTCTTGACATTTCTCAAGAGATGGAGGAAGAAATTCTCTCTATATGCTAGGCCTATTCCAGAAATTGAGAAACTGGAAATCTTCATCAATAATCTTGTCCCAGAGAACAACTACCCTTTACAAATTCAAGATCATACATCTTTTGATAAGATTGTAGACAATGCGATCAAAATTGAAAAGGTACTTGTGAAAAAAGGAGACATCACACTTCAAAAGGACGAGTACGAATCAGGATCTAGTTCTAAAGACAAGAACAAAAATTGGAACAAGAATAAAGGCATCGTCACATATGGCATTGTTGATACTATATGTGCCCCCTCAAAGGCACCATCTTTTAATCTAACCATTGGTAGCCAATCCATCAAAGCTTCAAAGTAAAAGGTGTCTAAACCATCTCAAAAGAAGCCAGAATACAAATCTTGGTCTGTTGATAATAAATGAAAGTTCACTCCTCTTGGAGAATCTTTGGAATCAACTATGAGAACTTTGCTAGCTAATAACATCATCTCTTTGCTTGAGATCTAACAATATGATCTTGACCCTAAGCTGAAATGGTGGAGAGAGAATAAATTCTATGATTTCCATCGGGGTAAAGGTCACAAGACTAATAACTACTTACGCTTGAAACATACTATTCAAGATCTAATTGATAAGGGAGACATCATGATTGACAATCATAAGAGCAATAATGAGCATACAGCATTCACAAAACCATTTCTGAAACATGGTCAATAAGTTTCATCTTCTCAGCCTAATATGGGGGCAAAGGTCAATTATGCTTACCCTGGAAATAATGATGTTATCAATATGGTTGAACCCTGTCTCTTTCAGAATTGCAATGTCATCAAAATTATGCAAAGAGATCGAGATAATCCTTTAGCTAACACAGTTACTTGATCACAAGGTTAGGCACATCTAAAAGGACATATCCTAGATTCATCAAATGTCCCTAAGATGCCCTTCAATCTTTCTTTTGCTTCCAAACAGAAGGCTACTTCTAAATCTTCCAATCCTAAAGATACGAGGCCAACATCTTATAGCATTGTTCAACAACTCCAACACACTAATGCAAAAATCTCCATGTTTGAGTTGCTTTGAATATCTCTAGCTCATAGAGCTATTCTAGACAAAGCTTTTCTTGGATCCAATGTTCCTAACGACCTTGATCTAGACAGGTTCCAGACTATGGTTGGACATCTTAAATCTCTACAATATATATCCTTTTTAGAGGAAGATGACAACTCCTTGAGTCACCCACATAACCAGCCCTTGCACATAGAAGTCTTGATCCAGAACAGTAGAGTCAAACGTGTGTTGATAGATGGGGGTGCTGGCCTAAAAATTTGTTCTTACAACTTGGTCACACAATTGGGATTTTTAGAATTGGCTATTGATCCTAGAAAAAAAATAACTATAAAAGCCTATGATGAACAAGAAAGATCTTCTAAAGGCACCATTATCTTACCTATCAAAGTAGGTCTGGTTATCAGGGATACTATATGTCAAGTTCTTGATCTACCTTTGGCTTACAATATTCTTCTAGGGAGACCATGGATACATGAAATGAAAGCTATTCCTTCTACATTCTATTAGCTCTTTTTCATGTAGAATCACCATATAGCCATTAAGCTTGATTCTCAGGCTCTTGATTTCATATTCTTACAGGGAAAAGGCTAATTAACAAGGATTAAATCATTCTACACTTCAGGCTCCATAGACCTAGGTAGGTGTACCTATCTTCAGATTCACTGCTTCACAATGAAATCTCTATAGTGGATTAGGGGTTGTAGCAATGATTTACTAATGTCTTTTGCTACAACTGATGCGGAGCTTAAAAATCCAATCCATTAGATTAACAAAAGTAAACAATCATTGCAAATGTGACAAGGGTATTCACCCTTCTTCTCTTTGAGTTCAAAACTTAGGCGGGATAACCTATTGGATTCGATTCTTCAATGAATTACCAACAATGTCTGTACTATTCAATACAAATTCTAAACATTCTTGCATTCAAATAGGTGTGTGATGATATTATTAACCTTCATGAAATTACAAGATTAACTAAGAACAATAAGAATTAGAGTGAGAACTAATCTAATCAATGCACAATTAATCTATCAACATCTCATGGATCTCCAAAATAAAGTGGTAAATGAGGCGCTCAGCTATGATCCTCACTAGTGACACTCTAAAGATGAGAATTAAGCTATATGATATGCAATTAAGATCTATTCAATCAAATTCTAACTCTATTTGATGAACAATCTTTTATGATCAAAGCAATTAAGCTATTAAAATTGACAAGTGAGTGGTGTGGATGCAAATTGCAAGAGCTTTGCTGCAATTCAAAGATATGGAATGGATCCTTAATGCCTCAAAATGCTTTATTTAATCATTTAATTGAATTTTCCTTTGATTTGAATTGCCTTTGTTCCATTTATTGATTTTTCATGCTATTTTGTTGATTTGATGCACCTTTTGATTGATTTAAGCCTTTTACCAATTTTTCATGTCTACAAATGCCCCTCTTTGAGTCGATGTGCGAAGAACACCGATTCAAAGATTCTTTATGTCCTGATTACGATTCCCTATGTGATTGATTGTTGCCTCTTGATACAAAAAATTTTATGATGCCCCACTGATTTCATGATGTATGATTGCGACTTTGATTTAATACCCTTATTGCCCCCTCAGAAATTAAAACATATGAATTGTGTGATTTGAAAATGATTATTGACGTTTGATATAGCAAATATGTTTTAGTTTATGACTATTGATAATATCCCATGATGTATGATTATGCCCTAGTTTAATTTGATATGCTAAGAGAAGTCAATGGCTAATTTCAAGTTCAAAATTAGGTCAAAACTACCTTAAATAGGTTAAGAACCCTCTTTTACCATTCATTTTTACTTTTTACCCTTGGTGAATTTGCTCTGATTCTCTAGCGATTTCGAGATGGTTTTACTGATTCGGGAGCATAGATTCGAGAGATGTTGGAGATATGCGAGACCTACTGATTATGGGCCTCCAGTAAGTCATTACAAACTTTGATTTTGCATTTATTGATCATTTATTAAGCATTTATTACAATTTCATTTTTCATCATTGCTTTGTATTCAAGAAATCACACCTAGGATAGAATTGATTGTCGCCTAGGGTCTTTTACTGTCACTTTCATGGTTTTTATTATCGCCTCCACGTAATAATCTTTCACCTACAAGACAGTTAAGTCTTGCCTGGCAGGAAAAAAACTGTCGCCTTGCCCCAGGGAAAAATACCCATTTTCAAATAGGTTATCACCTACCCAAAACCTAACCATTTAACTCTCGCCTAACAGAAACTCTCTGTCATGGTGTCAAATTCACTATCACGTATAGAAAATCTGTCGCCTGGCAGAATAATAAAGTCGCTTAGGGCCAAATTAAGTCACGCCTAGGTTAAAATGTCACCTGACAGCATAAAAATCATGCCTGATGTATTTTTTGCAAAATTTCCATACTTTTTACACATGTGTTGATCGTATCTGATGAACAATTTGATAACCCCCTGATGAGAAAGTCGAATAATTAGTGTAGGTCTATGATTGTCAACAAAACAATGGTTTGGATATCAGGATAGTAGTACTTTAGAATATGATTTGTCAATCTGATTTGAATATTAATTCATAAGATAAATCAATTAGTGTGAAAACCAATATGATTTGAGACTGTCACTTCATTCTTAGGATACAGAGAAATGAACGATGATACTTTAGTGTGATTACTTGATACTTTTGATTGACTTGAGATAATTCCTTGATACAATGTATTGATATTATTCCTTTACCTTGCCAACAGGATCATTATCCTACTTTATACGTCTGTTTAGTTGCGTCATGGGTTATTGACTTAGGTCAGAGACTTTCAGCAACTGAGTTCTGAGTTATTGAGAGATGTGGTTTGAGTTTCCTCCTTGATCTCCCACGGTTCTAGCTGAACCATGGTTTATTGACTGCAGTGGCAGAGCGATGGCACTCCAACCACAACACATTCCACTTGCCATACAAAGAGATGACGATCACACCAGAGGACGTGTATCGATTATTGCAGATTCCTTGCAGGGGTGAGTTGGTGTACTATGACTCTACCTATGATTCCTCTGTCTACCTACGAGTATTCGGGGACAACACTATTGGAGATGGAGATACTATTACGTGGCCTCAGTTTGCCTCTTTTCCAACATTACCAGCAGTTTTGGGTGCCTTGATTGGCAGTCTACTTCTTCCCGACCGGTGAGGTTGCATTTTTTCAGTCAGTTGGGGCTGGATTATAGAGGATTTACTTGCTCATCCTCGACGGTTTGATTGGGGTTCCTATGTCTTGGCACAGTTGTATCATGATTTACATGAGGTAGTTTATCAAGGTAGTGCATCATTGTCAGCGGGTGTTATTGTTCTATAGTTGTGGATATGGGAACATCTTCCCATTAATAGGCCTATTTCTGACAAAGTTCAGCCTCGGGGATATCCCTACGCTTTCTTATATACAGGCATGGTCATACAGCATCATATGGGTCATTTGGATTACTAGCGACGTCAAATTGATGATCTGGATCAGGTTATATGGCATCCTTATCTCGGTTGTGATCATTGGAGAGAGGATGGTGATGAGTTACCATATATGTTTTCCCCTCACTGGATGATTGGGTGCACTCCTACCACTATTGAGCACTTCTGCTTTGGCAGAGTTTTGAGACAGTATGGGTGGATTCAGGATATGCCTCAGGGCAATGCATTATATGCTCGAGTACAGGTAGAGATTTCTCTATGGGGTCCATGTATTGATTATCAGTTTGCATTAGGTTAGATTACGGGTATGACTATTTGTAGATGGGAGATACTTCCTGGTATGGCTGATGCTAGGACGTCACATGAGTATGCAGATTGGTGGTCTCGCCACAGGTTTCCTTGGTTTACTGATCTGGTTGAGCCTATTCCTGGATGTCATGATGGTGAGAGGGGTGGTAGACATCAAAGAGGTCGAGGACATAGACATCCTTGGGTTGTTGTAGGGGGAGGTCAGGTGAGATGAGATTCAGGTCATGATAGATAGGATAGAGCACAGGATGATGTAGCTATTAGATGGCCTAGAGCAAAAAGATAGGACAGAGTACATAGACATCAGAGAGCTCAGAGACATGCACAGATTGATGTAGCTAGGTAGATTCTTGGGATATTAGATCCCTTGGTACAGTTACAGATAGTGGCCTTAGCACAGCCTAATGGTGATGTAGCTCATCAGGATCAGGTACAGCAGGATGATGGAGCTCCATAGATGCCTCCACCAGCTCGACAGCAACAGGGTGCACAGGGTGATCACATGGATGGATTAGAGCAAGGTTTACAGTCTATGAGGATAGAGATATCCATTTTTGTGGGTCGATTGGACCAGGTTGCCTCTTTATTACAATAGCTTGTATCTGTCATGGTTGTTCAGAGGCAGGATGGAGTGGGTACATCACAGGCTCCTCCCCCACAGGATAGTAGAGGGCTAGATGGATCTGGTGCTACAGGCTCTTGAGCGATATGATGACAGACTTACTCAGTGTTGTTGGTCCATCTTTTATGTTATTCTCATTTATTAGAACATTTGATAGATCACTTTGATGATACCTTGACATATTTGATGTATGGGATCCTCCTTTTTGATGATGATATATGATGATATACTTCTTGATTCTCTTTGATGAGTTTGATTATAAGATTATCTTTTATGTAGCTATACGATGTTTGATTTATGCATTTATTTGAATTCATGTTATGAATGCAGTATCTTATTTTATGATATATATAGATGTATGCAAAGATGTATGAATTTGGTGATGCTTTTCTGCTGTTCATGTATGGATGTAAGATGTTTAATGGAAATGCACATGTATGTTCCTAAGTTTTTTTTGTTTTTTTTTCAATGTATGCCAGTTTATCCTTAACTATATGAGTGCACATGATGTATGGATGATTTTTCATTGTAAATGTGGATAATGAATAATGCTCAATGTGTGTATGCAAAAGATAATCTCATTTTCTTTATTATGTTTTATCAAGAACAAACATCATTATTGAACCCTTTTTGCGTAAATGTTTTAACTACCCAAGATTATTGATGTACCCCCTCGTTCCCTTGGAAAAGTAACCATAAACACATGCATTTGATCAAACAGGACAATGCAATTAATCTAACAAGATAATGCAATGAATCTAATATGCTTTGCAATGCAACCTAAGTGTCACCAGCTTTTAGCAAATAAATGCCTTGAGGATAAATTTTCATCATTGAGCATTTGGGACCAGAAAGCAAGTACAATCACCACTGCCCACTGACATGATGATATGAATACCACTTTTTATCGCATTTGGTAACCTCCTTGTTGAACTAGTACAACTCTCACTAGTTGGATGACCAAACTATGGGGGTTTGAATACCGGTGTCAATGGATTCAATGTTGCAAGTGGATTTTTGGTATTAAGATATAGAAAATCTAAATAGCCAAGGGATCCATTTGCGTAAACAAACAAAGGGCAATCCATCCACTTATTAGATAGTCCTCGATGGTTCTTTGATGACCATGTCATTAGACAACTTCTCATAAGGTGACGAATCTTCCTCCAAACAGTCACTCAAAGGCAATAAAATATCATATCTCTATCATTGCCAATACCATCAATTAGCTAAAGAGACTTGATATAAATCAATCGATATAAGCAAAGAGATTTTTAACCAACTTTCAAAAGAATCTTTCAAGTGTTTTGCATTGTTTCTTGATTTTCAAATAGTATTTCCAAGTACCTTGATCATTAATGATGTTTGATTTTCATTTAATCCCGAATAATAAAGTCTATTAAGGCTCAAGGATTTTGTTGTGGTAATCAATTTCTTGGTTTATGAACAATGATATCTATCAAAGGTTCATGAAAATATGCTTCTTTCTTTTGAAATTTAGATCTCACTCTCTCTCTATTTGACTCTGACTGAATGTTGTTCGTTTGAATCCTTTTTATGTACCAACTTTGTGATATGCTCTTCATTGCCCCCAAGTGTTTGAATATACCCTTTTTGACAACTTTGGGCAATGCAAATGATGAAGCTACAAAGCTTTATTAGGACTATGTACAAATGACGAATGCAATGAAGGTTTGGACAAATGGGATGATGAGATGCATTATGTACAAATGCAACCTAGGAAAGACCAACTGAAGGGAACCAAAGGTGCTTGTTTACCAAGTTTTCACCCTTTGGATGAATCAAGCTCTTTTTTTTTATTTTTTTATTTTTATTTTTATTTTTTTATTTTTTTTGCAAGCTTTTTCTCTCTTTTTTTGCTACCAAGGTGCCTATTTACTAGGTTTTCACCAAGGCACTTTCTTCTTTTTCAATTTTTTTGTATTTTTCTTTCTTCTTTCTTTTTTTTCTTTTTTTCTTTTTTCTTTTTATCATCAAGGTGCCTATTTACTAGGTTTTCACCAAGAAAACATCATTTTGGATGTTTTTCCTTTCTTCATGCTCAATTTTCTCAATGTTTTTATCCTTTTGTGCTTTTCAAATGTTTTTGGTGTTTTCAAGATCTCTGTTGAACCATGTACAATAAAATAGGATGCTCTCTCATCTGATACTCTTTATACTCTTTCATCTACCTCATGTATAGAACCTTTTAAGATGAATACTATTAATAGGTTCTTGAAGTTCCTCTCCATCATAATTTGATAATTTATAGGTTCCTGTGCCAAATGAAGATATTATGATAAATGGGCCTAGCCAATTAGCCTCCCATTTTCCTTTCTTTTCCCTCTCAACTTGATTCTTTGGATTCTCTCTCAACACCAAGTCTCCTACCTAAAAAACTCTCAGTTTGATATGTTTATTATAGTTCCTTGAGATTCTATTTTGGTACACTTTCAGGTGATCATAAGCTTGTGTTTGATGTTCTTCAAGTAACTCCAATTGTTGAAGTCTAGCAACCCTATAGTCTTCATCTGTGATCAATCCTTGTAATGACACTCGTAAAGATGGAATTTCAACCTCTAATGGTAGAACTATTTCAATCTCATAGACTAGTGAGAATGGCATGGCCCCGGTGGGTGTTCTTATGCTAGTTCTATAGGCCCATAATGCTAGATTAATTTGCATATGCCAATCCCTTCCTGATTTGTTGACCGACATTTTCAAGATCTTCAATATATTCTTATTTGTGGCTTCAGCTTGCCCATTTCCCTATGGGTAATAAATTGATGATGAATGGTGAGTGATATGAAATGTAGCACATAGTTCATCAACATCTTTATTCTTGAATTGTTTTCCATTATCTATTATTATGGCCTGAGGAATACCATATCGGCAAATGATATGATTCAAGATAAACATGGAAATTTGCTTTCCTATTGCTGTTATCAATGGAACCACTTCAACCCACTTGGTGAAATATTCTGTTGCGGTTATGATATGTTTGTGCCCATTTGAAGAAGGTGGATTTATGATGCCAATTAAATCAAACCCCCATTGATAAAAAGGCCATGGTGTGACAAATGGATGTAATGCTTGTGCCGGTGCATGTATCATATCACCATGATATTGGCATTTTCTGCATATCTTCACAAAGTGACAAGCATCCTTTTCCAATGTCTTCCAAAAATACCCTAAGCGAAGGATTTTCTTAGCTAAATTTAACCCACTTGAGTGCGACCCACAAATGCCTTCATGAACCTCTTGTAAAGCTAACTTAGACTCTTCTTCCTCTAAACACCTAAGTAACGTCCTATCTAGACCCTTACGATACAATGTTTCGGAAAGGATTAAGTAACAGGAGGCTTGGCGTATGAAATTGCATTTTTGAGCACGGGTTTGGTCTAAGGGTAGCACTTGGTCTTTAAGGTAGGTATATATAGGTCCATACCAAGGGGAGTCATGTCCATGTAAGAGGGAAACAATTTGGGTTTCAAGGAGGTCAAATGTTGGTTTTACCAACTCTTCCACCAAGAACTCATACTTCTCATTTTGATCTGGTTTTTGTAACAAAGAAGCCAAGGTAGTCATGGCATTAGCTACTCTATTTTTCTCTCTAGGAATCTGTTCAAAGGTGATCAATGCAAAGTATTTCTTCCATCCATCAATCATAGTCTTATAAGGCATCAACTTTTCATCCTTGGTGTTATATTCATTGTTGACTTGATTAATGATGAGTTGAGAATCTCCATAAATTTGTAGCTCTTTTATATTCCATTCTAAGGCCATTTTGATGCCTATGACTAGTGCTTCATATTCTGCTATATTATTTGTACATGGGAACATAAGCTTGTAGGATTTGGGAATGGTGTAACCTTGAGGAGTTACCAATAATATGCCGGCCCCAGAACCTCCTTGAGTATAGGATCCATCAAAGTATAACTTCCATGTTTTTGCCTCTATGTTGATAATGGCAGAATTTGAAAATTCCACTTGAATAGTTTGTGTAGAAGTCATGGGATTTTCAGCTAAATGATCTGCTATCACTTGTCCTTTGATTGTCTTTCTATCAACATATTCGATGTCAAATTCACTCAATATCATCACCCATTTAGCTATTCTACCTGTTAAGGCTATTTTACTTAACAAATATTTGAGAGGGTCTATCTTGGCAATCAACTTGACCTTATGCATCAACATATAATGTCTCAACTTTTGAGATGCAAACACCACTGCTAGACAAGCTCTTTCCATAAATGTGTAATTAAGCTCATATTTTATCAACGTTCTATTCAAATAGTAGATAGCTCTTTCCTTTCCTTGTTCATCCTCTTGTGCCAAAAGTACCCCTAAGGATCTTTTCGTAGCAGATATGTATAGAAGTAATGCTTTTCCCTTGATTGGTGACATGAGAATGGGCAGATTTATCAAATAAGTCTTTAGCAATGTGAAAGCTTGATCACATTCAGCATCCCATATAAATATAGTATCCTTATGTAGCAACCTGGTGAAAGAATGACATTTTTCAGCCAATTAGGAGATAAACCTTCGTATGGATTGGATTTTTCCCTACAAGGATCTCATTTGGCTGATATTCTTAGGTATTTCCATGTCCATTATAGCTTGTACTTTCTCAGGATCCACTTCAATCCCTTTGGCAGAAACTATATAACCTAGTAACTTTCCAGATTGGACTCCGAAGGCACATTTCTTTGGGTTTAATCTGACTTTGAATTGCTCCAACCTAACAAATATCTTTTTCAAAATGTGGAGGTGTTCTTCTCTTTTGTGGGATTTTGCCAAGATATCATCCACATAGTCTTCTAAAAATGTGTGCATCATGTCATGGAAGATAGTTGTCATGGCCCTTTGATATGTGGCTCTGGCATTTTTAAGACTGAAGGGCATGACATTCCAACAAAAATTACCCCAAGGGCAAGTAAATGTTGTCTTTTCTTGGTCTTCAGGTGCAATTTTGATCTAATTATACCCGCTAAAGCCATCCATTAATGAGTACATTGAGTGTCATGTTGTCAAATCCACTATGGCATCTATGCTCGGAAGTGGGAAATCATCTTTGGGGCAAGCAAGATTTAGATCTCTAAAATCCGTACACACATGAATGGATTTATCATGCTTTGTGACTGGTACAATGTTGGAGATCCATTCGGCATATGCTATTGCTCTTATGAACCCTACTTTCAACAATTTTTCCAATTCTGCCTTGACCAAAAGAGCTATGTGGGGGTGCATTTTTCTCAACTTTTTCTTAACGGGTTTAACCGCTGGTCAACATTCAGATGATGCATTATAAATTTAGGATCTAATCTAGGCATGTTAGCATATGACCATGCAAAGTTTACTTGTTGTTCTTGGAAGAATTTTATGAAGTCTTCTCTTTCTAGAGGTGTGAGTGATGCTGCCAAGTGTATGAACTTTGGATCTAATTCTGTCCCAATATTGACCTTTTCTATTGGCTCTATGAGTATAGGTGACCTTTCCTCTTCATGTTTAGGCAAAGTGTCCAATCTCTCTTCATTTGGTGCCACAATTGGGTTTTCACCAAAAGAAACATCTTTTAATTTTATTTTTTTTGGTTCTAATGGTGCCACAGTTGGGTTTTCACCAATAGAACTTTTCATTTTTTTTCTTTTTTTTTTAATTTTTTTCTTTTGACTAAGAGATTGAACCCCTGCTACTATCATTATGTCTATATTGAATTTGTTGGTGAAAGAGGGTTCAACCGCATTAAGGTAGTGATTCATTGCTTGGTCATTGGAAAATTAAAGTAGGTCATTTGGTTCGGTTTGGTCCCAATCAATGAGGTGCAGATTTATCAAAAGTAAGGGTTCATTAGGTAAAATGTCATCAATAGGTGTTATGGACATGACTTTGTTTGAGGGTTCATACATTGTATCGTTTAGATCTATGACGTGCGCTTCCTCAAGATGATCCATGGAAGAAGGGTCAAAGTCCCCTTCACTCGAGTCCTCGTCAACCTCTACGGGAAACAACATGGGAAAAGCCACAAGTGGGTTAAAACTAATGTTTGAATCTCCCTCCTCTAAAGGTATCCAAAATGTTTCTATCCATGCTCCATTGGTAGGTACTTGCTCGATGTTAGGCCTTTGAATAGGAGGTTCTTCACTAATTTGAGCTTCTTGCCTTGGAATTTTTGCATAAGTATGTATAGCAATCACTTCCTTGTCATGACATGATTCATCTGATAAAGTATCCCATTCATAATCCCGAGAATCATCACTATCTCCTTCAGATTCTAAGGCATTTATGTGAGGATAAAAATCTTGCATTGGGCTTGAACTTTCTCCTTTGCATTGAAAACCTACTCCAGATTTTTCATGAATTGCCCTCCAAATAGGTTCTATAGGTTCCAATAATCCCCTATTTCTTTGGCCTAAGGGTCCTCTTCCCTTGTATCCCATCTTTTGCATTATATCAAAGCCTTTTCCATATTGCTCAGTTTGTATCTTTACATGTTGAATTCTTTCCATGGGAGTGTTGGAAGTATCTTCCTCATCATGGTAAAGCCATTGAAGGATGTCATCTTCTTCCTTATCCCATGCTATTTTTTTATCTTCCCTTACAAAATAGGAATTATACTTATGTTCTTTTGATGGTTTACCATGTCATTTTGGAGATGTGGGCATGTCAAATAGAGAAATAGAATATTCCCCTATACCTTTTGAACTAATCTTGCATTGTTTTTCAAAGTTGTTCATCATTTCACTCATGTGTTGGTAACGATCCTTCTTGGCTTTTTCCTTTTCTTCTTTGGTAGGTTTATAGATTACTATTTCCAATTTAGGTGCTATGTATGAACTTTCCATTGCATTTGGGCCCTCATAGCTCACTTTTTCCTTTCCCTTAGTTGATGTCGCTGAGCTAGCTTGAGGAGGGTGTGGAGTAACATTTATTGTTAGTTCCTTCATTTTAACATCTTCAATTGTGGTTTCTTGAATAATTCCTTCCCGGTTATGTGGAATGTATAACTCATGAGGAGGTTTGAGTGCATTGCAATATTGGAATGGGTTAGAGTCTCCTCCAATTGTGATTTCTTCACCCATGTACAAAAATTTTATGCATTGGTGGTACATGGATGGGACTGCTTGCATCTCATGAATCCATGGTCTACCCAACAAAATATTATAAGTTAATTTCATGTCCAGCACTTGGCAATTGGTGTCCTTCTTGACATGTCCCACTTGGATGGGCAATACAATCATGCCCTTAAAAGCTCTTTCAGCTTCATCATAAGTTTTAATGGTGATTTTCTTTGTAGGGTCAATGCAAGACTTAGATAGACCTAAGGATTTGACAAGACTTAATGTGCAAATGTTGAGACTAGCCCCTCCATCAATGAGAGCTATTTTGACTCTATGCCTTCCGATTAAGACCTCTATATGCAATGGTAGATTTTGAGGATGGGTTATAGACATGTCATCTTGATCAGAAAATGAAAGACAATGAGGTGCTACAAGGTGACCTACCATATGTTGAAACCTTTCTGTCTCTAAGTTAGTAGGAACATGTGTCTCTCCTAGAGCTTTTTCCAAAATCTCTTTATGGTTTGGTGACAACTTCAATAATTCTAAGATAGAGATTTGTGCTGGAGTACGTTGCAATTGATCAACCAAACTATAAGGCCTTGCTGCTATAGAAGACGGTTTGACTACAATATTGGATGGTGGGATGTTATTGCTTTGAGGAGCTATCCCTTGTAAGGTTATTCTAGAATTCTACCCTCTTGTAATGACATTTGATGCTTCCTTTCAAGGTTTTTCATTAACTATTATAGCATTAACAATATGATCATAAGGTGGTGCAAAGTTGAGATTATTAGCGCTTTGCTTCTTGTTATTTGATGACTCTCCCTTATCATGTTTGTAAAAGGGTTGTTTGAATGCCATATGATCTTCATTATTGGGAGGTCCATCAACGGTGATTGTGCCATTATCAATTAAATCTTGCACTACATTTTTTAATTGTAGACATTCATTTGTTGTGTGTCCTCGAAATCTATGATACTCACAATGGGTATCGGCACTCCACCAACCAGGCTTATCATTTGGCTTGTAAGGCTGAATTTTGGGTAGAGTAATGACATTGTTAGCCAGGAGAACCTTTAATGCCTTTTCAAGGGGTTCACCCAAGGGTGTGAATTTCCTTGTGGGGGTTGGCCTCAAGCATTTATCAAATTTAGTATTCCTTGAATTATCTCCTTGATTTCCATTGTTGGTGTGATTGTTGTTGGATGGTGCATTAGAGCTCTGATTGGTATTGTTCACTTGATTAGGTGTCCTTGTAAGAGAAAAGGGGACCACCTTCAAGTTACTAGATTCAACTACTCCATCATTCACAATTCCTTTATTGTTATTCTTATAATGACTGTTACTATTAAACCAATGATTCTTCTAATTATTGCCATTGTTACCATTGTTGCCACTATTGAGGTTGTTCTTATTATCTTTGTACAGTTTGAGTTCTCCACTTTTGACCAACACTTCCTCCATGGTTACTCCATTTTCAGTTAGATCTTGGAAGGTCTTTGGACATTGCATTCATAAGTGGTAGTTTAACTCATTACTCAAACTATTTATGAAGATATCCATCTTCTCTTTTTTAGGCACACTTCTAGGATATCTTGCAAAAATTGTCCTCCGCCTTTGTAGAAAAGTGAGGAAGGCCTCTCCATCTTTTTGTTTTGTGTTGCATAACATTATCATCATGACATCATGTTTAATGTTATATGAGTAATGAGCCACAAATTTTGATGCTAACTCTTCAAAGGTTTTAATGCCGGAGGGTAACTTAGAAAACCACTCCATAGCCATGCCTCCTAAGCTTCGTGGAAATAATCTCATTAAATATGTGTTATCATGCATGAACTCTAAGCTCAACACACAAAACTCCCATAAGTGATCTTGAGGATCCGTTGTTCCTTCGTACTTGTCATATTTAGGGAACACCACATTGATCAGGAATGGCACCATAACCAAACTTTTATCAAATGGGAATGGGCACAATGCCTCTATAGAAAAAGGCTTGGGAGACCCACTTTGCTTGATGTTGTCTAGTTGCATTTGAAATGCCTTGAATTGTTTGTTCATGATGTCTAAGCTACTTTCCTCAACTTTCAGTGTTTTAAGTTGGTTGACATCAAAGTCACGGGGAAGCTTGAGACCTTTTTGCGCTAAGTCTATGAAATTTTTTTCTCTATCTAGGTCCATTGCCTTTTCCATGAGCTTTCTAAAATAAGGACATTGGATAGCCTCACTAACTCTTTCATCCATGGCATCTTCTGTCGTTAGTTCGGTGTTATTTTGAGTATGAGTTTGGTTAACTCCGTGAGAACTTGGATCTACTCCTTCATTGTTGGTATTTCCTTGGTTATTAATATTGCTCTAGTTATTCATGTCATTGCCTCCATTATTGGCATTACCTTGGTTGGTGAAATCAATGCCACTATTATCCTTACCACCCAAACTACCTTGATACATCATGTTGTCTTCTTTTTCTTGTTCGGGTGACTTTTGTGGTACTCTAGGAGTAGTTTCATCTCCGGGATAAGGGAGCTCTTGTCTCAAATAAGTCCCATCAGCTTGCAAGGTTTGCTTGATGTAATATGATCTAGTGAATGCAAGCATGAACCTTGGATGCACGTTAAGACTACTTGGATCTAATCCTTTGCAAAATTTGACAGATATGCGAAACAGGATTTTTGACCAAACTGTAAGTTGGATCAGCGAAAACTCAAAAAAGGGTATTCAAATTGATATTCAAAATTTTTTGATTCTTCCTGGAAGTACTCTTTGTTTGACCTTTTATGTTTCTGGGCGACACTGAATCAAGCATAGGCATGACTAAAACTCCTATAGGCGTACACTAGTTTGTTGTTAGGCGGTCCTTTGTGGGTTCTTAGGTGACACTTTACTATTACCAGGCGGGTTTCCAGTTTAACCAGGCATGTCTCAAATGTCTCTGAGCATGACTTCAGTGTGTATATGCATGTTTTAATAAGTCATAGGTGTGACTAAACCTCTAATAGGCAGTTTTTTTTGTGTCTAGGTGACACTTCTTTGACCAAGGTATAATTTTTTAGATTTTTTTTTTTAAACTTTTGATCAGGTATTTTTGAAAATTTCTTGTTTTGAAAATTGAAAATAAACACAACACACACATAAATGTCTCTAAACAACAACTAATGTGTATATTCTCGAATGTTTTCACAAGTATAGCACAAGAATGAATTCCAAATAGCCTACCTAGAGTCAAATTGGTTTGTAAACATGGCTCTACAAGGTGGCCTTTCTAATTTAGTTGGCATTTAATAAATGTTCCGTTCAAATGAATTAAAATCTCTCATCCCCCAAGTATGTTAAGGAGCTTCCCACATGCACCGAGGCATGATTTTTCACAATCCGTAAAGACTACTAGAGGAAGTTCGAGAAGATTAAAATCCCTTTGTCATGCACCCCATTAAGGATGCATGCGTTTCATTTTATAGAGGGTCAGATTCTCACGGCAAAAGCAAGTGTATCCCACTTTGGGTTGTCCCTCTCACTAGCCTCGCTAAGGCAAATTTGGGAGGTGAGCCCACTAAATCTCTAACATGTTCATTTTGCAAGTAAGGAAGATTTTGAATTTTAAGTAAAGTTTTTGGGAGTTTGTTTCACCAAGAAGGTGAAGAGCATATCCCTAACTTTCCTTTTGATTCTCAAACACTTCAAACACTTAGTTCTTTTTCAACCTCTTAACAAGGAGGTTCTTAGAATTGAAATGTGTGGTTCAATTTCTTCCTTATTAAAGCTAGGTTTAAATGACAATGCCACAAGTTAAGGGAATGCAAGCTTGTTTGAGTAGAATACCTTTCCTTGTAGCTAGCAAAAGGCTAGGGGCATTTTTGAGTTGCTGATTTTCATTTTTTCACTTACTCACCTTGGCAATTTTCTCCAACTCCCTCCTCCAACAAGTTAGTCCAACACAACCAATTCACAATGAGGGGAAACCAAACTTGCATGTAATCAATCAAAAGATTTTTAATGAAAGAAGCTTTAATTTCAAGGTTCATAAATCCAATTTAGAGACACAAATTTCTACTTATAAGCTTCAATCACAGCTAAATATTTCTCATATACCTGGACATCCTTATCTAGTGTGGATTCAAGGATAGCCTTTGTATGCACTTGATTCTCCTTCTTTATTTTCTTTGCCAATGCTTTTCCCTCCTTGTTGAACCTGCTTTCTGGCTTTTTCACTCTCGGATGTCTGCTCATTTACTGGTTAACAACAAACACAGAGAGTCAGATTTTCAAATTTTATCAAATTGAACGTGAAAATAGCAAATTAAACGTAGGTGACATCCTCCAGCTAATAGGCATGAATAAATCACTCAGAGGCGTGACTTTATTGATTACACGCAACATAATTCAGTGCACAAGTGACATTAATAATAGCACAGGCAGTAAATGTATTATGCCAAGCGTAAACAGAATCCTAAATCTACGGCAAATAGTCAACGCAAAGCGACATCCAAAGCTTTTAAAGCGATAAAGATATTATCACAAGTGTAACATTAACAATCAAAGGCATGATAATTTCAATTACTATGCGAGAGAAAATTTATTTTTAAGCATGATATTAAGTGTAAAGCGCAATGCAAAGAGGAAATTAACGTGACAAAAAATAAGTGATATGCGATACTTCCCTATGTTTAGGCATGATTTGAAGCCGTAAAGGTTGAATGCTTTGCCATTCCGACTGTGAGTTTCCAGCTAATAGGCATAAGATCAGACTTCTGAAGTGACACTATAAGGATTCTAAGCATGAATAGATCTTCCGTAGGCGTGACTTTAGAAAATTCCTGCAAAAAACACATGGAAACCAGACAAAAATGTATGCAAAGATGATTTAAATCACAAATTTGTTAGTATTTGAGGCTCAAGGCCCCACAGTGGGTGCCATTTGTGTGATGATATTATTCACCTTCATGAAATTACAAGATTAACTAAGAACAACAAGAATTAGAGTGAGAACTAATCTAATCAATGCACAATTAATCTATCAACATCTCATGGATCTCTAAAATAAAGTGGTAAATGAGGCTCTCAGCTATGATCCTCACTAGTGACACTCTAAAGATGAGAATTAAGCTATATGATATGCAATTAAGATCAATTCAATCAAATTCTAGCTCTATTTGATGAACAATCTACTATGATCAAAGCAATTAAGCTATTAAAATTGACAAGTGAGTGGTGTGGATGCAAATTGCAAGAGCTTTGCTGCAATTCAAAGATATGGAATGGATCCTTAATGCCTCAAAATGCTTTCTACTTATAGGATTTTCCCAAGGGTAGGGGGTAGAGTGAGTTGATCATGGTTATGCTTGGGTAAGGTCAATTGGCTTTGCTTTGTCCATAAATGGGGGGACAAAGAGGGGACAATCATTTAAATAGTTTCAAAAGGCTGGACCATTTCAACAAAAGTGAGTGATTTGTGTCCATTTTGTCTCCAATTTTCTTTGTTGAGGGAAATTATGATTTATTAATTAATTAAAGTAATTAAATTTAGCCATGAAGGGTAAGAGGTTCATTTTGATTTTTGCTTTTCAACAACTATGTCATTAATTGAATTTAATCAATTTCATAGTGTTTTTCCCCTTTTCAAGCTTTATTTAATCATTTAATTGAATTTTCCTTTGATTTGAATTGCCTTTGTTCCATTTATTGATTTTTCATGCTATTTTGTTGATTTGATGCACCTTTTGATTGATTTAAGCCTTTTACCAATTTTTCGTGTCTACAAATGCCCCTCTTTGAGTCGATGTGCGAAGAACACCGATTCAAAGATTCTTTATGTCCTGATTACGATTCCCTGCGTGATTGATTGCTACCTCTTGATACAAAAAATTTTATGATGCCCCACTGATTTCATGATGTATGATTGCGACTTTGATTTAATACCCTTATTGCCCCCTCAGAAATTAAAACATATGAATTGCGTGATTTGAAAATGATTATTGATGTTTGATATAGCAAATATGTTTTAGTTTATGACTATTGATAATATCCCACGATGTATGATTATGCCCTGGTTTGATTTGATATGCTAAGAGAAGTCAATGGCTAATTTCAAGTTCAAAATTAGGTCAAAACTACCTTAAATAGGTTAAGAACCCTCTTTTACCATTCATTTTTACTTTTTACCCTTGGTGAATTTGCTCTGATTCTCTAGCGATTTCGAGATGGTTGTACCGATTTGGGAGCATAGATTCAAGAGATGTCAGAGATATGCAAGACCTACTGATTATGGGCCTCCAGTAAGTCATTACAAACTTTGATTTTGCATTTATTGATCATTTATTAAGCATTTATTGCAATTTCATGTTTCATCGTTGCTTTGTATTCAAGAAATCACGCCTAGGATAGAATTGATTATCACCTAGGGTCTTTTACTGTCACTTCCGTAGTTTTTATTATCACCTCCGCATAATAATCTTTCGCCTACAAGACAGTTAAGTCTTGCCTGGCAGGAAAAAATTGTCACCTTGCCCCAGGGAAAAATACCCATTTTCGAATAGGTTATCGCCTACCTGAAACCTAACCATTTAACTCTCGCCTAACAGAAACTCTCTGTCGCGGTGTCAAATTCACTGTCGCATATAGAAAATCTGTTGCCTGGCAGAATAATAAAGTCGCTTAGGGCCAAATTAAGTCACGCCTAGGTTAAAATGTCACCTGACAGCATAAAAATCATGCTTGATGTATTTTTTGCAAAATTTTTGTACTTTTTACATGTGTTGATCGTATCTGATGAACAATTTGATAACCCCTTGATGAGAAAGTCGGATAATTAGTGTAGGTCTATGATTGTCAACAAAACAATGGTAAACAATGGAAAGTGATTTGATTTTAAATGATTGATGATGAGAACTACTTATCAAAACTTAGACCAGTGCCTAATCCTGGGCAAAGAGTCTAATGAGATGTAGATCCACAGAAAAAAAAATTAATAATAAACGAATACAATCCTGAATAGTGTGCCTTACAAACTATCCTCTCACTTTCACACCCAGGCATCAAATTCTCATACTAATACCTAGCCCTCAGGGATTACTCACAAGATTGACTCCTTCCTTGAAGGAACTCATAAGTAATAGCACAGTTACCTTTTAACCAGCATGTTCAGAACACCTTGCAAACTAAACATACAAGAGCATGAACCAAAGTATAAGAAGACATCATAGATCTGAAACAGGAGATTCCATTGTCTATCATTAATCATTTTCTACTTCAATACATTTCAAATAGATCATAACTTTAAAACTAGACAAAAATATCAAGTCTTCTTAAGCAGCTCTGAATTCACCATCCTCTGTTACAATGGAGAAAAACCCAGATATAGGAGAAAGGAAAAACCCCTCCAATCACTGACACCTATTTGTCCCCAAAATATCTGCAACTGCCTCTTTCTCTAACTAAAAAAATCTGATTTATTCTGGACTCAAAAGCTTCACAAAATCAGAATCCTTGTTCCGAGACCTTTCCAATGGTATATTACACTTCATATTTGGCCTCCAGGAGCTGCCCGTAACATGCATTTGAAAATTTGGTTCATATTAGAATCCTTTATTTTGTAATGTTCTGCTAGTAATCTTAATAATTTGTGCACAAATACTTTATGTTTGCACATTAATTCTACATTGTATTCATTTTATCTGCATAGGCACACCAGATTTTGCCACTTGGCACCTTCTGACTTGGTACTGTAAAATGGGCTTAACTCCATTTAAACTCACCTTTGACCTCAGATCAAACTATGCAATATATCTCTAAGTCGTTGGAAAATTTGACTAACTCAAGATTTATTTGGTGACTAGGTGACTGGCTTATTCTCCTATTCATGGAATGTTTTCCACTGACTGTCATGTACTCAGCAATCATGCGACCACATACTCTCTGAGTCATAGAATGTTAGCCTCTAACCATGATCTATCTGGCGATCGCACGACTACTAATCTCGTGATCGCAAAATTATTAGGGCCTAACCGCCAACATTGAGCGAAGTGGCGACTGGCGGTGTCTCCCAGCCGCCCAATCTTCCTCTAACTGATAGCTTCCTTGCGCGAGTGCATGACTGCATGACAAGTGTCCACCTAGTCCTCGTCACATTCCAACAAAATTTCTCCTCCTGGGCGCGGGCATAGAAATCAAGGTGTGAACACTTAGGGTCACGTGCATAGCCTTCTCAATTTCAATTTACTTCATATTGGAGGACCTTTTCTTATATTTGCTTCAAAGTTCTGTTGTGGGATCAATGTGGGATCATTATTTTCACAGTTTTAAAACCTTCCTATGGACTTTGGTTCAAAATTAGTGGGCCCACCGCCACACTACATGCTCTAGCCAAGGGGCCCACCGAGATCCCTTGGCTTTCTTATTTACAATATGATGTGAGTGCCACCATATTTAAACAATAAAAACATCCACCATCCGATGCATGTGGGATAAATTCCCCAGTGTATTTATCAGCAAACATCTTGGCCTGTGTGTGCCCAATTCCATTCCTTAGCACTGGGGCTATTTTGCTAGCATCCATGAGCAGTCACGTGAGCACCCATTGCATATTTTCCTTTGTGTAAATCTTCAAACTCTGCATTGCCTCACGTGACCTCTAATCCATTTCAAGCTGGGCATTTTGTTCAAATACAAACGTGAACCTCCATTTTAAAATAACATTGGCCTCCATCTCATATTAACATTGGCCACTACCTGTTTACTATTTACCCTCACAAACATGCCATTAGCAACCTTCACACAATCCTTATTTCCTATGCCTTCTACCATTGGTACTAATGCATTGCTTCTCTCACCTCTGTAATCAGCAAATTCAATTGACTGGAGTAAACGCTGGGTCTCCTCTCCTCTTATGTTGGGTCTCTCAAACTAGGGAAATGTAAAGGGCTTTTATGGGAGAAGAAAAACACTATTCAATTTTGCCCCCACTCAGCTATGCAGTGGCCACCAACATGGAAATGCACAGACAAACTTTTCATTTTATAGTCTGTAAAAACGTGAGTGCATTTGGCTACTAGTGCACCTCCTCTATATCCACACAAACACCTGCACTATGTGTGATACCTCTACTCTTGTCTTACACCGATGATCACCTTGCATTTTGCATGAGTTGCTTCTAGATTTACGCAGGTCTCCCTTTAAATCATGCAAACCCACCTTCAAATGTGCTATCAAACACGCTAGCCTTAGTTACCTACGCAAGGCACCTCAATCATTTGGGCGTGTTGGTTGTTTTCTGTATATATTGCACTAGCCATGCATTTTCTCAATCTCTTCATAACCGTCCATATTCCACTTTGGCTATTCCCATTCATCATTTCTAAAGTATTCCAACTTGAATGTAATAATGTCTTTAGAATGTCCAAGATAAGCTTGTGACTTCTTCACCAAGCGCATACAAATGCCCTCTTGGAACTCCAGCTCACACAGCGCTTCTGGCTTTAGCTCTCACACTTTCTTTACATCCAGAATTTCTTGTTTTTAAATTCTTTAGTGGCACGTAGATTTCTACATCATAGCCTTTTACACCATCTGCTCGACGATCTCATGAACATATGGACTCATTCTTGTCCAAAATATGATGGGGTGTGCATAGTTTGGGATTGGGTTCTTGTTTGTGGAAATAATCTTGACATCCTCCTGTGGCCTACATTTTTTTGTTCCATCCTTTCACTGGATATTTCGTGAATCCTTGGCTTTCACTATTCAAGAACCCTACTCCACTTGATACACTCGAGGTCATGATTTCTTCAGTGAGATTGCACACTAGCTTTGTGTCCTGTGTTGATTCAATCTTATTAACTGTAAGGAATGATGTGTGAAGACCATAGGCTGTAAATGGAAACAAACACAAGGTATATTCAGGTGAACATTAAAGAAAAGTCACTAGTGCCAATGTATCCACTTCTCCGGCTCCCAAGAAACAAATGCTCACCACATCTTTATCCAATTATCCTTTGAATTCTAATTCTAAAACTTTATAATTGCAATGAGTTAAAATAGGTGTAATATCAACTTGGACCATTTGCAGCTAGAATATCCTTCATATACGCGAAGCTAAATGGAAAATTTTGGGAAATCTATCACTTTGCAAGCTGTCAAGTAGAAAATTTTAAGTCTAGATAAACATGCCCACATCATTGCTCCCATTGGCTGAGGAATTTCTGGCCACCTAACAACCTTTCCTGGCCTTCATGAAGATTTATTAATATCTGGTATGTTCAACATTGGCGAACAAGGCACACAAGATGGAGTCACTTAAAGAGTGAAAACCATGGTGCACCGGAGAATCAATCACATAATTCACCTTATACATTTTGACAAAACTGACCATCGACACTGACTGGCTCCATGAAATATTCTCGAAAACTGACAAGAAGGCCTCACAAAGCAATGTCGTCGGGAAGACAAGTTCACTTTCAACATGTTAACATGTCCACCAAATGGGAAACCATGAAAAGATCAGAGCTGAAAGATTTTAACAGTCAAACTTGGCCCTTCAAAAATGGAATCTGCTTGCACTATCAAATTCACACAAATCACCTCCCAAAACTAGCTTCAAAAGCTGACCCACTGAAACTTTCAAGAACCGGAATCTCAAGCACTGATTCTCCTTCATATAAGGAACACGAATACATAACTAGCTCTCTCGAAAAGTGGAAATGTCGATCATAGTAAAAATGCCAAAGTCAGCCCATTAGTGAAAATCAGGATTTAAAACACTAAAAAACATAGAAGTTGGGTTCGGATTCGGCCTTGAAAACTATGCTAAATATGACATCAGGATCCAAAAATAGGGGCATTAGTTCTTTGTCACACAGAGAGTATAAATCCACATTTAGGGCTCATGATGAATAACAGGGTGCATTTGGCAATCAGACAAAAATAGGCTTTTAAAATTGCAGATTGGGAAACACAGCAAAATAGTGATTCATGCATACGGAATGACCCTGGGAAAGTATGCTACAAGATTCATCAAGACACCTAACTTGGCATACTTGTAGTATTTTTAGAGTGGAACATAGTGGTAGAACCTGTTCAGGCTCATCAATCATGGATCAGAAGTTATAACATCACAAACAGGGGTACAAATCATTCTGCACATTTCACAACTTGCAAAACAACAGAAATTATGTTTGGAATCGCATTTACAAACTGAGCAAACGGATTCGTCATGACCTCAAAATTGAAACATAGGAAGTATTTGACCCCTGGAATATGATGAAAAAGGAAATTTCTCAATAGGGTCAACTGGGTCAAAGATAGGATTGGTCAAACAGGCCCTTCTAGAATTTTGAATAATTACATAAATGCATGACAGCAGCAAACTACCAACTTTGAGGGGTTCGAAACCTAATCAAACGGATTCAAAATGACTTGAAAATCAGAACGTAGGTTCTTTGATATACATACTAAACATCCTCAATGTGGTGGGTCATGAAACATTTCTGGATGTAAGATATTCAAAGGCAAACTGGGCTACTTTACTCTGTTTGACACTTAGGCAAATTTGCAGTTTTTGACAAGTGCTCAAAATGGGACTTCACCGAATGAATCGGGATGACAAAAAAACATCATAGGATGCATGCACATATTGAAAGGAGTGTGTTAAGCACCTAGAACACCTCATAGGTTTCAAAATGATAGCTAGGTACACGTATGAAAAGCATTGAAAGGGCTTCAGCTGCAAAATTTTAACATGCTACTCAAAAACCCATGCTGTGTTTTTAGTACCAACACATTCCACCAATGTTTGAAATTTCCTTATGAAGGAGTAGAGGTCACTATTCCAGCAAACATATCCACCACTTGTAATACATTGAAGGAAGGTGCGGATAAACTTGTGCCTAATAACAAAGAATCTTCCATTAAGCCAACAAAAGAAGCGTCCACATCTAAAATGGAAGACATGGCAAAAGAGGTCAATATCAAAGAAAATGGTATGAGAGAATATACTATAGAGCTAGTCTTATCTTTGACATCTCTCCCTATCTCACCCAAGTCTTATGGATAGTCTTTAAAACTGTCCAAACCATAATCTAAAGAACCCCTTGAGGCATATAAAAGGAATTTTGTAGCAGAACAAGTCTCCAAGCAAGAATTTGAAGAAGATGAAGATGTGCTTGCATGGTTATACAAGGATGAACCTGAATCTCAACTTGTTCAAACTAGTGACTCTACAATATCCAAAATCCCTTCTAAGTCATATGGTCCAGGAGATAAATTGATAGCTAAGATGGGATATCCAGGTAAAGAACCTCTAGGGATTAGAGGAAAAGGTCTTATGACACCTATTTCACATACTAGTAGGGCAAACAAAGATACTTTTGGCTTAGGCTTTAAAAAGAAACACCTCAAAGGTAATTGTTCTCATGTCATAGAGAAGATCACACCAGGAGAAGCCCTCCTTAAGAAGGAAGAAACTGAACCATCAGATAGTGATTCAAACAACTCAAAACTTATTCCTTATGAGCATTTTCCTAAAGAAATCAAAGACCTTGAAGCTGAAGATGATCCAATAAAAAGAATCAATGTAGTAGAAACACAAGAACCTACTATAGAGAAAGAGATAGTTGCAACACAAGAACCAGCTAATCTTGAAGACAATAAAATAGACAAAGAGGAAGGTGGTAGTTATTCTGAAACAGATTCCCATGAGTATGAATTCAAATCAGAAACTGAGGGTAACCCTTTTTGGGGTATTCATCCTGACTTTACACATGTTTTAAGATTTCCTAGAGGCCCTGAGTCAGAAGATGAAACTAATGACTATGAATGGGGATTCCTTCCCGGAGAAGATGAGCTTATCATAGAAAAATAGGTGGATGTTATTCACCAATATGCACCTAAACCCAACATAAGTCTAGACCGAAGTAATGAACTTGATGAGTCTGATCCACCTATGGCTGAATGGGACTCTCACAATGACATTGAGCCTATTCACAAATTGAATGTCTTAAGTTGTAATATCACCTTTGAACTCAAGCGTCAGGTTAGGACCAATGATGACAGATCCATATCCATAAACACTATCTCCCAATCTTTCCCCATTTTGACTATCCAACATCCTGAACTTCTTGATCAAACCTCCACAAATCCAAGCCATGGTATTTATGCCTTCCTGAATGACTATGCCCTTGCTTGCTACCTTAATGCAGTTGAGCCTATGAGGACTTCCATCAGTGAACCGAGTGTTAGCATGACGGATTCAGACATCAAGTATCTTAGTCAAAAGAATAAAAAGAAAAAGAAAAGGAGTTCTGAGGGTGAAAACCACTTTGTAGAAGTTTGAAACCTACAAAAGTAAAAATAAAAGACATATCCAAAGGTGAAAACCTCTATGAGGCACCTAAGGATGAGATATTTGATGTCCTTCCAAGTCATTTATAGGATAGATCTCTAGTTCTAATTGAGCCCACTCAATCCATCAACTTGGGAACAGCAGAAGAACCACAGTTGATTTATGTAGCACAATCTTTATCAGAAGAAGAGAAGCAAAAATTTACAACATTCCTAACAAAAAAGAAGATCAACTTTGCATGGAAATATTCAGATATGCTCGGGTTGGATCCTAATCTTATAATGCACCATTTATCTATAGCTCCAAACGTCAAACCTGTTAAGAAAAAGTTAAGAAAGATGCATCCTCATGTTGCACCCTTGGTAAAAGCTAAATTAGAGAAGCTCCTAAAAGCCGGATTTATCTGAGTTATTGATTATGCAGAATGGATCTCTAATATTGTACCTATTTCAAAACCAGATAAATCAATCAGAGTGTGCACAGACTTTAGAGATGTGAACTGAGCATGTCCTAAGAATGATTTTCCACTACCTAACATTGATATGATAGTGGACATGACTACGGGCTTTGAGATGTATTCTTTAATGGATGGTTTTTTTGGATATAATCAAATAAAAATTGCTCCAAAGGATCAAGAGAAAACTGCTTTCACATGTGCATGAGGTACCTTCTGTTGGAATGTCATGCCATTTGGGCTTAAGAATGCTGGTGCTACATATCAAAGAGCCATGACATCTATTTTTCATGACATGATGCATAGGACTATGGAGGATTATGTTTATGATACTTTAGCAAAATCTATGATTAGAACTGAACATCTAAATGACTTGAGCAAGATACTAGACAGAATGGAAGAATTTAGTCTCAAACTAAATCTTAAGAAGTGTGATTTTGGTGTCACTTCTGGAAAGCTCTTAGGATGCATAGTTTCAAAGAAGGGCATTGAAGTTGGTCTAGCTAAAGTAAAGGCTATAATGGAGATGCAACCTCCCAAGAATATTATTCAAATGAGGACATTGCAAGGGAGAGTTCAATCTATCAGAAGATTCATATCACAGCTTGCGGACATATCACAACCTTTTACAAAAACATTACATAAAGGTGTGACCTTTGCATGGAATGAAGAATGTGAGAAGAACTTTGACCATATCAAACAATATCTATCAAATCCTCCTATCTTGATGCCTCCTATTCAAGGGAAGCCATTGATCTTATATGTCTCCACAACAGGTACATCACTGGGGGCATTGCTAGCACAACATGATGAGAATAAAAAGGAAAGAGCTATATACTATATCAGTAGAACATTGGTTGCATATGAGAAGAACTATTCAATGATTGAGAAATCTTGTCTAGCTATGATCTTCACATCACAGAAACTGAGACATTACATGTTAGCTCATACCACGCATTTGGTAGCTAAAATTGATCCTCTAAAGTACCTACTAAGCAAAGTTTCCCTCACAAATAGATTAGCCAAATGGGTCATGCTCTTAAGTGAATTTGACATTGAATATGAGAAAATAAAAGCTATAAAAGGATAGGTTATTACTAATCAATTAGCAGATGCACCTATGATTGATGTTACACCAATCCAAATGGAATTTCCAGATTCCTCTATCATGACTCTTTCTTCTAGAGAATGGCAAGTATTCTTTGATGGCTCCTACACATAGAATGGATCAGGAGCAGGCATATTATTTATAACTCCACAAGGATACTCCATACCTAAATCATTTCGATTAAAGTTCCCTTGCACAAACAATATTGTAGAATATGAAGCCCTTCTTAATGGAATGAAACTAGCAATTGAGTGGAGAGTGACAAAGCTACACATTCATGGAGACTCTCAACTTGTTACCCATCAAGTCAATGATGTGTACCAAACTAAAGATGAAAAGCTCATTCCTTATAAGAGAATGGTAGATGATATAAAGAAGTATTTCATATCTATCTCATTTGAACAAATACCTAGAGCAGAGAACAAGGCTGTCAATGCAATGGCAACGCTGTCTACTCTATTACAATAGCCTAAACATGAGCTACGCTATGAGTTCTTGGTGGAAGCACTATCTTATCCTGCATATGATTCCCCTGAAACCCACATGATCTTCACTATTGTTGGTCATGATTCATCCAGATACAAAAACTATTCTCCTATCTCAAAGACCAAATCATTCTTGATACCTTCAACCGCCATGAAAATAGATACCTTATCCGTAATGCCTCCTGATATGTCATCATTGGTCATGATCTTTACAAATGAGGTCTAGATGGTATGCTAGTTAGATGTTTAGAATGAGAAGATTCTCAATGTGCATTAGAGGAAGTCCATGATGGTATTTTTGGTCACACTCAAATGGTTTAACACTAGCTTGAAAACTTATTAGAGTTGGGTACTATTGGCCTGAAATATAGAAAGAGGCTATCAAATTTGCTAAGAATTGTCAAAAGTGTCAAGTACATGGAAACCTAATTCATGCTCTAGGGAGAGATCTAATTCCCTTCACTACACAATGGCCTTTTCACCAATGGGCCTTTGATCTTATAGGAGCTATACATCCTCATTCTTCTAATGGACATACCCATATAATCATAGCTATAGATTATTTTACAAAATGGGTAGAAGCAGTCCCTTTAACATAAGTAACGAGAAAACAAATATCTATGTTCATCCTAAACTATATCATATGCAGATATGGGATCCCACATTCTATAATCATAGATAATGGTGGACAATTTAAGAACAAAGACTTGGATGATCTATGTGCCAAATTCAAGATTACACAACATTGGTCTTCTATCTACTATCCTCAAGGGAATGGACAAGCAAAAGCTTCTAACAAGAATCTATTGAAAATCTTGCACTGTACAGTTAATAAAACAGGAAGAGACTAGCATCTCATGATCAATCCAGCTCTCTAAGCCTATAGAACAAGTATCAGAATACCCACTAGGGCTACACCTTTCACTTTAGTTTATGGTTCTGAAGCAGTACTACCTATTAAGGTCGAAATCCCATCACTAAGAATCAGAATGCATGGTCTAGTAACTGATGATGACTACAGAGTGTCTAGGTTGCAAGAACTTGAACTACTAGATGAGTGCAAACAAGTAGCATATGATCATCTCAGAGTATATCAGAAGAGAATGTCTAGAGGCTACAACAAGAAAGTCAGACACAGAGAATTTCAGGTTGGCGATCTAGTCTTGAGAGAGCATCCTAAAAATCAATCACATAGAGAGCACAAGGGGAAGTTTGAACCCAACTGGCTGGGTCCCTTTGTTATCACTGCTACTTTTGGCTCTAGAGCCTATCAACTCTCAACAACTGAAGGAGAATAGCTCTGAGAGCCAATCAACATTGTCCATCTAAAGAAATTCTACGCCTAAGGAATTCAGTCTATGGTAAAATGTCCTAAAAAAATCTTTAAAATCTGAAAAAGTCCTAAAAAAATGAACATCTTGGTGAAAACCTAGCAATGGGCACCTTGATGATTCACAAAAAAAATCAAAAAATATCAAAAGTACAAAAAAATTGAAAAAATGAAAAATACAAAAAAAAATGAGAAAAAGAAAAGTGCCTTAGTGAAAACCTGGAAACAGGCGCCTTGGTAGAAAAAATAGAATCTCTGCCAAGATGGTGAAAACTCAGCAAATGGGTGCCACTTGTTTCAAAATGCTCCATCTATTAATGCAATCATGGTATTTCCCAAATTTCAGTCTTGGTTTAGTTTGTACATATCTCCCAGTTTTTTCCTGCATTCTTGTTTTCAATAAGTCGGTATGTGCACGAATCAGCTCAAGCGTTTGTATCCTATCAATGCTTAACACTTGGGGGAAATCAATGTCATATCCTATGGTCTCCAATGTATCTTAGACATATCATATCTAGTTAGAGTCCTTTGAAGCTTCATCTGAGTCAGTCAGTCAGTCTCATCTCCAGAAAGCATTTTGCATCTACAACAATGCAATCAAACATCAACACAAACTGAAAATAATCTATTCTTTTTACATGCTTTTATCTCCTTGTATGCTTACTGTTTCACATTGAGATTTTTTCATATTGTGTCTCTTTGAGCTCTTCAATGATTTCATTTACAAGATTTAGAGAGTGATGACTGGGGGCATAATCTTTTCTTTTTTTTCTTCTTGTATGTGAAAATCTAACAACTTTGGAAATTCTAGATTGAAATGGTGTCCAACTATAAGAGCCTCTATCTCAAATTGGATGGCCATGCGTAACTCGACCATTGATACCTAGAAAATTCAAGGAAGTTTGATCTAACTATTGTCTTTTTTTGAGTGATTTCTTTCTCCTATTGTGAAATGTGATCTTACCTAAGGATGTGAACAATAAAGGGTCACTACGGGTAATTCACATTGGATTTAGAATGATCTCTTGACTGTTTGATGTGTTTGCACCATAAGGCATATTTTAGTCATCATGACGTTTATGTTTTGATGCTTATAAAAATTGCTATATCAAAATGGACATGATATTCAGATCATCCTGGCTTTGTGCCTTGGTGCTTATATCTAATCTGATATTCCGAACATAAAATCAATATTCATATGTCCATGGTTTCCTAATCAGTGGGTGTTGTATTGATTCTTGTGCATACAAATCGATATTCATATGTCCATGGTTTCATAACTAGTGGGCATTGTATTGATTTATCCGGTTACCTAAAAATTCAATGATGAGAATGACCGATGCATGATCAGTGACTAGGTCCTAGGTCTTAGGTTTGCATTTCATATTGCATGTCTCTTTGCATTTTTGCATGTTTGCATGATCTCACAATGGTTAAACAAACTTCAATGCTTAAACAATTCTTCAATTGTCTCTTCAAATCTAACAAGAGTTGAATCCTATAAGAAGGTCCATCCAACAAAATAGCAATTAGAATCCTTTTTCGGGATCAAAATCAAAATATGAGATCATTTACTATGTCAAAATTGTGATTTAAAATTTTTGGACCCAGGACGGTCTACTGCTTGCATAATCGACCTCCAACATCACAAAAATCTAGAATTCAACTTAACTGATTATCTTACATCAAACTATCAAAATTTCAACTTGGTCAACTATGGTCAACTCATGGTCAAACCTAGTCAAACTTGGTCTCTAGGACCTCTAAATGATGCAGAATGCATTCTTGAACGTGTTTAACCACTTCTCAAATCAATTAACATGCTTCTAAACTATAATGCCGACTGTTCTTGTTAGATTTCAATTTTAATCCTGAAGGGGGCATGGTATTACACATCATTCAAAGTCTGTAATCTAAATTTGAAATCATATCTTTATCGAAATCATATCTTTCCTCAGTAATCAAGACAACAACCACGTCTAGTTGATGATTCATCAAAAGACCTCATCGCTTGGGGAAAATTAATCATTACTTGGGGCATATCAGATTCATCGAGATCCATATCAATCTAGTATTCTCTTAATCTTGTAAATTGTATCAGTTTTTTACAACCATCAGTTCATTAGTGTTATTTCCTTGGTTCTTTGTAACTAAAGGGTTCAGATGTGATACCAATGTGATTCTTATCGACAATCGGGTTTGGAATCGGTCACTCACTTCTTAGCAATCATAAGGTTCAGAATCAGGCATTTTGACACTTCTTCACAATCATCAGTTCATTGTTGTTATAGTTAACATTATCTTTGGTCATTCAGGACCTAATATCTTCAAATCTTTCAATTAGTTTCTGTCTCATATCACAGTTTCTATTTCATATCAATTTCAATTTCAAACCTCAGTTTCAACATCATACACAGACTATCTTTGAACCACTGCGCTTCGCACAGCATTTCAAAGAGGGGCAAAATGTAATACCCCAAAAATGGGCTATAGGCTCATTAACCTCCTATATCGACACATCGAACGAAATTGACATCAAAGTCCTAACCTAAGGCACATCAGCACATTATCGAATACTAATTGATTATCATAAATTTTGTATCGGGGAATGTTCCTTATTCCTATTTATCCTAATTATCTTTAATTTAATGATTATTTGGTGATAAATCTTATTGTTCCTAAAGTTTGATTAATTGAATATTCTAAATATTTAATTAATTAGATTTAATACTACCACTTAATTATTTAATTAGATTTAATTATATTTATTCCTAAATTGTGTTTATTAATTTTGACAATAAATCAAATATCCTATGATTAATTGATTAAATTCTTATTTAATTAATTAATGTCTTATTGTCAAATTTAATAATATAGTTTTTGAATAAAAGTTTGATTTAATAATTGATTAACCCATAAATCAATTATTTTATTTTTAAAATAAATTAAGTTGAGGATAAATCACTTTATTTATTTATTTAATTCATAATTATTATGCACATCCAAAAAAATAGTTGAACTTTAAATCAGAAAATCAATTCAAGTTGTTTTAAAAATAAACTCAACTCTCTTTTGAGTTGAAAGCTGATCTCAACTTCTGATTTAAATCAAAAAGTTGTTTTTGCATGATTTTTTGTGAGTTAACTATCTTTAATTCCTTATTGACTCAAAAATCAACCTGAGTGATTTATGGCTTTTTCCATGCATCCCCAAAGCCCTAGATTTCTATAAAATCAAGGCTCATCTCTTCATAATTCATCTCATAAAATTTGCATACTTACTCTGCCAAAATCAATCTTGAATTGCACAAGCATGCTGGTGAATTGATATCTGAAGAATTGAAGCTTCTTACGAATCAACAACTTTTGTGAGATTGATCTTGTTTTTAATCTTAGCTTCATATTGCATATCATTGTTAGATTAATTGCATTGCATATCAGTTTTTCATCTAGAATAGATTCATATCAGTTTTTCTCATCTTATTGCACAGATAAACCAAAAATATAGATTAATTTGCATTCATCTCATATCTAGATTCTGCATTCAAATCCTTCGTTTAGGTGTTGTCAAGGTCACTGATCTCAGTCCAATCTGAGAATACATACTCACATCTACTAGAAGGCAGTAAATCACCTGGTTAGATTAATTTCCATTTCATTGCACGATTTTGATTTTAGCTAACCTCTAATGTTTTACTGAAGTGTTGTGTCTACAAAAAGGTACAAATTCACACACAGTTCCATATTTTATAAGATCATTTCACTATTAATTTCTAACCATTGTAGTAGAAAATCTCTTAACCAAGTGGATTTGATGCAGTGGCATCCTGGCTTCTTATTTAGTTCCTTGTGATTTTCTGGCACTTGATGAAGGAGTTGGATGAGCTCAGTAAAGATGGTCTTTTTACTCAATTATTTGGTGATAGTTCTCAGTCAGAGTCTGTTTGGCTTCACCGATGGAGCTCGGTGGTCATGGTAGTGGTTCTCAGTTGGAAGTACTGATGGATCTCAGTGGATGGTGGTCACTCAGTGACTCGGTGTTTTTGTTTCTCAGTGCTCGGTTACCGACTGGGTCTTGGTGTTTATTGTTGGTGCTCGGTATTCTTACTGATCAAATTTTTTGTTTGGATGAATCGGCTTGTCTAACTAGTGCATTTAATTTGGGTTATGTTCCTTGAGTTATGGATTGACCATTAGACGTGTGGGGACCTAAATCTGGCATGTTGCATTCTCCTATGTGGATCTGGATGCCAACATGGAGAATTAATTATTTAGAAGGGTGTGAGAGAGCTGACTACTATTGCATTTAATATTTGTTTATCTTTGGAAACCAACTGGGTTATTGGGATTTATTTATTTGTAAAGTTGACTTATGGATGTGTATTATTTAAGGAGGGTATGGGTAGAGTAGTAGAAGGTAGGTGGAAAGTAGAAAGAAGTAGAAGAAGTAGCATATTAGAGATCGGTTTGGAGTACCAGAGGTCAATCTAAGAATTGTAGCAGATTTAGGAGCTTGCGAGCTTAGGAACAAGAAGATTGCTTGGTGGCTTGCAAGCACAAGTTTAGATCTTTCTTGGAGTCCCTACCGATGTCATGTTTTGTTACAAACCTAGGCTAGCTAAGAGGGGTGTTGGATCTTGTGTGATCTTGTTGAACTATTGTAAATCTTTGATGTATTTGGTCGTAACCAAGAAGGCCTTATAGCTTGGTATGTTGCTTGTAATCTTGGTTATTGATGAATAAAGAAGATTTTGATTCTATATTTGTGTTGTGTTGTGTTAGTCTGCATTGTTGGTGTTTGGCTGCAAGTTTGGATAGTCCTTTATTAGATCCTTCGAGCTTAATTGCATCAAGTGGTATCAAAGCAAGTTGATCTTGTTGGGAGAAAGGTTGGCAAAAATATTGTGTGCGATCTGAGTTGCAGATTCAAGTTATTGAACTTGTGAAATCATGTCCTAGCTGTTCATGCAAGGTTGTAGGTTACGATCTAAATTGCCTACAACTTGGAGGTTGTCATAAGGTGGTCAGTATAGGGTTTGTTGCAGAGGCTTTTTGAATATCTTGAAGGATGTCTCTGAGAAGATTGGACCCTAGGGTGATTGCAGATCTTTGTGATGTTGTGTGGTAGTTTGTGTGGTGGATGATTCATTTTTGGAGTCCTAGTTATTTTTTGTGAGGTGGTAGATCGTGGTTCTCACTTGCAATTGCAGAGGACTTGCAGATGGATTGTGTGGGTAACAGATCATTGGGATTTCATGGGAAAATTGATGATGTAAAGATAGATGGTGAAATAAAAAGGAAGCCTATGAGTTGGTATTCAAAAGACCCTGTTGTGCTTAGAATATGGGAGGAGTTCCTTGACTATTGTACTGTACCAAGTTGGCATATCTCAAGAAAGAAGAGGATTGTATGGCCTATGAAGAAGATTGTGTAGAGATGATGATATCTTGTGGAAGTCCCTGATGACTTGGCTAGATTTGATGAGGTATCTATTAGTTCACATGAGAAGATGGATGGATCTAGCATGGAACTTGCAGAGCATCTTGTTGGGCGCAGTGATATTTTTAGTGGTGAGAGTTTGACTTGTTGTGTTGATGAATTTGAAGTTGTTGGTTCGAGTGGTGAAGATGGAACTAAACAAGTTGCGAGGTCGGTGGATGATAGACTTGCTCGGTGGCCTTGGTCTTCTACTTGGTTGACTAAGATGGATGTGAAACTAGATTCCCTGTGTAGTGATGGGGATGATGGGTTTCTAAGATCATTTGAGGATCATGATGTTGTTTAGTTTGTTCCTAAGGGTGAGCATTTTGATTGGTTTTTTGAGGTGCAATGGATTTTGATGATTGCATGGGTAAATATGAGATGGTTGAGTTGCAGATTGGTTCTCTTTCCTAAGATGGAGTGGAAACCTTTGGTGAAGATGAAGTGGAGTTGGAGTTATTCAAATGTTCTCTTTGGTGAGAAAGTGTGGGACACACTTTTCTTTGAACCCTGGGAGTCTAATGTAGTGGTATCCTGGCTTCTTGTTCAGTTCCTTGTGATTTTCTGGCACTCAGTGAAGGAGGTGGATGAGCTCAGTAAAGATAGGCTTTTTACTCAGTTATTTGGTGATAGTTCTCACTTGGAGTCTATTTGGCTTCACCGATGGAGCTCGGTGGTCATGGTAGTAGTTCTCAGTTGGAAGTATTGATGGAGCTCAGTGGATGGTGGTCACTCGATGACTTAGTTTTCTTGTTGCTTGGTTCTCAGTTACCAACTGGGTCTCAATGTTTATGGTTGGCGCTCGATATTCTTTCTGATCAATGTGTTTGTTTGGATGAATCAACTTGACCGACTGGTGCATTTAATTTGGGTCACACTCCTTGAGTTATGGATTGATTGTTGGACATGTGGGGACCTAAATTTGGTGTGTTGCATTCTCCTATGTGGATCTAGATGCTGACATGGAGAATTAATTGTTTAGAAGGCTATGAGAGAGCTGATTGTTGTTGCATTTAATATTTTTTTGTCTTTGGAAACCGATTGGGTTTTGGGGATTTATTTATTTGTAAAGCTTACTTATGGCTGTGTATTATTTAAGGAGGGTATGGGTAGAGTAGTACAAGGCAGGTGGAAAGTAGAAATAAGTAGAAGAAGTAGCAGATTGGTGATCAGTCTAGAGTACCAGAGGTCAATCTATGAACTATAATAGAGTTAGTAGCTTGTCAGCTTAGGAATAAGTAGATTGCTTGGTGGCTTGCGAGAACAAGTTTAGATCTTTCTTGGAGTCCCTAATAGTTTCCTATTATGTTACAAACCTGGGCTAACTGAGAGGGGTGTTGAATCCTGAATGATCTTTTTGAACTGTTGTAAATCTTTGATGGATTTGGTTGTAACCGAGAAGGCCTTACAACTCAGCATGTTGCTTGTAAGCTTGGTTACTAATGAATAAAGAAGATTTTGATTCTATATTTGTGTTGTGTTGTGTTATGCCACGTTGTTGGTGTTTGGCTACAAGTTTGGACAGTCCTTTATTGGATCCTCTAAGCTTGATTGCATTAGGATTTAACAGTCCTATTTATATATCCTTTATAAGGTGTCATTCAAATGAATGTTATAATTCCTCTAATAAGTTCACTCATGATAGCGTGTCAAATCTAGTTTATCTTTGGTGAAAATACCCTAACAAGGTCACATCTAGAAAATGTGTTTTTAATCTTTAACAGGATTGACTCTTAATCGAGCTCACTTCAGAAGAGTGAATTATTTTGTGGGTGATGATTCCCATATTGATTTTTACCCAAATTGGGTTTCCATGTTAAATACTGGTGTTTATGTTTGATTGAATGGTTTTCATGTTATTTACTAATTTTTTGATGAATGCTATTATGGTTGATTGAATATTTAAATCTGATTATTAAGATTAATTATCGAGAAGGTTTTAAGGTTGAAAATTATTAAGGGACCTAAGATAATTGATTCACTCCCCCTCTCAGTTATCCAACAATTGGTATCAAATCTTTTGGTGCTTGGAGGTAAAATTTTATAAGACTTAAGCTAAAGATTCAAAGATGTATATGAGAGAAGTACCAAAGTTGAACAAGGAGAGTTTCCCTACATGGAAAAGTAGGATAAAGTTACACCTATCTATAATTGGAGATTTTTCACTCTACTATTTGGAAAATGACTACACTCCACCATCTCCTAGACCTATGACACTTGATTAGATGAGAGAAAATCAGGAACATAACTCGGTAATAATTGAGATTTCTTCTTCCCTGACCGATGTTGAGTTTAATGACATAAAGGTGTTGGCAGTGGGCTAGTGTTCCTCATAGGGTTTGCAACATGGCTTAACCACCTCATGTGTCTTCTATAAGTCTAGTGGTTGTATCGAGCATTAACAGGTCAATCTTTTGGTGTAATGGCAACTACTACTTGTAACAAGTGGTATCAGAGCTTGGTCACAAGTTCGAATCCATGCAGGCCATAGCGAGTGACGTTGGGAGGGGGATTTTTAGTAGTGGGCTAGCATTCCTCACAGGGTTTGTGACATGGCTTAACCACCTCTTGTATCTTCTATAAGTCTAGTGGTTGTATCGAGCATTAATAGGTCGATATTTTGGTGCAACAGCAACCACTACTTGTAACAAAAGGACTGTGCTATAGGGAAAGAAATATGGGATAAAATTACACTTGTTTATGGAGGTGATCTGCATGTACAAAAAGAAAGGTTGTGTTGGTGCCCAAAAATGATGGTTTGGATTTGGCCAAATAATAGGTACAAATTGATACCTCTGCAATTTTGGCTTAATCAAGCCAAGGCTGGTAGGCCTAATTTCACTTTGAACTATTTAATTCTCTATGTCACACAACTGTTTACATAAATAAACAAAGTTCCTCCAAAGGTGGTGAATGATCCTTTGAGGAAAGAAACTAATCTCCTGAAAAACTATATTCTATAATACTTGACTAAATGGATTATACTAAAGAATTAAAAGTAATGCTTTTGAAATAATGATTTAATGATCTATAAACTACAAAGTATGAACCAAATGACAATTTCCAAATAATGATTAGATCAGTGCCTTCTAAATACTTGGGCTATAGAGTCAAAAAACTTTCAATCCTACATATGATCAGAGAGGGTTTTAAAAACTTTCTTTAATAAGACAAGACCATCATTTCAAAGGCTTCCTCTTGATTCACAATTCAAATCAATTTACACAACTAATCCTATCGAGTTTAACTCAAATTAAGAGACTGATAAGAACAATGGTAGGTTCACAAACCATACAATTGATATTCGAGTTGTATATATTAATTTTGAATTATGATACTCAAGGAATTCAATACAGTGAAACACTCTATTTAATAGAATATCTAAAAGACTAATTGAAAACATATAACTTATAACCACAAATAAAAATAAGAGCACTTATCTTTATTGATGTTGAAAAATGGTACATAAGAGTTCATAGTTGCAGTTGTTTATGAAATTATATTCTCTAAAAATATTTCTTGTATTCTCTTGTCTCTACATTTTAAATTATGTATATATATATGTGTGTTTGAGTGGCTTTCACACCTCTTTAGGGTGAAAAGACATAACCCTTATTACAAATCATTTTGAAAAAATAATAAACTAACTAAAAAATAACTACCTAACTTTCGGATTTGGGTCTGGTCGAAAAACCAAAACACGTCGTGGAAAGCTAAGATTTTTATTGGAAATAGGAAATTTGATTTCTTGAACTAGGTATTTTTTAGATTTTTAAAATTCGACCATCTTAATCCTCTGTCGGTATCATCTTTGCAACAGGTCAAAATTCTAGCATTTTCTGAAGGCTTGGATCATAGAATTTTGATTGTTCCTGTCATAGAGCTTCCTTCCTTAATCTCTCAACTTTTTAATTGAAAATTAATATAATTTTTTCATCCCATTTTATGTACTCCATCATTAATTATTTGGCATGGAAATTATGAGGCCATTTTTTAGGGTTTTATCACTATATAGGACTCCAAATTTTGCCCAAAATCAGAGGTCCAACATGCTCTTTCTGGGGACGTATGCTCTTTGTGGGCATAGCGAGATTCCATTAGGCTATAGAGTTACTACATATTTCAATAATCAAATCAAATCTCCTTCGGTGGCCCCGGGCCACCAAAACATTGAATCAACATTTTCCCCTATCAAACATTTGATTTTGATCATGTAACCACTCCCTCCTTGCTGCATTGGGTCTATCTTCCTTATGGAAAATTCTCATTGTTTCATCAATGTGGTCCTTGGTATTTGACCTTTGTTTCATCTTTGAGGAATCATTAAGTGCATCATGATTTTTGCTGAATGAAGGATCTCTATGCATTAGACCAGTTGTATCAAAACAAAATTTCATTACTTGGACAACTTCTTGCTCATAATTTGCTTTGTCTTTATACTCCATATGGTGTTTCTCATCATAAAATGGTTTTAAAGATAACTCATATTTAGGAGATATTACTATAGTTTTATCAAGAATCTGATTAGATAGGATATTTGGAAAACTTTTAGCACTATTCCTCAACAAATTCTCCTCATTATGTCTGGTTGATACCATCTTATCTTCACATGTTTGATATAACTTATGTTCATAGGATGAACTAAAAGATGTCTCACCTCTTGAATACACTTCCCTACACATATTTTGAGTTTAATCATCCTCAAAATTATCATTAGGCTTGTTATCTTCATCATGATGCTGATGGATTTGATTGCATAGAAGATCTTCAAATAATGGATTTGATAAAATAGAGAAATCAAACATATCTTCATCTGCTTCCTCTTCAAACAATGGATTCAGGAACATAGAGAATTTAGACGCATCTTCTTCTTCTTCCTCTCAACTAAATTCATCCTTTTTAGAATCATATACTTCATCAACAAGATAGGTGTCTCTCTCATCAGGTTTATCTTCTGGTGTTTCATCATTTTTTATATCCTTGTGAATTGGAAAAAAATTTGAGTTATTTTTGTGTGTGTCTTTGATATTCCTTATCCAATAAATCTGAAATTTGTTTTGTACCGAGAAAATTTTCTTCCTCATTCATTTTATTTATATTATCTACTTCTATTTCATAGGTCCTATTATCAAAAGAGTCAACCACACATAAATTAATAACTGGATTTCTTATGTTCTATTCTCTGATGTTATCCTTTATTATATAATTACGAAGTACATGTTTGATTATTCAAGATGCAAGTCCATGGTTGGATTTATTATTTTCTTCATTTGGATCTAGAGCTTCATTAGAGCTTTGTACTCCTATAAATTTCACACTGCATCTATCACCTTCTTGTCTTTCAATATTTAAAAATTCATCCAAGGGAGACATACAAGGCTCTACTTCCCAGATGTATTGTTGATCCTCTCCCTGTTCATAACATGTGTTATTTCCTTCACTTGCATAATGGAATTCATATAGAAACCATTGTTCAATTTCTTTCCAAGATGAAATACTTTGTGTAGGTAATGATTCATATGCCTCTCTTGCATTATTTTTTAATGACCATGCAAAAAACTTCATGGCATCATCTTCTGTATCAATCTCATAATCATCAAGGAACATATGACAAGTATCCAAAAGATCAAGAGCTGATTCATCATAATCTCCATAAAATTTAGACACCCTGTGTGAAAGATTTGTAAATACTTCATTATTACTACATTGAAACCTTCTAAGATCCAAAGGCCTGATGTTCACTAGAACAAATGGTTTTCTTTGAAATGGTTGTTTATTCTGATACATTCTGAATATTTGAATTGGTAGTAAGTTTTTTCTTTATACATTAGGTTCTTGACAATAGAGTCACCACCTCTTTCAAAGAAGAAAACTTTACTTATCTCCTTCTCGGTCTTCTTCCTCAATAGAGTCACTTATTGAAATGTTTTATTGAATAGAGTCACCACCTCATTTGAGGAATGTCTTGCTTCTATGTTCTTTCTTCTAGTAGAGTGTGCTTCCAAACAAACTAATATAACTACTTTCTAATTCTGATCTACGAAATCTGAAATTCTAGGTAACTTCACAATATATATTGTGAGCAACTCTCCCCGGTAGAGTCACCAATTTGTTGGTGCCCAAAAATGATGATTTGGATTTGGCCAACTAATAGGTACAAATTGACACCTCTACAATTTTGGCTTAATCAAGCCAAGGCTAGTAGGCCTAATTTCACTTTGAACTATTTAATTCTCTACGTTGCACAACTGCGTACATAAGCAAACAAAGTTCCTCCAAAGGTGGTGAATGATCCTTTGAGGAAAGAAACTAATCTCCTAAAAATTTATATTCTATAATACTTCACAAAATGGATTATACTAAAGAATTAAAAGTAATGTTTTTGAAATAATGATTTAATGATCTATAAACTACAAAGTATGAACCAAATGACAATTTCCAAATAATGATTAGATCAGTGCCTTCTAAATACTTGGGCTATAAAGTCAAAAAAATTTCAATCCTACGTATGATCATAGATGGTTTTAAAAACTTTCTTTAATAAGATAAGACCATCATTTCAGAGGCTTCCACTTGATTCACAATTCAAATCAATTTACAAAACTAATCCTATCGAGTTTAACTCAAATTAAGAGACCGATAAGAAAAATGGTAGGTTCACAGACCATACAATTAATATTCAAGTTGTATATATTAATTTTGAATTATGATACTTAGGGAATTCAACACAGTGAAACACTCTATTTAATAGAATATCTGAAAGACTAATTGAAAACATATAACTTATAACCACAAATAAAAATAAGAGCACTTATCTTTATTGGTGTTGAAAAACTGGTAGATAAGAGTTCATAGTTGCAGTTGTTTATGAAATTCTATTCTATGAAAATATATCTTGTATTCTCTTGTCTCTACATTTTATATTATGTATATATATGTGTTTGAGTGGCTTTCACACCTCTTTAGGGTGAAAAGACACAACCCTTATTACAAATCATTTTGAAAAAATAATAAACTAATTAAAAAATAACTACCTAACTTTCGGATTTGGGTCTGGTCAAAAAACCAAAACACCTCATGGAAAGCTAATATTTTTAAAGGAATTAGGAAATTTGATTTTCCAAACTGGGTCTTTTTTAGATTTTTAAAATTCAACCATCTTAATCCTCTGTCGGCATCATCTTCGCAATAGGTCCAAATTCTAGCATTTTCTGAAGGCTTTGATTACAAAATTTTGATTGTTCATATCATAGAGCTTCCTTCCTTAATCTCTCAACTTTTTAATTGAAAATTAATATAATTTTTTCATCCCATTTTATGTACTCCATCATTAATTATTTGGCATGGAAATTAAGAGGCCATTTTTTAGGGTTTTATCACTATATAGGACTCCAAATTTTGCCCAAAATTTAGAGCTCCAATAGGTTGATAGTCTCAGAGGAAAATTTGATGAGGTGATCCAATAAAAGAAGATGAAAACATTGCACAATAAAGTTTTAGAATCAAGGAAGTGGTTAGTGCTATCAAAGGTGTTGGTGGAATACTAAATGGAGAAGATGTGGTAAGAAAAACTATTAGAACTCTCTTATCTAAATGTTTTATTCGAGTCTCTGCTATTCAAGAATAAAGATCCATACCAAGTAATGTTTTTACTCTTGATACTTTGATTGGTAAGCTTACTGCATTTGAGAAAGTAGTAACTTTGATGATAGTTTACCAAAGATAGAAATAGCTTTGAAATCATCTCTAACCATTGGTAGTTCAAGAAGAGAAAGAGATAATCACTATAGTTCAAGTGAAAGTGACTATGACAGTGTACTAACTGAAGAAAAAGAACAAGAAGAACTGGAAGCACTGTTGGCAAAGAGGCTACCGAAAGGAAAAGGAAAGTACAAAGGTAAACTGCCTCTAAAATGTTTTAACTGCAACAAGATTGGTCATATTGCATCTAGGTATTATGATAATCACAAGAATGATAAGAAGGACAAGAAGGAGAACCGATACCAAAGGTTTAGAGACTACAAGGATAAAGGAAATAAATCATGCTACCTAGCTGAGAAAGGACAAATTGATGATAAATCTAATGACACAGAAGAAAGTGAAGAAGTGGTTTATGTTGCTATGAAGGATGATTCAAAAGAAGAAAGGTATGAAGATGAAAAAGCCCTTATTTCTCAAGTTAGTTAAGAGGACCCATGGATTATTGACAGTGGTTTTTCACATCATATGACTCATGATATTTATAAGTTTGAAAAATTAGAAGATTATGATGGAGGATTTGTTAGATTTGGAAATGATGCTCCATGTTCTGTAAAAGGAAAGGGATTCATTATGTTGAATGAAAAGATTAAATTTGATAATGCTTATTGGGTTCAAGGACTAAAGTACAATTTTTTGAGTGTTTCACAATGAAATAACATAGGTCACCGACTAGAATTTCATAACAGACAAGTGAAGATCTATGATGTTGCTGGAGATTTGATTGGAACCAGTGAATAATATAAACGTAACTTATTTTATCTGAATTCAAATGGAAATGTGTGTCTATTTGCAAGAATTGAAGATTCTTGGTTATGGAATAAAATATTTTGTTAGGTAAATTTTGTTGACATGATCACAGTTAGTAAGAAGAAAAGAGTTAGAGGTTTACTGAGATTGAGAAATCTTGAAAAATTTATGTATAAGGAATGTCAGATTGGTAAGATAAAAAAATCAAGTTTTTCAAGCAAGTCTTACTCATCTAATGGTATATTAGAATTAGTTCATACTGATCTTTGTGGCTCTATGAGATTACAAAGTTATTATGGTGATCGTTATTTCATTTTGTTTGTTGATGAGTACTCAAGGATGATGTTTGTAATGTTTCTAAAACAAAAGTATGATGCATTCCAAATGTTTAAATGCTGCAAGGCAAGATTTGAGAAGGAAACAAATAAGAAACTAAAATATTTAAGATCAAATAGAGGAGGTGAGTTTATCTCTGATTAATTTACTTTCTTCTGCAATGAGAATGGAATCAAAAGAAAAGTCTATGCACTGATAACTCCACAATAGAATGGCATAGATGAAAGAAGGAATAGATCAATAGTTGATTGTGCTAGAACATTTTTTATTGAGAAGGAGGTTGCACAAACATTCTAGAGAGAGAAAATTAGCATTGTTGTTGATGTAATGGAGGACAGGGAGAGGGGCCAAAGGCACACCCTAACCAGATCCACCTTGCAGAGATCACATGCGGAAGCAACAAACACACAAGTGAGAGAGAGAATGCAGATATCTTTCATATATTAACTTCAATTTTGATTCATACATTTTGGGCTATAAAGCCTTCCCGATTTAGGCTAGATATTACAATCAAGTACAGAAGTCCTCCAACATGTGAGGATCTACCAATAATCTCTAAACTTCTAGCTTCTATCTTCTAACTGAACTGACCCCTAAACTCTAACCAAACAACTACATTTATACAAGAGACTACCAAACAATTCGGCCTTCAAATCCACCATCAACAGAAGGAATGACCAGATCTAGGTCCACATGCTTCCCAATGATAGATACCATCATTAAATTTGTGACCAAAATTAATTGCAAGAGTCAGCCTCAACAAGAATCCAAAATAAACAACTCGGTAAGAAAGGATAACCGAGTGCCAGACAAGCATCACCAAGCACCAGAGAGATAACCAACCAACACTGATAAACAAAGGAAACCAAGCAACACTGAACCAACTCGGTCAAAGAAGGAACTGAGCAACAAAGGAAAAAACAAACATGTTTTTGGTGACATGGGATTGCCAAGGACCCGAGATGCTCTTGCATCAGACACCTGGGGTTTTTTTAGAATAATTCTCTCAATCATGAAATGGATACGATCCGAGCTGCATCCAACTCAGATTGTGAAATCCATGAACTATCTTTAATTGGTCTATTCTTCCACTTTACCAGATATTCCATATACTATTTTCCTCTTGTACTTCTGCCAATTCTTTGCTCTAAAATATGCTCAACTTCTTCTATCAGTTTCTTAGGATAATCATTCGGTAATGTCCTTTCTTCATCTGACTCATGATACTCATACAAATTAGTAGTGTTAAAAATAGGTGATATATCCATGTCATCGGGTAACTCAATCTCATATGCATTTCCACTATCAAATTTCTTCAAAATCTTACAAGGTCCAAACTTCTTCATTTTCCACTTCCCATATGTTCCAATAGGAAATCTTCCTTTCTTCAAATGAACCATTACTTCATCACCAACTACAAAAGTCTTAAATGTCTTCTTGATCTATCAGCTCTATATTTGTACTTCTGATTACTCATTTCTAGCTTATGTTTCACATCTTAATGCAATATCTTCATGTACTCAGCAAACTTTACTCCTTCAGCACTTCTCTTTCTTTCATCAACAATGTCTCTCAAATCTGATATACCTCTCGGTTGTATGCCATTTACAATCTCAAAAGGTGTTTTTCCAATACTCCTATTCACTGAATTATTGTATGAAAACTCTTTTTGTGCCAAAATAGAATCCCAATTACGTGATGTGTCTCCAACTAAACATCTCAAAAGATTTCCCAAACTTCTATTCACAACTTATATCTATCCATCAATCTGTGGGTGAAATGTAGAACTATATTCAACTCGGTGCCAAACTTTCTCCAAAGAGTCTTCCAGAAGTATCGAACAAATTTACTATCTCAGTCAGAGATAATACTCCTTGGTAATCCATGCAATCTGACAATTTCCTTAAAGAAAAGATTTTCTATATGTACTGCATCTAATGTCTTTAGATACAAGGTATAAAATGTGCCATTTTAGAAAATATATACACAACAACAAATATAGAATCATTACCTCTTACTGTCTTCGGTAAGCCAAGAACAAAATCCATACTGATATCAATCCAAGGTTTCTCAGGAACAAAAATCGATGTATACAATCCAATATTCTGACTTACTCCTTTTGCAACTTGACAAATTCCATAACTTTTCACAAATTTATGAACATCTTTATACAACTGTGGCCAAAATTATTTCTCCTTAAGTAAATTCAATGTCTTATCAACACCAAAATGTCCAACCAAACCACTACTATGTTTCTCTTTTATCAAATTAGTTCTCATTGGTCCTCTCAGTATACACAACTGAATGCCTTTAAACAACATACCTTCTTGAATGAAATATTCTTCCCATTTAGTACTCAGTTGATCTTGAACAGGTGCTCTACACTTTATCCATGGCACAAAAAAATTAGGATCAAATTCATAAGAATCTCTCATGTCATCAAAGCCAAGAACTTCAATTTTCATCTCGGTCATCAAAGATCACCTTCTACTCAATGCATCTGCAACTCAGTTAGTGACTCCACTCTTATGCTTTATCACAAATGTATAACTCTACAAATACTCAACCCATTTCATATGTCTTTGATTCAACTTATTCTGACTACCCAAATATTGCAAAGCTTTATGATCAGTATACAACATAAATTACTCTACAAATACTCAACTCATTTCATATGTCTTTGATTCAACTTATTTTGACTACCCAAATATTGTAAAGCTTTATGATCAATATACAACACAAATTCACTCGATATCAAATAATGTCTCCATTTCTTCAGCACTTGAACAATAGCATAGAATTCTTGATCATACACAGAGTATTTCCTTTTTGCACCATTCAACTTTTCACTAAAGAAAGAAACAGGTTTACCTTCTTGACTCAACACAGCTCCTATTGCACTACCACTTGCATCACATTCCACTTGAAATACCTTATTGAAATCAGGCAATGCCAAAATAGGCAACTCGGCAACCTTCTACTTTAGAGCCTCAAAACTTTTATCAACTCCATGTGTCCACTTGAATTCTCTTTTATCTCCTATCATAGTCTCGGTCATAGCATTACAAATTGAACTGAAATTCCTAATGAACTTTCGGTAAAAACTTGCCAAACCATGAAATGATCTTACCTCACTACCACTCTCAAGTGTAGGCCAATTCAAAATAGCTTCAACCTTTTTAGGATCCATCTTCAAACCATCAGCTAAAATCAAAAATCCCAAATACATAATCTCCTCTTTCATGAATGAACACTTTTTTAGATTTATCAACAACTTTTCTTCTTTCAATCTCTGCAATACTTGTTTAACATGCAATAAATGCTCTTCTCTGGTCTTACTAAATATTAGAATATTATCTAGGTATACAATCACAAATTTACCCAAGAATTTATTTAAAACTTCATTTATCAACCTCATAAAAGTACTCGGTGCATTAGTTAAACCAAAAGGCATAACCAACCACTCATACAAACCTTCTTTTGTCTTGAAAGTAGTCTTCCACTCATCACCTTCTTTGATTCTGATCTGATGATACCCACTTTATAAATCAATTTTGGTAAAATACTTTGCTCTAGTCAAATTATCCATTATGTCATCCATTCTCAGTATAGGAAACTTATATTTCACTATTATTTTGTTGATTGCTCTGGAATCAGTACACATTCACCATTCTCCTTTCTTCTTAGGTTCCAATATAACAGGTACTGCACAAGGACTCAAAATTTCTCTGATCAAACCTTTCTGCAACAATTCTTGAATATGTTGGTTCAATTCCTAATTCTCGATAGGTGTTAACTGATGTGGTTCTTTATTCGGTAAACTAGCTCCAAGGATTAGATCCATGCAATGATCAATGCTTCTCTTCGGTGGCAAACCATCAAGTACATTATCAGAAATAATTTCACTCTACTCGGTGAGTAACTTATCAATCTCCTCAAGAACACTATCCTATGTTTTCTTACTCAGTTTTTTAGGGATCACAGCAAAACATACATCATTCTTCTTCAAATCCTTAAAAAAATTTCTTCCTTCCATCAAGCAAACTTTCACGGATGTGAAAACATTACTAACAGGTTCATCAATCAAAGGTAACAAAATTTGTCTTCTTCCATCAGCCCAAATAGTATATTTATGCAATCTTCCATCATATATAGCATGTCTATCATATTGCCAAGGTTTACCCAACAAAATATGACAACAATCTATAGGTATGATATCACATAACACCTTATCATAGTACTTTCCAATTTTAAAATTCACATAACATTGTTCACTTACCAAGAGTGTATGCTCATCTTTGATTCATGAAATCTGATAGGACTTCAGATGTTCCAACCTTTTCAACTGTAACTTTGTGACCATTTCCTCAGATGCCAGATTCTCTGAGCTACCACTATTAATGATTACCTTCCAAACTTCATCAAAAAATCTACATCTAGTCTTGAAAAAACTTTTCCTTACCGGATCTTCCTTTTTACCTTCACTCCAAAGTGCTCTTCTTACCATCAAGTTATTTTCCTTCTCAGGTTCACTCGATAACTCTTCTTGCACCAAAGCATTTCTATTATTACTGACCTTCTTACTTGCATGTGTACACTCAAATTATATACGTCCTTCTTCTCCATAATTGTAACAAGTTCCTTGTAAACCACCTCTATTATAACCACCTCAGTAGTTACTGCCTCTTCTTCTAGATGAACTTTCACTTTTCCACTCAGTCTTTCCTTTATCTAGATTTGTCTTTTCAGGTTCAGATCTACTATTTTCACCATGACATCCACCTCTTCCTCTAGGGAATCTACCACCTCTACCTCTTTGTCTTTGCTCATGCTTCTTGTTCAATTTCTCCTCAGCTTTCAATGTAAATTGATAAGCCTCTTCAATGTTCTCCAATTTGACCAAACTTATTTCTTCTTGGATGGAAAATCTCAAACCATTCAGGTATCTAGCAATTCTTTCCACATCATCTTCATCTTGTCTAGATCTGATATCTAATCTATAGAATTCCTCAGTGTATTCTTTTACCAAGCTATCTTTTTGTCGCAAACTTTGCATTTGCCTAACTAGGTTAACCTGATAATCACAAGGTAAGAACTTTGCTTTCAATTTATTGACCACTTTATTCCATACCTTAATTTTGTCTTTGCCTTTCCTCTTTTTGTCCAACTACAGATGTTCCCACCATAAGGATGCATGACTTTTCAACTTTGTGCTTGCAATTTTCACCTTCTTTTCTTCAGGTACATTTTCATACTCAAAATACTTTTCCATCTCAGTGATCCAGTCCACCAATTCGTCAGAATCCAATTTTCCACTATACTCAGGAGGATTAAAGTGTGGTGTAGACTTCAGATTTGTCAAAGCCTTCAATAATCTTTCCTCAACTTAATCCATCGCCGGTGTAGGTTCTACATCAGTACTTTGTTCTTCCTTAATTTTTTCATCACTAACATCCTCAAGATGTCTTCCTCTCCTCTGGGCTATTTCAATAGCTTCTAATCTAGTAGCAAGTTATCTCAACATGTCTGCCAATCCTAGATTCACATCTCACCTCCCACAAACCATCTTGAAACCCTCTGCAATAACAGGCCAGATCACAATCTACTACCCCACAACAAATCAACTAGGGTTTGACAAGAAGGAACCCTCAAACCTAGATTTGCAAACCTAGATCCATATCTCACCTCAATCTGATACGAGCTGACACAATAGAGGATAGGAAGAGGGGCCAAAGGTACACCCTAACTAGATCCACCTTGCATAGATCACATGCGGAAGCAAAAAACACACAAGTGAGAGAGAGAATGTAGATATCTTTCATATATTAACTTCAATTTTGATTCATACATGTCAGGTTGTAAGGCCTTCTTGGTTTAGGCTAGATATTACAATCAAGTATAGAAGTCCTTCAACATGTGAGGATCTACCAATAATCTATAAACTTCTAGCTTCTATCTTCCCTGATGCAATGGAGGACAGGGAGAGGGGCCAAAGGCACACCCTAACCAGATCCACCTTCAAGAGATCACACACCAAAGAAACAAACACACAAGTGAGAGAGAATGTAGATATCTTTTATATATTAACTTTAATTTTTATTCATACATGTTGGGTTGTAAGGCCTTCCCGGTTTAGGCCAGATATTACAATCAAGTATAGAAGTCGTCCAAGATGTGAGGATCTACCAATAATCTCTAAACTTCTAGCTTTTATCTTCTAACTGAACTAACCCCTAAACTCTAACCAAATAACTACATTTATACAAGAGACTACCAAACAAGTTGGCCTTCAAATCCACCATCAATAGAAGGAATGACCAGATCTAGGTCCACACGCTTCCCAATGATAGATACCATCATTAAATCTGTAACCAAAATTAATTGTAGGAGTCGGCCTCAACAGGAATCCAAAATAAACAACTTGGTAAGCAAGGATAATTGAGCGCTAGACAAGCATCACCGAGCGCCAGGGAATTCACGAAGTGCTAGAGAGATAATCAACCAACACCGGTAAATAAAGGAAACTAAGCAACACTAAACCAACTCGGTCAAAGAAGGAACCGAGCAACAAAGGAAAATACAAACATGTTTTTAGTGATACAGGATTGCCAAGGACCTTAGATGCTCCTGCACCAGTTTTTTACACCCTCAATCGAGTACAACTAAAGAAAGGTACTAATAAAACTTTTTATCAACTTTAGTATGGGCATACACCTAATGTTAGCTACTTTAAACTCTTTGGAAGTAGTTGTTACATTCTAAAAGATACTAGGAATGGAAATTTTGATTCTAAAGGAGATGAAGGTATATTCCTAGGATACTCCACAAAGATAAAAGCTTATAAATGTCTGAATAAGGCTACTAACAAAATTATGGAAAGTGCAAATGTAAGGATTGATGAGTTTTCAGATAAAAATGAAGGAGATAGAAAAAAGGAACTAGAAGATCATGAAACATTTGTATATGTACAGGAAGGAGTTTCTGGTACTTTACCCGATCTTCAAGAAGAAATCGAGGAACCAATTGAGCCCCCACCAAGAAAAGAAAATGTTGAAGAACAGAGAATCGAACCAGTACTAGAAAATTATGTCAGAAGGAACCATTCACCGACTCAAATAATTGGAGACAAGAATGTAGGAGTCATGAAAAGAAGTAAGTTGAGAGACAATACATGTTTTATTTTTGAATTTGAACCTAGACTAGTCAAGGATGTACTTGAAAATTAAGATTGGATTAAGGAAATAAAAGAAGAGATTGATCAGATTGAAAACAACAATACTCGGTCACTGGTACCAATACTTAAGGATAAGAATGTTATTGGTACAAAGTGGATTTTTAGGAATAAACTAAATGAAAATGGAGATGTGATAAGGAATAAATCCAAACTCGTATGCAAAGGATATGCACAAGAAGAAGGTATTGATTATGGTGAGACATTTTCTCCTATTGCTAGATTAGAAGGTTGGAGAACTTTACTTGCATACGTTTCTTATAAAGGTTTCAAGGTTTATCAAATGGATGTAAAGTCTGCATTTTTTAATGGAATGCTAGAAGAAGTGTACATTGAGTAACCAAAAGGATTTTTTGACAAAAGCTAGAGAAACATGGTATGTAAACTACACAAGGCACTGTATGGTTTGAAACAAGCACCTCAAGCATGGAATGAAAGACTCCACTCATATATAATGAGAATAGGATTTATTAGAACTAGTGATAATAGTAATGTGTGCTTGAAAAGTGAATTTGGTAATAAGGTATTAATTCTTGAAATATTTGTTGATGATATCATATTTGGAGGAAATGAGTGAATGTGTAAATAATTTGTTGATGAAATGAGAAAGGAATTTGAAATTTCAAAGATTGGAGAGATCAAATTTTTCATTGGATTGCAAATTCAAAAGATAAAGGATGGCATTTACATAGCACAGTCAAAATACATCAAAGAGATCCTGAAATATTTTGGGATGGAAGACTCAAGACTAGTTGGTACACTGATGATTACTGGATGCAAATTTTCAAAAGAAGATGACTCTACCAAGGTCAATGAAACTTTGTATAGATCCATGACCGGTAAGCTATAATATTTTATTCATAGTAGGCCATATATTGCTCGTGTTGTTGGTATTGTGGAAATATTTTCTTCTAATCCTAAAGTAACACATATGATTGTTGTGAAGAGAATCTTTAGATATCTAAAAGAAACCAAGGTGTATGGATTATGGTACAAAAAGGATGGAGATTTTAAATTGAAAGTGTATACTGATGTTGATTGGGAAGGTAATGTGGATGAAAGGAAAAGTACAAGTGGAGGATATCTCTTCTTAAGAGAAAGATTAGTGACGTGGATAAGCAAAAATAAAAGTTGCATTTCACAATCAATTATTGAGGTAGAATATGTTGTTGCTGCAATTGATTGTTCTAACATTGTTTGGATAAAACTATTTAAAGGGATACAAGAGGAGATAGATGGTCCTGTGAAAATCTATTGTGATAATACTAGTTCTATAAATATTTCAAAGAATCTGGTGATGCCAACAAAGACAAAGCATATATCAATCAAGTATCACTATTTGAGAGAATAGGTACAGGGAAAATAAGTAAAGCTGGAATATGTGAAATCTAAGGAAAAACTTGATATATTTACAAATCCATTGCCTAAGGATACTTTTGAGTACCTAAGAGGTAAACTAGGGATCATTCCACTATCTAATGTTCATTAGAGAAAGATGTAGGTTGCATCAATTCATGTTTTATCATATTATCTATTTGAGATTTGGTGCAAATGTTCACTCTTTAGGAATAGCCTAAAGTTGTGTGAAAGATATGAGGAACAAAAGAAATTGGTACAAGAAAGGTACAAGGTATAACTACAAGGATTAATTTTTTGTAGATACCTTTGGCATTGTTTTCAAAGTGGGAGAGAATTATTAAGGGAGAGATACTAATGACTAGGAAAAGAACTGAGGAAAGATCTTAATGAGGAGAGATGACTATGTAAGAAGAAAGGGGGAGGCAAAAATAAAGAATGAAGATTAGTGATATTGATGGTATATTTCATATGTGAGATACATGAGATGTATAAGATGTGCTCCCATCAATGCCAAAGGGGGAAATTGTTACCCCAACTAATATTGTAACTGAGATTGTTACCCCACTGATATTGTGATGTCGATAATGAACAAGGTTAACCAAGAAATGAAATCTATGTATAAGGATTGGATCAGTTGTTATGTTGTCATTGATGTCAAGCCCATTGACTTACTAATTTAAAGTTTCCATATCAATCTGAAATATGTGATGTTGAGTAAAGAAATGGTTGGTAAAGATAGAAGTTGAAATAAAGAAGTGATGTTAAGTTTGAGAGCTTAAATGGGCAATTTTTTAATTGGTCTATGGTAAGGTAATATCAATTTAATTATTTTAAATTATTTGATGAAGTGTTAGAATGATGCACGAGTCAGTTATATTTGTTGATATTAAAGGATTGAAGTTGTGAAGTGAAAAGACAAGGAAACAGTGTGTTCTACCGAGCTGGAAATGGTTGTCGATAAGTAAAGATATTCATCGGTCTTAGTTAACCAAAAATTTGTTAACTGATTAAATGATACCAAGTAGAAAGACTTAACCAAGTAGATGAAGTTTGTCGATTAAACAAGAAATCAAGTAAAAGATGATATCAAGTGAAGATCTGGATTGATCTAGAAGATTCTAAGGAAGGAACAAAGTCAGTTAATGAAATCAACAAATCAAAAACATTAGGTACAAATAAATGGTAAATATTTAGTGATTGGTTTGAGATCCAAGAAAATTTCAAGTTCTAAGGTGAAGATACAGCTGGCAAGAATCATAAAACATTTTACCGAGAAACAAGTTTGATTGAATGGATGATATTAAGCGGTGAATAGGATTAAGTGGCAAAAATTATCTATATAAAGGATGATCACGTAATCATATTGTTGAATTATTGATAGCTAGAGCATATAGATGAATTAGTACAGAAGGGTACACCGAGCATAACATAATTGAAGAAAAGTGTGAATTAAGTGAAGGAGAGTGAAGAGATGAAGAGCATTTTTTGATCAACTAGAAAGGAAGAGTTTGAAGAAGACAAATGAGAAGAAAGGAGATCTGAATGGGAAAAGGTAGTTGCATATTTTATCAAATCATTTCATTGATACTTTCTAACCATTGTAGCATAAAATCTATTAACCAAGTGGATTTAACAGTCCTATTTCTAAATCCTTTGTAAGGTGGCATTCTAACAAATGTTCTAAGTCCTCTAATAAGTCTAGTCGTGAGAGGTTGTCAAATCTAGTTGATCTTTGGTGAAAATCCCCTAACAGGGTCACATCTAGCAAATGTGTTTGTAATCTTTAATAGGATTGGCTCTTAACCAAGATCACTTTAGAAGAGTCAATTATTTTGTGGGTGATAATTTCCATTGTGGTTTTTACCCAAATTGGGTTTCCACATTAAATAATGGTGATAATCTTTGATTGAATGTTTTGCATGTTATTTACTGATTTTTTGATGAATACTGTTGTGGTCAGTTGAATATTTAAATCTAATTACTAAGATTAATTACCGAGAAGGTTTTAAGTTTGAAAAATATTAAGGGACCTAATATAACTAATTCACCCCCACCCTCCCCCCCCCCCCCCCGCTCTCTTAGTTATCCAATAAAGGAAGGTGATAGGAACTCCAAATTCTTCCATTTGACTACTCTGAAGCATAGAGTTGTCAATCACATTTCTCATGTTAATACTAACAAAGGAAGGTTGAGAAAGGAGGATGATATTAGGAATGAGATGGTTGGCTTTTTTTCATCTCTCCTTACTACTAAGGCATCCCTTAATATAGATAATAAGAAGGATCTATTATCCTCTATTCCCTCAATCATCAATGAGGATCCTAATATATCTCTTAGTACTATAACCTCTTCTATGGAGGTAAAGGATGAGGTCTTCTCCTTTGAAGGTAATAAGGCTCTGAGCCTGAATCAATTCCCTATGTTTGTTTTCTAAAGGTTTTGGTCTATTCTAGGAAAATATGTCTCTGATGTTGTCAAAGAGATTTTTGGGGCTACAAGGATTCTTAAGGAAATCAATGCCACCCTTCTTGTGTTGATTCCTAAGAAACCTGGAGTGGATTTGATGGATTATTTTAGACCCATCAGCCTTTGTAAATCCTTCTATAAAATTATCTTAAAGGTGGAGGAAAATTTTGGATTCTATTATTATTGTAAATGAAAATATTCATTCTCTCCAGTGTCCTTCCAACCAGGGTTTTATTATGAAAGTGGACCTCTCCAAAGCCTATGATAGATTTGACTAGGCTTTCCTACTCAAAGTACTTAAATCCTTTGGCTTTGGGAAGAAATTTGTTTAATTGATCTCCCAGCTTATGTCTACTTCCTCGGCTATTGTTATGGTGAATGGTGTTTCTTCTCATTTCTTCAAGCTGTCTAGAGGGTTGAGGCAAAGAGACCCAATTTATCTTATTCTCTTTGTCATAATGGCATAATTATTAGAGATATTATTCTATAAACTTAATGCTTTAGGAGCTATTTAGGGTCTCAGGCCTTCATCCCATCCTCATACTTGCTCTCATGAACAGTTTGTGGATGATACTATATTAATGGGAGCGGCTTCCATAAAATAATCTAGAAGCATGAAGTCATATTTGAACACTTATTCCAATGCTATTGGTTATTGATTAATGGGGATAAAATCTCTTTGTTTTTCATCAATACTCCTAAAGAAAGACAGTTGAAGTTATCAAGGATTTTGGGGTGCTCAATCTATGCCTTTTCGGATTCCTACTTGGGGCTGCCTTTAGGGTCAAAACCTTTGGATTCTTTTTGGATCTCTCTTATTGAATATTTAAGAACAAGATGGCTTGGTGGAAGGGAAATTTACTTAGTCAGGTTGACAAGGTTAAATTGCACAAAAACTTTCTCTAGAATCTTCGGGTGTATGCTCTTAGCCTCTTTAAGATTCTTGTGGCACTGAGGAGAAAAATATAATGTCTCTTGTGGCCTAGGATTTTGTGTGCAAACCTAAAAGATTGGGAGGCTTGGTAATTAGGCCTATTCACCACTTAAACAAGGCAATTATGGACAATTTTTTTTGGATATTGTATGAGGATGAGAGGGAGTGGAATTCAATATGGAAAAGGAAATACTTATTCAATGCTCCAACCATTGAAGTGTTATTTAAATCCTGTAATGTTTTCAATGGGTCATTCATCTGGAATAGTGTTTAGAATGTTAAACATGTGGGAGCTAAAGGAAAGAAATGGAAGTTGGGAAAAGGCACCAAAATTAGATTTTGCGAGGATTGTTGGTTGTTGGATAAACCAATTGTTGATCTGTCAGAAGCCAGGAATGCAACGCAAATTTGCAAAAATATTTATCATTCCTTGGTGGTTGACTATTGGATTGAAGAGGCTTAGATTAATTTAAATACCATTGACCCCAAACTTTCTCACATCCAGGTATCTCTTAACTCGTGCTTCATCAACAAAAACTCTAAGGAATGTTGATATGGGATCCTAACTCCACTGGAAAGTATTATGTCTCCTCTGATGTGATGACCATGATTAAAGTTGATGGGCCTCCTCCTTTCTAGGCCTCCTACTAGAATAAAGCCCTCATCCCTAAAATTAATTTTTTTTCTGGATTTTGATTCAAAATTATGTGTTGAATATTGATAACTTATGTAAGAGAAGTTTTTATCTCCCTAACATGTCCTTTTTATGTAAGAATGATGTAGAATCGACTCTTCATCTTTTCTTTTATTGAAGGTATGATCATGATGTTTGGGGAAGTTTTTTTTAGGGGTAGAATCTATCCTAGTTTATTCTGGGAACCTTAATGGACTTCCTTAATCAATAGAAATGTCCTTCTTAAAATAAGGTCACTAAGCTGGTTTGATCCCTTTTGTCTCCTCGTGTTAACTAGAATATATGGAAACAATGTAATAACTAGATCTTCAAAAATTTAGAAGCTTCTTCTCAGGTGGTTTGTGAGAAGATAATTAGAGTTGTTAAAGAAAATTTTGTCATTTCTAGTAATGAATTCCATCTGGAGGATGGTGATTGTGATCCTAATTCTTTCCTTTTCTGATCACTTGATTCTAAAAGGACTAAGGAGAATAAGAGGGAAGAATTGGTGTGGTTATCTCCCCTTGATGGTTGGGCTAAAGCTAACTTTGATGGTGCGGCCAAAGGGAACCCCAAGCTAGTTGGTTGTGATGGGGTGGTTAGAGATACCTATGGAAATTGTATTGGTGTTATTTCCTGTCCGTTGGGAAACTAGACTAGTCATTTAGTTGAGGCTATGGGTGCCTTCCAAATTCTTAAAATTGCCAAACAAATGAACAGTTATAATGTATGGTTAGAAGGCAATTCAAATAATATTATTAATTATTTGAACGGAGATTATAAAGTGTCATGGTCTATTGAACCCATCATTAAGGAAGATGACGTGATCATGAAAAATTTTAATAAGGTGCATATTTATCATGCTTACCATGTGGTGACCATGGTGGTGAATCACATTGTGAATATTGGCGTGAGGTGTAAGGAAATGATTACTTGGCAGGGTGAGTTAAGGCACAATAAAGATGTTAATTAACTCACTAATTATGATAAGACTCACAACATTGTGGGTGATATTTTCATATAGAATGGAAATTACTTATATGAACATTGGTAAAAGAGATCACATGAGTATTAATCAAGGAAAGTACACCAAAATTATTACTTTCTCCCCTTGGCACATTTTGTGGGTTATTTTCTAGATTGTGATCGTCATTTTCCTCATTTGAAATTTTAGCAAGATTTTAAGTGTGGATATTGCGTCAAGATACATAAATATTGGAGGAGATTTGAAAAGGTTGGAACCTGGAGTTTGTGAAGATTGGAGACATGAGGAAAAATTTTGGAAAAATCTTCGGAAGGGAAGCATTACTCCTTTCCTAGAACGGCTCCACGACTACGACAGAAAGGTAACCAATTTCTTTGTGGAAGGGTAATTTTGTTATCTTAAATGGTAATAATATTAAGCTTAGTGTTGAGATTATCTCTGAGGTTATGGGCTTATCTTATACTAGGCTAGAATTTTTTAAAGATCGTAAAAATTATGAAGTTGTTGTCCATAAATTTCCCAAATCAGATGAAGAGGAGGAAATTCTTGTTAAAGTTGGGGATTATTATGGGATAGAGTAGATTAAACCTATTTGGTAGAAGGTTTTGACATATTTTATAGAGTACATTACCTTGGATGGGAGGTATAAGAGGGTGCACAAATATCAATTTATTTTCTTGAACCATATCAAGCACAAGGACCTTGTTTCCTTTTCCTACTTCCTCTATCGCTCTCTCACTCAAATTTTGAAGGACCACATAAGGAAGCCCATGAAGCATGTCCTTCATGAGGGGCTAGTTCTTCTTATTTATGACTACTATGAGGAGATCAATCCTAAAGCCTCCGTAAAGGAAAGAAAAAGAAAAAGAAAAAAAGGACATTGATAGCAAGAGCTCTTAGAAGATGATTAAAAGCTTCAAGGTAAAAAATCTCAAGTTCCCTTTGAGCTTTGAGAAGCAATTTGATAAAATCAAAGGTATGGAAACTGAGGATGACAATGATAATTTGGATGGGGAGCGGGCTAAGGATTTGACAGAGAAATCTATAAGGAACTCCACTCAAGGTAAACACTTTGTTGATGATCAAGGGATGAAGACAAAAGAGGATGGGGATTCCTCTTATGGAAATGGGAAGAAAAAAGGGGTGAGGGTTCATCTTTGAAAAAACACAATATCCCTTCTAAGGAAGCATATAACGGTCTGTGAAGGATAATGAGGGTATCTCCAAAAAGGATCCGATTCATCCTATTGTGATCTTGGAGGTTGATGACACCTCTATTAAAAATGACCTAGAAGAGAAAGGTATGAATGAGGAGGTTAATCTTGTTAGCTACCCTAGTTTTGTGTCTGTTATTCATGGTTCTGAATCTAAACATGAAAATGAGTCTTGCCAAGATGTATCTATTTGTAAAAGGGAGTCTACTCATCTAAATTTGGACAATATTCATGGGAAGACTATGCCTACTCTAGATAGTCTAGATAAGGCCAAAGAATAGATTATCAGTTCTTACAAGATGGACAAATGGGTCTTAACTAAAATCAACAACCTCAAAATGAAAAACAAAATCCTATTAGATAACTTTGCAATCATGAGATGTGTTATTGAGAAAAAATTTGACATTTGGGTATTGGAGGAAAATATATGTTTATTGGAGAAACTAGAAGAAGAGAGAGATGCCAGAATGGCTCTATAAAAGAGGGTTGATATGATGAACATCAAGAATAAGAACTTTGAGGAAAAACTAAAGAAAATTCTCCATAGTAGCCATGATAGCATGAAAGTTTCTATTAAAAATCTGAAAGATCTTGGCACTAGGATGGAGTAGGTTTTCCAAGAGAAATCTACTATGAAGATCAAGCATGAAAAGGATTTTGATGTTGGATACGCTGAAGGTTCAGGTAAATGTACATGTGTGAGTCTCAGGAAGAAGGATACCTATGTCCCAAAGAAAATTCAAAACCTTGGGAACACAGTGGAGAACATGATTGTTATGGAAGAAGAGGTTGTAGCTACTCTGATGGAGCTAGCCTAGGATTGATTTTTGTTCATTGTCTTTTTTTTCTACCTCTATGTCAATGTCTAGTTCTTTCTTTGTCATGTTTTTTAATTTGGTCTTTAGTTGGTGTTGGTTGCTAGTTTTTTGGGTTTTGTTGGTTGGGGTTGTGTCTAGCACTATTTTGTTTTGATGGAATCTAATACTTATCTCTTGTAACTTTTATGTGAAGGGTTTCAGGGCCCCTTTAAAACTTGAATTTTCCCTTAGTAAAAAACATTATTATAAAAACATTTTCATGAGTTTTCTCTTATTTTAAAACTAGTCAGCTGGTCACAAAGAGACACCCAAGGTCAGAGTATGTCTATAGAAGCTAGGGTGAAAGTTTGGATTCCAACCATGCTCATGATCCATACCCCTATCACACTATGAATAATTTTACTATAGGGAAGGGGATATTACATGCTTCTCACCATCTCCCCTCTTAGAATAGACCCACAAAAATTGATCCCAAGGTGAACTGGCCTTTAAAAAGTTCACATCTCCAAGTCCTATAGTCTTTTCCCAATTTATATCCCTACATTGAAGGAGAAATGGAATGGTAACCTTAAGGGACTAAAGTCCTAATAGACCCTTGTAAGCTCCCATAGTTTGTAAATAAGCACTGATAATGAGAAAATTAGGTTAAGAAATCTCTATAGCCACCCTTCAAATTTAAGAAATCCCTATAGCCACAAAGTATAGCATCAACCCATTATCCTTATATACTTCTTGCAATAGGGCCTTCCCGAGTCTCAACATGCAAAAGACAATGCTGCTCATGACAATTCTCACTATCAGCATCACAAACACACAAAAACCCATCTAACCAAAAAAGGAACAACTATAGAGAATGAAAATAATCTCATTCATAGTAAGCTATAAATAGCATTCCTCTAGGTTTCAAATCAATTTCCACAACTTGCTAATTCAATAAATCTATGTACTTAACTTCACAATTGTGAAATCTTTTCAAGTCAACATTCCTAGTTGTCACAAGATCTCGTAAAAAGAATGGCAATGATTTGTAATAATTCTTTGATCTCCATCATATTTCAAGAGTATATGAGACATCCTTTAGATGTCACTTTTGATATTCAAAACCCATTTTTAGTCACTCTGCAATCCCCAAAATTTAGTAAAAAATCTTGAATTGTATAGCATGGAAATCCTAGCTCACATGGAAATTAGTCATTGGCTTGACCTATATTTGACCACATAATAGTCAACATGGTCTGAATTTTACAAAATCCCTTCAACATTCCCTGAATGTGTGTCACCAGCTTGCAAAACCTCAATCTTAAAGAACTATCTTCAAAAATTGTCGTGAAGCTACGAATAACTCATAAATGACCAAGGAGTGATAGAACAAGAAGAGAAAAACACTATATGTTTAGTTTCCAAAAGGTTAAAAAAGGTGGAAATGAGTAGTGTGTTGGGGATTATTCTGGTAGGACAAGAAAATGCCAACTGACAAGACTTGGACAACCTTCTTCACTTCGAGATCCACAGGACTCAGGAGGGTGTTCCTTATTCAAATTATGTATGTATGATAGATTCGTTCTAACAACTAGCTACATACCTTCAAATGTGGATAATTCTTAGATTTTATGTAGCTAGGGATTTTATATCATTATTTGAAGAAGTAATCCCATTGGATTTAACAAGGACTGAGAACACATAAATTATATATCTGCTTCTCATAAACATAGAGGAGTGTTATATGGATACTTTTGAATGCATCCTCCACATTTTTCTGAGGACCGTGGAGATACAGGAACACAGATAAATTAAATAGAAAAAAAAAAGAATGGCAAGGAATAGTAGATTTGATTAATTTAATTTTAAATTTGGAAACCCTCCAGGGATTTCAAAAGTCTAGTGCCAAAATCTCAGGCTACGAAATGAAAGTGAATCCACGACAAAGATCCTATGAATAAATAAAACTTAACCAATGGGTTTTGAAGATATTAATGGTTAACATTAACAAGTGCACTCATGTTATCATAAATTCATGCTTTAATCCATTTCATACATTGAAAATCATTTTTATCTGCACAAAAAAAATTAACTCTCTCCTTCAGAGAGACCCATGAACCTCCCTCAAGAAAATTGTAGAGAAAAAGTCAACCATCTTCAATGTATTGAATTCATATGATTTAAAGTATAAAAATATGAAGACAACTTTATGACATTAGCATTTATAATTGCAAAACTGGTTAACAATGCTTATGAGATTACATTATCTCAAAATTACATTAACCTTCAGCAACTTGAAACTAAACACTATCCTAATTACAAGCTACACAAAATTTTCATAACCTTTTTTTATGGCCTTGGAATTCCTTTTATATTTAAGGAATGAAACAAGCTTTAGGCCACTAACAAATATTTTATTCTACTACCATTAATCTCTCTACTTGGAACACTTTAATTATTTTGGGGTCAATACATCTTCATTTAATATTTTAGGGATAGTTTGGAACCCAACATGCATGCCCCTGGGACACACCCTTATCACACCGTGGTGAATTTGGATGGAGGGAAAGGGAAAATGCAAGATTCTAACCATATTTCCTCTTAGAAGATAACCATGAGAATAGATCCCAGGGTGAACTAGGCTTATACAAACCCAAACCACTAGCTCTTGGAGCCATTCCCCAATCCATATGTCATCCATTAGGGACAAATAGAATGGTAGCATTAACAGACAAAACTCTTGATAAACCCAAGAAAACTCCCAAAGTTTGGAAATAAGTACAGACTCTGGACCCCTTAGGTTTATAAATACCGACAACAACCCTTTGAATTTAATAAATCCCTACAACAACAAAGTTCAACATCAACCCATGATCCTTATATACTTCTTTCAATAGGGCCTTTCCTGTTCTCAACCTCATGCAACAAACAATGCACTCATGAAAATTCTCACAATTATCATCATGAACACACAAAAGGACATCCAACTAAAAGAGAATAGCTATAGATAATGCACATAATCTCATCCACAATCAGCTATAAATAATATTCCTCCAAGTTTCAAATAGACTGCCACCCCTCACTAATTCAAACAATATTTGTACTGAAGTTCACAAATATGAAAGCTTTTGAAGCTAACATTATTGGTTATCACTATATGCACCCTAAAATGTTCACCTAGACTTTGGGCCCCCATTTAGCAATTTATGAAATCCCTGAATCAATATTTTCAAAAATCAAACATTTATCAGTTATATCAATTTCCTTGATCAAATCCTATTTTATCATGTTTGATTATTTTCCTTGGGCTAACCATCTTATCCTAAGTCTTTATTTATTTAAAAGGAATTTTCTCCTCTTTTACTAAATAAAAAGCCCTCACTTTTCCTCTTATCCTAAGTTGCACAAATAAAGCATTATTCTTATTTTATAAAAAGAAGAAAAGCACTTTTTGTCTCATATGGACACAAAAGTCAACTCTTATTTTCTCATTGGAGGAGATTTGTGCACATGGATTGCTCCTCTTTGATGCTCCACCCTTGATTAAATCTTTTGCCTCTTAATCTCCATGGTCCATTCCTTTTCAATTCCTATAAAAGAAGAGCTCTCTTCTCATTTTAGAATCCATCTTTTAAATATTAATCTTATGCTGTAGGATTTCTTGGAGACTAAGGATCTTTTGGAGATCATTTCTTGCATTCTAGTTTCATTCTTTCATTCTTAGCTTATCTTTCATGGCATCTAGCTTAGTTTTCTTTATGCTTTAGATTATCTCACATAGATTAATTAGCAAGGGTTTGTAATACTTTCCTTTCATAGCTTAGCTTGCATCTTCATTCTTAGCATAGCTTGCATTGCATTCTCATCTTGATTCTTGAGGATATTGGCATTCTTGCCCTTGTCTCATTGAATCTCCCATTGTGTGGTTTACGAGCAAGGTTGCATGCTTCAATAGCTCTAGCTGAGAGCACCATCAACATCCTTGTGACTCCATACCTAGGGAGCTCTAGGTCTCTTTCTCAAGGTTTCCCATTCATGGATTCTCTTGGAAGTAATGACTTAGAGAAGTGCACTATTTAGTGTGTACATTTTTTGTGCCCACCGTGGGGTAGAACATTCTTGTTTTGTCCTACATTTTCTACATTTCCATCATATTTTTCATCAATAATTGCTTGTTGTTTTCATCAAAATTTTCTCTTTGGTTTTTTTTTACAGGATTATCGTGCAATAGTTTTCCAGTATCGTACAATAGTTTCTTACATACCAGTGTGATATTGTACTAGTTAAAATATCATGCTCTTTGATAGATTATATCGCACTGTGTTTTGTATTCTGTCGCATGCAGGTAGTAGGAAATATCACCCAGAGATATATTATCACACAAATACAGGATGAAATATTGCACAACTATTTCTCTGATAGAAATATCACCCAGGCCTGGCAGTGAGCAATTTTTGTCATTTCCTTGCAAGAACTACTTGGTTTTGATTCAGATTTTTGGTTTGTTGTTGTAGAACAGGGGTCTATTTATAGATTTCATTTGATTTTTGATGTGCTAACCCTTGTAGGGCTAACAAGTGGTGCTTGTAGGTGCTCCTATTGCTTGCTCATTTTCTTAAAAACTTCAAATGCACAAGGGCTACTAACGGTTTTTGTAGGGCTGCCCAAAGCATAAAAACCAATCAAGTTCTTGTTTAATTGCTTTCTTTTGAGTGCGGCATATACTAGTTGTTTCATTTCATAAGCACTTAATATCTTGTGGTAGGAATCTTTGGGTGGTAGGAGAAGTATGCTCTTCACCCTTGGTGAATCAGAAAATCTTGACCCATCTTTAGGTTTTGAAAGCAAGAGGGTAATTGAACCTTTGCTTGGTGTGTTTGGGAGATATTTTTGAGCTAGGAGATTATGCTCTTCACCCTTGAGGTGAAACAAAAATCCTGACACTCAAAGGTTGATCCACTCTTTATTTAGCTTTTAGAATCATTTAGCGGGCCTACTCTTGAGCAATCAAGAGCAATGACCCAAGTGGGGACAAGCTTTTCATCAGCTATTCCAACCCACTATAAACTCAAGGCTATCAAGGACATAAAACCTTGATAGACGTAGTACTTGTCTTCACTTGATGTGAGTACTTGTGGGATTATGACCATGAAGAAAGTGTTGAGCAAGAATTCTTAATGTACTCTTGTGGCCATGACGTCCGTTAGTTGTCGCAAGGTAAGGAGTCCCTTTGGGGAGCAAGAGGGGTATTACAAACGAAAGCCCTTATTAAGAACCATAGATAGAAGCCACCATATTTTTCTGCTTAGCTTCTTGGTGCAAGGATTGATCAAAGTGGAATAACCCAGATCACCCCAAGATTACTCACCATCTGTGTTCCTTTGGTTGTGTCATTGGCACTTCCACGACAAAGCCAATATCTATTGTGGGCAACCACTTTGTGTGAGGCAATGGGACATCAAGTGTGGGCCAAGTTGTTAAGTATTGAGCCATTGTCTTTTTAGGCTAGTAAGTTCTTGAAGTGTTCTCACTATGATCTACCCATGTAAACATTCTCAAACATCCTGATAGCATTCATAGGATTTTATTGCTTTGATATCACAAATTGCTTGTCTTGGAAAGGTTGCTTTTGCCCTTGTGCAAGTGTTTTATGACATGTTTGATCACCTACTATTTGAAAACCTATCTATTTACTATTGTCACTATGCTTGAAACCAAAAAATCCAACCTTCAAACTAAAATTTTGAACAAATTTCCCTTAAAACTGAGATTTTTAGCACTCACTAGTCAAGAGTTGTACGATCCTGAAATAGTATCGTGCACTGTACTAAGAATTATTGTGCGATAGTTCATCACTGGAAGACTATCACACTGCTTGCCTAGAAAGTATCACATAGGCTTCCTGGAAACTATCACCCTGCTTACTGCAAAATATCACCTGCTCAGAAATTATCGCATTGTTAGCCTAGAAACTATCGCACAGAGTCTTTTTGTTGCCTATCTAGTTTATGCAATTTTCAGTCTTTCCTTAGTCGACCAAATTTTAGTAGGTGACTTACTCTACTGCTAGAAACATGTTTGTACCTTGGGTTCCTAATTTTAGACCCCTTGAATTAGTGTTCTCTAAATTTACAAAGTAGTCTTGCTTGGCATCGATAAGTTAGGACTTATCCTTATTGAAAAAGTACACCTTTAGATTCTTTGGTAACACACTTGGAGAGTTTTAGTACTCTTTTGTCCAATTCACTTCCATCAAAATTCAATTTCAATTATATATTTGGCAAATCCATCCTCCTAGTCCATATGTGTTAGGATACTCATCATTTTATTATACACCTCTTTGGCAGTGTTGTTTTGCACCTTTTACAGCTTTCTATCTTACCATCTCTTTTTGGACAATTGAACACTTTCACTATCCTTGTTTGGTATTGACATGTCATAAGGTCATCTTATCACCAAGGGTATTTTTCTTCCATGTTAGTTATGACAAGGTACCAAGTTAGTCAAGGAAAATGACCCCAAGTTGTCTTTGAACAATTACCCTTAGTCCAAACTCGTCAAAAGTGAAAGGGGAAGAAACCCATCTTTGATCAATCACCTAGGAGTGAGTCTAAGGCTTGGTTTGACCCAAAGAGCATCCTAGTGAGTTGAGTACCTCTTTACCATCCTCTCAATCAAATATGGACATGAGCTACACTTTGACTAGGAGACAAAGAGAAGTAATGGATCAAACTCTTGATGACATTTTCCAAAGACATAGGGACAACATGATGTTTGGTGATGACAATCAACCTGAATCACCCCCTATTAACTCAAGATATCTAGACACCCATCAAAGAGTTGAAAGACATTATGGGAAAGCTAACCAAGATGCATGGTCACAACATGAAGACCAAAACAACAAATCTAATGATGCTCATGTGAATGCTGCATTCACTAACGGCTTGTTCAAACACTCACGATCCAACTCTCCGCTCAAAACAACCTCAAGATATGCTAATGAAAGGCTTAAAATAATTGAGCACAAAAAGAAAGCCTTTGTGGATGAACAAGCCACTAAAGAAGAAAGGTTTAGACACCTAGAGGAAGAGAAACAAGCCTTGTTGGAATTAAGAAGAAAAGTATTCCAAGAAGAGCAAGATAGGCTTTTAGCAACTCAATGACCAATTTAACAAAAGGGGTACCAATAGTGGAAACAACTCTCCACCCTCTACTCCCTCAAGAATCCCAAGAAGTAGAAGGTGGTCAAGGACCCCTTCAAGATCTCCTAGTCCTAGAGGAAGAAGGATTTAACAACATAGGAGATGAACACCTCCTAGGAACTCAAGACAACCCTCCCAACGAGCTCATCATGGCTCTCAACATGGAGGAAGTAGTGCAAGTTTTGATGGTCAAGATTTTATGAGAATGCAACAAGAGCCACTATTCCAACAATATGTGGAGAACTACCTTGATCAAAACAAAGATAGGTTCCTAGAGAGCTTGATTAACAAGGGTGCTAGAGTCCCTTACAACTTTGATGTGGATAGGAGAATCAAGAAACAAGGACCCTCTCAAGAAGAGGAAATCAAGAAACTCAAATGAATGATGGAAAAGGTGTTAGCACCTAAAAGTTCCTTTTCACTTGATTCTATTTGTCCCAATCCTTTCGACAAAAGTGTGACTATGACAGATTTTCCTAGGAAAGTTGAAATTCCCCAATACGACAAGCATGATGACAATGGTGACCCACATGATCATGTGCATCAGTTTTACACCATGAGTTTTGAGTTCCACCAAGATGACTCTTACTTTATGATATTATTTCCAAGGAGCCTCAAAGGCTAAGCTGTGGAGTGGTTTACCAACATAACCTCTCCCGTCAAAACTTTCAAAGAACTTGTCCACAGATTTGTTCAACATTTTGCATACAACTTGTCAAGATTAGTCACCATGTTAGAATTATGAAATTTGAAATAGAACCAAGGGGAATCCTTTGTTACCTTCTTGCAAAGGTGGAGATGATTGTGCTCCCACTATTCTAGGACTATTCCTGAGCATGAAAGGATTGACATCATTGTTAGTAATTTGGTGCCTGAAATGCATTATGAGGTTAGAAAGATGGTCTTTGATTCCTTCGATACTATGGTTGAGACCACATGTTGAATTGAGGATGTCTTAAAGGAACAAGGTATTTTGACCAAACATAGCAATAACAACAACGGTCAAAATCCTAACAATGCTAATAAGGACAAAGGCAAGCACTGGAACAAGAATAAGCAAGTGTCAACGACAAAGTTGTGGACTCTTCCCAACCCAAGGATCAAGGAGTCTTCCATTTATCTGGTGTAGTCCAAGATATGAAGCTCAACCCATCCTCCAACCAACAAGAGAATAAACCTAAGTATCAAGAAAAGCCCAAGAAAAAGTTGAGACAGTTTTCCAAACTGGGTGACTCCTATGAGGATGTTTTCAAGACACTTATTGCTAATAATCTTGCGCAACCACAAGATCCAAAAAACTTCCACATACCTGATGTTAAGCCACATTGGTGTAATGAAAAATCTTTCTGCAAGTACCACAATGGCATTGGACATGACATCAAACATTGCTGGAAACTTAAACACCTCATTTAGGATCTTATTGAAAGTGGCAAACTTCAGATTGATGGGTTGAATACCAATGCATACCACAAGGCATTCAAGGAGCCTTTGCCCAAATATGAAAAGGGGTAAACCTCTCAACCCAAGAATGGCAAAGCTGCAATCAACTATACCTACACAGGTGCAAAAAATGTGGTTAATATGCTTGAGATTGTCGAGGAAAATGTAAACATGATGCGAAACAAAGATTCTTATAGTCATGATATGGGCTCTCCTCCTATATTTGATGAAGAACCCATGGTAGTGCTTAGAGGTCCTCATTCTCAAAGGTCATCCCAAGCTCTTAACGCTATCACCAAAAGCCAAATTCAAGGTCATGTGGTTATTCAAGGTCCTAGTTCCAACCAGTCTAGCAAACCCAAGCAAGTGACATCCAAGAATATCACCACCAAGTCAACAGTCAATCCTGAAATGAGCTACAATCTTGTTGAATAGTTACAAAGAACACCAACTCAAATCTCAATTTTTAAACTCCTAGAATTGTCTCCAAGAAATAAGCATGTGCTTGAGGATGCTTTGTGTATAGCCAATGTTCCTAACAACATAGATGTTGACCAATTCCAAAACATGGTTAACCACCTTGCCAGCCCTCATTACCTAACATTCTTAGAAGAAGATGACAAATCCTTGAGCCATCCACATAATCTTTCCCTTCATATCAAAGTCATGATTCACAAGACCCGTTTTAGGCATGTGTTGATTGATGGGGGTGCTGGGCTCAATATTTGTTCCTTGAGTTTTTTGAAAATACTGGGTTACTCTGAGCAAGTTATTGATAATTGTAATAAAATCATCATTAAAGCCTATGATGAGGCAAAGAGAAGCTCTAAAGGCTTGTTCATCCTTCTTGTTAGGATTGGCCCCATTGAAAAGGACATTTTGTTCCAAATTGTTGATTCTGGTCCTTTAGCCTATAATATCCTACTTGGTAGACCATGGATCCATGACATGCAAGTAGTACCATCCACCTACCACCAATGTGTCAAGTTCCCCTACAATGGAGTTGAAGTTTGTATACCCAGGGATAGCACATTATCTTTTAATGCAATTTTAGTAGGGACTCATGTTCCTCTCAATAAAGAAGCAAAGAATTTTGATACCACTTTAGCACAATGCTAGAATAAGTTCAAAGCCATAGACCTTGGTATGGGGGGTTATCAAATTGACTCCTTCACAAAACTGCCAGTCTCACCTAGTTCCTATGGTAAGCCTTCACAAGAGATGCATCCCTCATCTTTAGCAATGACTCTATTTGATACATTTGTAGAGTCCTCAGTACCCATTCAGGATGAAAAAGAAGAGGTAGTTGTTAGAGATTGGATTTACAAGGAGGAAAAATACCAACATAATGAAAATTTCTCCCCATCTCCTAAGGCTTATGGGAGAGGGTACACTCTTGTCAAGAGTATGGACTATCCAGGTCATGGTCCTCTTAGTCACAAATTAGATGCTAAGGCTGAGCCACTCAATCATGCTCTCTTTGGTCGCAAATTCAAGACAACAGTTGGCCTAGGTTTTGAAAGTTAGAATAAGAAAATTTCTCCTATCCTTGCTACAATAGATAGTGATGATGAATCTAGCTACATACCCAATTTTAAAAATCAACAAGATAGGTGTGAAGATTGGGTCCCTTCCACCAATCTCCTTTGGGGAGATTCAGATACTCCAATTTCCAATTCAACAATTTCAAACCTAGAACAAGAAGAGTCCACTGTTAAAGATTATGTTGAGGATCCTATTCAAGACACTCAATACACAAATGGCTTTCAAGAAGGTGTTACCCTTGGTGACATCAAAGCCTCTACCTCAAGGCCTAAAAACTATGCTTGGTGTAAACATCCCAGCTGGGATTCTGATACAGACTCACATGAATATGAGTGGGAGACTCTTTCTGATTGTTCTACAGTTGACATGGACATTGATGTTGTCCATACATATGGTTCCCAACTTGAGGTAGCTAACGAGTCTAGTGTAGGATTAGAAGATTGGAATCTATGAGTCACTTTAGTGGATGATGCCTCACTTGGTAGGATAAGTCCTAATTTGGGTACCTTAGAGGGATACTTGATGGATCCTAACTCTGCAATCACCAGAGATGATACCATTTGCATACATAATATTGAACTAGTTATTGACCTACCCCTTGCCAATCCTCACTTAATTGATTGGTCTCAGCGCTATCAAGAGCCTCAGCTCCTAAATTTTCAAAATGACTATGAGATAGCATGTTACCTAAATGCCCTTGAGCCCATAGTTTCTTCCACCAGTGAACCAACTACAAGCATGACAGAACCAGACATCAAGTACCTTAGTCGCAAAAAGAAAAGAAAAGAAAAAAAGAATAAGAGTTCTGATGGTGAAAACCACTATGCAGCAGTGTCAGAACCTAAAAAAGTAAAAATAAAGGATGTATCCGTAGGTGAAAACCTCTCTGAGGCACCTAAGGATGAGGTACTTGATTATCTCCCAAGTTACTTTCAAGACAGGTCTTTAGTGCTTGTTGAGCCTACATAGCCAATTAATCTAAATACACCAGAGGCTCCACAAATTGTGCATTTAGCTTAGTCTCTATCAACACAGGAAAAAGAAGCATATACCAAGTTCCTACAAACCAAGAAGATCAATTTTGCTTTGACTTAGTCAAACATGCTAGGATTGGACACTAATCTCATTATGCATCACTTGTCCATAGCTATAGGTATCAAACCAGTAAAATAGAAATTGAGGAAAATGCATCCTCACATAGCTCTTCTTGTCAAATCTAAGTTAGAAAAACTCCTTAGTGCAGGATTTATAAGAACCATTGATTATGCTGAATGGATATCCAATATTGTACCAGTCTCAAAACATGACAAGTCCATTTGTGTCTGCACAGATTTTAGAGATCTTAATAAAGCATTCCCAAAGGATGACTTTTGGGTTCCAAACATAGACATGATAGTGGACATGACTGTGGGTTATGAGATCTATTCTTTGATGGATGGTTTTTCTAGGTATAATCAAATCAAAATAGCTCTTGAAGACTAGGAAAAGACTGCATTCACTTGTGCATGGGGAGCCTATTTCTGGAATGTCATGCCATTTGGATTGAAAAATGCAGGAGCTACATATCAAAGAGCTATGACAACAATCTTTCATGACATGATGCATAAGAATATGGAAGATTATATGGATGACACCTTGGCAAAATCTAAAAAAAGGGTTACACACCTAGGTGATTTGGAAGTAATTCTAGATCATATGGAACAGTTTCAATTGAGATTAAAACCCAAAAAGTGTGCATTTGGAGTCACCTCTAGAAAACTCCTAGGATTTATCATCTCAGTTAAAGGAATAGAGGTGGACCTAGAAAAATTTCAAGAAATAATGGATATGTCACCTCCCAAAAACATCAGTCAAATGAGGAGTCTCCAAGGATGCCTTCAATCTATAAGGAGGTTTATTTCACAACTGGTTTATAGAGCTCAACCCTTTAACAAGACTCTACACAAAGGGGTTAAATGTGTCAGGAATGAAGATTGTCAGCAAAGCATGGACCAAATCAAGCAATACTTGGCCAATCCTCCAATCTTAATGCCTCCTATCCCAGGAAAACCACTCATATTGTATGTGTCAGCAACAGAATCTTCCCTAGGGCCATTATTGGCTTAGCTTGATGATATTGGAAAAGAAAGAGCTATATATTACATCAGTCGTACTCTTGTGTCATATGAGGTTAACTACACTAGTATTGAAAAATCTTGCCTAGCGGTGGTGTTTGCTTCCCAAAAGTTGCAATATTACATACTTGCACATACAATACACCTCATTGCAAAAATTGATCCTCTCAAATATTTGCTTGGTAAGGCTGCTCTCATAGGTAGACTTGCTAAGTGGATGATGATCTTATGAGAATTTGACATAGAGTATGTTGAGCGTAAGGCTATAAAAGGAAAATCCATTGCAGATCAATTGGCTGATTTTCCAATCCAAGACAAAGCACCAATTCAAGTTGAATTTCCAAATGAGCACATAATGTACATGACTACAAGAACATGGAAGATGTTCTTTGATGGCTCTTTCATGTAGAATGGTTTAGGAGTGGGAGTGTTATTTGTTTCTCCTCATGGGTACACAATCCCTAAGTCCTACAAACTATTGTTCACATGCACAAATAAAATTTTTGAGTATGAGGCTTTGACAAATGGACTCAAAATGGCTATAGAGTGGAGAATCACAGAACTGCATATTTATGGGGATTCGCAATTAATAGTCAACCAAGTTAATGAAGAATATCAAACCAAAGATGAAAAATTGGTACCCTACAAGAAAATGGTTGATTCATTGTGATGATATTTCACCTTTGTTACATTTCAACAAATCCCTAGAGCAAAGAATAAAGCAGTTGATGCTATGGCTACATTGGCTTCACTTCTTTAGCTAGAACAGCATGAGTCCAAATTTGAATTCCTGGTGGAAGAACTACACTACCCTATCTATGACTCCCAAGAAAGCCAAGTTGTTTGTACCCTTATTGGCCATGAGTCATCCCGCTATGGTGCCATCTATTCATACCTCTATGATGGTACTATTCCTGAAACCTTCAATCATTCTGAATGAAGAAACATAACCCGAAATGCCTCTCACCACACCCTTATCTCTGGTGATCTGTATAGGAGGGGTTTAGATGGGACACTTCTTATGTGTTTAGAAAAGGATGAGTCCAACCAAGCGTTAGTTGACATTCATGAGGGCATTTGTGGAGGACATTCTAAAGGTCTTACCATGGCCTAAAGGTTGCTTAGGGTGGGGTACTATTGCCCTACCATGCAGACAGATGCAGTAGCTTTAGCTAAATCTTGTGAAAAGTTTCAAAAACATGGTAACCTGATACATGCTCTAGGAAGGGACCTTATTCCTTCTATTTCTCATTGGCCATTTCAGCACTGGGCCTTTGACCTTGTTGGGCAGATTTATCCCAACTCATCAGGTGGACACAAATTCATTATCACTAATACTGATTACTTTACCAAATGGGTAGAAGTCGTCCCACTTTCTGTCACCTCAGGCAAGATAGTTTCTTTGTTTATTTTGAACCATAACATCTATCGGTATGGGGTGCCTTCTAAGATAATCACTGAAAATGGAGGTCAATTTAAAAACAAGGACCTTAAACATCTCTACAATAAATTCAAGATAAAACAGTATTGGTCCTCCATTTACTTCCCGCAAGGAAATGGACAAGCAAAGGCTTCAAATAAGACCATTCTCAAAATCCTCCATAGAAAATTTCACAAGAATGTTAGAGATTGGCATCTACAGATAAATTTGGCCTTGTGGGCCTATAGAATGAGTATTCATACTCCAACAAGGGCTACTCCTTTTTCCCTCACTTACAGTGTTGAAGCAGTGTTACCTTTAGAGGTGGAGATTCCTTCTCTTAGAGTTTCCCTTAAAGGTTTAGTGACAGATGAAGACTACCGCGCCATGAGGTTACAAGAACTGGAACTTCTAGATGAAAAGCATAAAGCAACTTTTGATCACATAAGAGTTTACCAAAAGTGTATGTCCAAAGCATTCAACAAGAAGGTTCACCCTAGAGAATTTCAAGTGGGGGATCTTGTCCTACGAGAAAACCCTAAGAACCAACAACATAGAGAGAAAAAGGGCAAGTTTGAACCTAATTGGCTTGGACCATACATCATTACTATTGCTTTTGGTACAGGTGCTTATTTACTATCTGATCTAGAGGGGGAATAGCTCCCTGACCCTATCAATGTTTTTCACCTCAAGAAGTTCTATCCATGATGCCTATTCCGTATGGGGGCATCCTTTGTACATATTTATTGATCCTAAAAAAATTCCAAAAAAATTCATATATGATGCTGAAAAAATCCTTAAAAGCATATAAAGTCTTGAAAAAATACAAAAAATTCAAAAAAATAGACAAAGTGCCTTGGTGAAAACCTGGAAATAGGTGCCTTGGTAGCAAAAATACAAAAAAATTGAAAAAATCTCCAAGTGGTGAAAACCTGGAAATAGGGGCTACTTGAGGCCTTTGCACCCTTTTTTCTTAGCATGTGTCCTCAGCACATAGCCTTTCTCCATCATGTCTTGACCTTGTTGCCTTGGTTTGGAATTGGTCTTTGTCTAGGGGGCATAACTGTTTCATCTTTGGTCTCTAGGATGCATTGGTCTTTAGGACATCTTGCAAATGGTGTTTTTCAACACCACCCCAAACTGTGTTTTTTTCAACACTGCCCTAGCATCAAATGTTTCTTAACACTTATCAGATATCTTACCCACAGTCTACTATGATATGATATTTTCCACTAGCAGATGTGATATTCAAAGTTTGACTCTATGACCTACACACACGCACTTAAACACTCGACTTGCTGAGACTTGTTTGACTTTATTTCTTTGTGTGTTGTCTATGATGATTTCTTTGATGAGTGTTCTCTCCCTAATAGTTTTCGATGATGCTGAGCTAGAAGACTGGGGGCATGAGGAAATGTTTTATTTCTTTTTCTACTTGTGGGTATATTTTTTTGGTCCTAACTGTCATTAGCATTTATGCTTGTTCCACTTGACAATGGGATCTACAAGGTATTATCCTTGACTATTTTTGCAAGTGCATACTTATAGTCATCTTGACTTTCCTTGTGTCTCAATGCGAGTATAATCTTGCTATACTAAACTTAGGTAATCTTACTGCACTAGTCATCTTGACCTACATGTCTTTGATGCCTAGGTGAGATTCCCACATATCTATCTGATATAGATCATATTTAGATCCACATAGTCATACTAGTGTGCATTGTATGATCTTGTGACGCTACCAATAATGCTTGATGATGATTATTAGAGTCTAAAAGCTTTTTGACCTTGCAAGTAAACCACTTTTCATTGTAGCTTGCATTTTTTAGGTTCATATTAGTTTAGTTTTTCATCTTTCATATGGAGAGATCTCTCCTTTCATCTTTCATGGACCTGTCGGTCAACTACACTCCTCTTTCCTTTTCTCGATCATGTCTTTCAATCCTTGTCTTTCACATCACGTCCTTTTCCTATCATCAAAAGGGGTTAATCTTATCATCATATCTATCCTAAAGAGATCATTTTTAGAAACATGATTCTATATCATAAAAATGAGAACTAAACATACATCTATGAGAGAGATTATACATGAGCATATATATCATACATTTTGAGAAAAATGACAAGACAATATCAAAACTAAAACATCCATCACAAGTGGGACACATACACACAATATATCACAAATCCAATAATCTCATATATATAAATGTCATGATACAAAATACAATGTCAAATCCAAAAATTTGGATAAAGTCCCAGGATATGTCTCTATACATCTATCTAACCTAAACCTAGGACTCACTAGCACCATCATGTGGAGCTGGTGGTGGAGGAGGTGGTGCTATGTCTAGTACCATATTGGATCTCCCAGCTATAATAGAGTAGGGTGGTACTCTCTGACCCTCTAGTACTACCTATATATAGAGACCATGATAATATGTAGCTCGTGCTGCCTCTCTCCAGCTCTCTGCAATGGCAACCTATATGGCTCTCTCTCACCACTCTACCTCAGCTCTCAGGTCAGTCAACTACTGCTCTCTGATGGCTATAGTGATCCATAGCTGCTGCATCTCCATCTCTAGAGCCTAGATCCTAGGTCTCAGATCCTCTCCCCCTCCAGGCTTACCCTGCCCCGCATCCACCTGTCGATGAGATGCTCTCACTGTGTCATCACCCTCATCAATAGAGCCCTATCCCCGTGGCCATTTTTGGCCACCTAATTAAGAGCTCTATCTAGTCTCTCTCCCTCTTGCTCTCCCTCTCCCTCCTCCATCCCCTCTATCCTCATCATCTTTTTCATCTCCCTATGTTGTCGACTGTGAATTAGGTATAGTGAACCTAGGGAATGGGAACCTCTACCGCTCTACCCTATAAGCCACATCAGCCCCTGCATCTACCATATCTGGGAGGTAGTCCCATGGCTCTTGGCATATCCAAGTTTTATCCTATACTGCCTGCTGGTAATCCAGCATCGGCAGCCAATCTAGGCCCTCCTCATCCCTAACCTAAGCATAGGTGGTTGTCTCGATAGGTACTCTCTGCTGGTGCCCAAACTATCTCCATACCTGGGAGATCCCAAATCTCTCAACAATATTTGCATGTTGACCTACCAGTGGCTGACTGCACAGCTTGTAATCCAACTCATCCTGATCCCCCCACTACTCACATGCCCTATATGGTCTCTATTGGAATGAGGTGAGCTCATCCAGTACCCTCCTGTAGTAAGTCACATCCCCGCTGCTAGGCTGAGATATGAACCCTATGTACCTATAGATGTAGGGGCATCTTTTCTCCCTAGGCTGCACTTGTGGTTGCACTATAGCAATGTGCTCCCATGCCCATATCTGAGTGAGAACGGCTCCACATACCTAGGTCCTACTCTCTCGATAAACTATCTCATGGAGTTCATGGTACATGTCTGCAAGGGTGGCTGGCCCCCATGCCATCCACCATGGGTGTGCAATCAAATTTGCTACTAACCACCCCCAGCCCAATGGAAAACCCTTCTGACTCCTGTCAGTGATAAGGGCATGTGCTATAATGGAACATACTATACATGGCATTGGAACATCCCTGCCAAACTCCTCCATCGGCCGATCCTAGCTGAGGTGCCTATCTACAAAAGTGACATCCTGAAACATGTCCTACATAATCTGTCTCCCCTTTGTCAAATCTTGATCATAGTATACCTGTGCCAATAAAAAATCATGTGAGTTTCTATCATATGGGAACTTTACATCTATGACTATCTACAAACATGATTATACTTACAGGATCCCCGTGGCTCAGAACTCATAGGATCCGATAGACATCCTCCAAGGTAATCGACACCTCTCTAGTAGGTAGATGGAAGGTGTTGTGCTCATTGTGCCATCTCTTAGCCAGCGTAGTCAACAACCCATGATCTGCCTAAATGTGGGGCATCTGCAGCAAATAGTCAAATCACATCTCCCTCAAATCTGCTCACCCTAGATCATCAAGATCCTGAATGCATCGAAGTTCAGTCACTCGGGGTGCCCTCATGAGTAGTGTAGGAAAGTGCTCTTGCAAACCATTTAACCCAAACCAGATGTCAGAACATATCATGATGGATGTATAAAATCAGTACAAAACATCTTAAAATCAAACATTATCAGGACCCATGTCATTTTACTCAAAAATATTAAAACATGTCATTTTTTACATTGTGCGACACTATTTTTTGACTAAGTATCATGCGATACTTTCTTCAATACCAGTGTGATATATCTTTTTTTGTGATACTTTGCATAGCATCGCACGATATTTCATCCAGTATCATGTGATACTGGATTCAATAGCAGTGCGATGCTATTTTGACCCACAAAGTATCGCATGATAGATGTCCTCAAAGGGTGCAATACTTGGAAAGTATCGTACAACTTTTCATATGAGGAAAATTTGGAAACTTTAAAAACTTTAAAAACATGTTTTAAATTGACAATTAATGCTCATAAATGACCTACAAAGCAAGTTTTTTTGAAAACATATCGGGACACCATACTGTGAAGGCCGGTTGTGCAACCGGTCATGCTCAAATCAATGCCTGTGGACCGGGATCACTGCTTGCTAGGCCATTTTCTCTCTCTAAGCTCTAATGATTCTCAAATCATTAAAAGACAAATGATTTTGAAAATGACCTTTTTACCCCCTTTTATAGCATTTTGACTTTTTGACCTAATTTTCAAAACACCTCAGAATTGCATGAAAATTGCACCCCTAGGTAATTTCAACATCCTGGATTCATTTTTGGGATTGAAATTGAAATCTAAGTTCATCTTGATAGTCAAAATCACATTTCAAAATTTTCCCCTTCCTTTGCGTAGTTGGCTGACCTTTTGAGGCCTGATCCTTTGATCTTTGTTGGGGCATCTTCATTTCTTCACCCCCATCTCTTTCAACCTTCTAGTCTTTCATTCACTTTCATTCGATCCATCTCTCTGAGGTTTGACTTCATTTTTATCCTATATCTTTTTTTAGTCAAACTGGGGCATATCTTCATCACTGGATGGTTATCCTATCATCTTTCACCTTTGATTATGATTTCTAGTGACTTGATCAAGTTTATCAATTTGTTGTTCTCCTCTACCTGATTTTGATTTTGATTCTAAGGGGGCAATACCTATCAGCTTCAATCCTTGATTCAGCTTATCAATTGAACCTTGAGATTCTTATCTCTTATTTGAGATTTGATTATCACCTAGCTATACAGGTGTTGGTCTTATCTTTCAGCTTATCTTTGTCAGCTTATGCTTATGCTTGTCCTGATATGTTCCCATCTGTCGAACACATGTCTGGATTATTTTTTGATCCCAAATCGATCTCACATTAGTCAAAGAGGGGCAAATGTATGCACCCTAAAATGGTCACCTAGACTTTGGGCCCCCATTCAGCAATTTATCAAATCCCTAAATCAATATTTTCAAAAATCAAACATTTATCAATTATATCAATTTCCTTGATCAAATCCTATTTTATCATTTTCAATTATTTTCCTTGGGCTAACCATATTATCCTAAGTCTTTATTTATTTAAAAGTAATTTCCTCCCCTTTTATTAAATAAAAAGCCCTCACTTTTCCTCTTATCCTAAGTTGCACAAATAAAGCATTATTCTTATTTTATAAAAAGAAGAAAAGCACTTTTTGTCTCATATGGACACAAAATTCAACTCTTATTTTCTCATTGGAGGAGATTTGTGCACATGGATTGCTCCTCTTTGATGCTCCACCCTTGATTAAATCTTTTTCCTCTTAATCTCCATAGTCCATTCCTTTTCAATTCCTATAAAAGAAGAGTTCTCTTCTCATTTTAGAATCCATCTTTTAAATGCTAATCTTATGCTGTAGGATTTCTTGGAGACTTTGGAGCTTTTGGAGATCATTTCTTGCATTCTGGTTTCATTCTTGCATTCTTAGCTTATCTTTCATGGCATCTAGCTTAGTTTTCTTTATGCTTTAGATTATCTCACATAGATTAATTAGCAAGGGTTTGTAATACTTTCCTTTCATAGCTTAGCTTGCATCTTCATTCTTAGCATAGCTTGCATTGCATTCTCATCTTGATTCTTGAGGATATTGGCATTCTTGCCCTTGTCTCATTGAATCTCCCATTGTGTGGTTTACTAGCAAGGTTGCATAATTCAATAGCTCTAGCTAAGAACACCATCAACATCCTTGTGACTCCATACCTAGGGAGCTCTAGGTCTCTTTCTCAAGGTTTCCCATTCATGGATTCTCTTGGAAGTAATGACTCAGAGAAGTGCACTATTTAGTGTGTACAATCACAACATCTTGTAAAAGGAACAATGGAAAAGAATAATGATTCTCTGAAATGCACCATATTTCAAGGTTAAATGAAACATCCTTAAGATGTCACTTATGGTATCAAACTCATCTATCATCACTCTACAATCATCAAAATGTAGCTAAAAATTCTTGAATTGTATAGCATGGAAATATGGGATTACATGGAAATAAGCATACCAATCAGTCACTCGCTAGACCTATATTTAACCATATAATACTCAAGATGGTCTAAATTGTACACACTCCTTTCAAAATTTCCTTTAAAATGTGTCACCACCTTGCACAACCATGAGCCAAAGGAACTATCTTCAAAAATTATCGTGATGTTGCGACTAACTCATCATGAGTTACCTTTTCTTCATTACATCCTCGTGACCCATCCACCTTGACTGTAGTTTAAACCTTCAAAACTATGAGGTCAAAGGTCTTCAAGAAAGCTTAACCCATCAAATGCATCCATCAATCACTAGGATTCCACATGTAAATACTTCCCCACGGGCCAAAATTGGGTACCATAAAACAAGCTGCAAGGCCACAGCAAGGCATTTCCATAATATTTCATTCTTACTCATAGGCTTGCGGCTAGAAAAAAATTTCCTGCTAACCATTGTGAGGATGCAAGAAACCATCATGGTCATCACAAACATCAACTCACGTGCTCACAGGTCCAACTTACTACCTTCAAAAAACCCTGCAAGGATGTGATAGGCAACACTTTTTTACCTTTTTAACATCTTCAACTTTTGAACATGCTTCATAGAATATATGTACCTAGCATCAATAAAACAAAAAGAAATTTCCTATGAAGCCCTCTTCCCAAGTGACATTAATGAACAATATTGATAAAGATTGACTCTTTCAAAATTAATCTTCTTCATAAAAATTGAAAGATCAAAGAATACAAGTCCTTTAATTCCCGTTGTGTAGGAAACCATGAATAATATTTCATAAACTTTTGAAAAAGTATAAAGGCATAAATAGTTCTAGATTACAATGGAAGTAGAGAAAGATAAAAGTCACAAACCCAGAGACACAAGCCTTTTATGTGCGTATGCGCTACAATCTGTAGCTTCTTCAAAGTAGACTATACTTATTCAATCTTCATTTCTTTCAATTATAACAAATACTAAAACCCTATTAAGCCATTGTAAATTAATTACCAGATTCAACAATGGAAGTATTTTTGAGCATTTTTACATTTTAAAGTTTTCTTTTGCTTTTATTTTCCCTGTGGTGTTTTAAATAGCATGGATTTTTTTCCCTCTGATTCTATTTTTGAGATTTTTGACAAAAACAAGGATTGGACAAAAATAAATTATTTTATTTAAGTAGATGTATGAGTTTCACCTGAAAAAACACTCTTAAGTGGATTTAGTGTTGAGTTATAATTGGTATGGTTTTTTTATTGTGTACTCTTGAGAGACAAGTCAACATTAAGACATGATGTGGGATAACCAAAAAAATGACTTATAATTTTGTGGTTCAATAGGAACTTTGTTCTGTGATTGTTCCTACAGCCATTGGAACTATGTTTTGTGACTATTATGGCAGCCAAGGTAGAACAAAGTAACTTCATGTTTGTTTGCTAAGAACTACATTTTTGTTATTTGTTTCAGTTCATTTTAATTAGTGATTCATGTAATATGATTATGGTTTTGTTTCATATATGTTGTAATATTAGATATATAACACAAAAATATTTTATTTCATTAAATAAATAATAACTTTTCATTAAAACAATTTTGTTTTTGGGCATAACTGAGGTCTTCCAGAAGATGAAGATGATCCTCAAGATACAAATCCAGAATATGTTAGTTTTGATCTAGATCACAAGGCAGAGGATGATTATGATGATGATGCAAATATTGAGGCCAATGATGATGATGATGATAATGAAAATGACTACAATGGTGATGATGACCATGGTAGTGGTGATGATTATGATGATGAGGATGAGGAAGTTGTTGCTAGTATCCAATTACATTCATGAACATTTTCATTATACCATATTATTGAGTTGATACATTTTTACATGTATCATTTTCACTTATATCATTTGGATGTGTATCATCTTGACTTGTATCATTTTCAATTACATAATTTATCATTTTTTATTATATCATTTGTAAATGGATTTGGACAAGCATCTACATTTGGTGAGGGAGTTCATGTTTGTGGTTCAGGGTAATCAAGGTAAATTGAATTGACTAGAGTAGGAAGGGGTGTTGCTTCCACTGGTGTTGAATCCCTAATGAATGGAACTGAATATGAATCTTCATTTGGATCCTAATAGTATAGAACTAAAATTTATATTGATAGTGTTAAAACTCTTGCTAGCTTTGGATTTGCCCCTACACCTCAAGGATATGAAATTGGCATTGCTCATGTCAAGGGTGGGTCTTGATAGCGATTTGGTGAAACCCCTTCTTTTGTTTCCCATGTATTATTTTGACTTATGTCGACTACTGGACATGTATCATTTTGACATGTTTTTTATCTACTATCATATTGGAATTTCACTTGTTTTAGTTATATATGTTGATCTTATCAGTATTGACTTGTCAATTTATATATATATTGAAAATGGTTGATAATTTCTAGATGAATATTTATTACGTATGATTATTTTAATTCATTACTCAGTATGGATGTTGTCAAATTCAATTAAATTATACATATTTTATGTGCACCTTCTTGGTGTCGACATGAGTTTCATTATTAAAATAAAATATATTAAATTAATCAGAAATGGAAGTAAAATAAGATGCATTTTTAGAAGTAAAAAGGAAGAAATAATGGAAGCCAAACAAGAAGGAAAACCTGGTATTATCTAGGAAGCAAAAATAGAAGCAATTAAGTAGCAAATAAAAGAGTAATGATGGAAGCAATTTTAGAAGCAACAAAAGATGCAATAATAGAAGCAACAAAAGACATCAAAATGGAATCAAAACTAGAAGAAACACAAGAAGAAAAACTAGAAACCATATTAGAAGCAAAACTGGGAGCACTAAATGGAAGCAAAAAAGGGAGCAAAATCAGAAGCAACACTAGAAGAAAAAGGGAGCAAAACTAGAAGCAAAACTGGAAGCAACAAGTGGTGTAAAAATAGGTGTCAAACTGAGAGCAACACAAGAAGAAAAATTGGATGCAAAAAAATGGTGTTATAATGGAAGCAAAATTAGAAGCATCACAAGAAGCAAAATTGGAAGCAAAACTTGAAGCCAAAATGGGAGAAAAATCTAGAGTAAAATTAGAAGCAACATACGATGTTAAAGTAGAAGAAAAAATAGTAGTATGGGAAGAAAAGATAGAAGAAAAATGGGAAGCAAAATAGGGAGAAAAATGGGAAGCCAAACCATAAGCAAACAAGGATGCTATAAAAGAAGCAAAACTAGAATTGCAACAAGAAGCAAAATTGAAAGCAAAATGGGAAGCCAAACCAAAAGTAGCAAAGAACGCTATTGTAGAAGCAAAACTAGAGGCATAACAAGAAGCAAAACTAGAAGCACAGTTGGAAGAAAAATGAGAAGCAACAAAAGGACCGAACATAGAAGCCAAATATAGCACAATATATGATGCAAAAGGCAACATAGTTTTTTACTTTTGTATTTGGAGCAAAAAAATGGTGTAAATGCATTTGTAACACAACCCTTGGCAAAATAGATGGCTCAAAATATGATGTGAACTATGATGCCATAAGCTAGAGGCACTTGGGTGCCTGATTTTGCACCAACAAAAAGGCTCATTTTCAAGGCCAAAATAATACTAAAAGTTAGTACTATTTTAGGTACTAATGATGGGGATTTGTTGTAGCGTACTTGTTGGATTAGGTGTAGAAAGGTAAGTATTGAGAGGGGAGGGGTGAATCAATACTGTAAAACACTTTTCAACTTATTTGAACTTTCTTCACAATCATTTACTAATTTCTCAACATTTTCATGTATCACATGAAATATATAAAACATGTAATAATCAACACATAACACAAATATTTGGTATTGTATAAATCCTTGTTAGAGGATAAAAACTATGGTGGGGATGACACCCACAAGATTTCACTACTGTAGAATAAGTTTTCTTGGTTAGAGCTACAATGCTTAGCTATTTCTAATAGCTTACCTTTTTAAGACTATTAACCCTATTAAGATTCTAAAGACTGCTAAGTCTACCTTGTAAAAGGATTTTACAATTCTGATCTAAGAATTGCACCTGGTTAAAGGATCTACAATTAAGATCTACTAGGATCTTCTCAGCTAAGAGACTTTACAAAATCTGATTACTCTTTAATCAATAATACTAAAAATTTTGTCAAACTTGCATCAACGTATGTTATTCTGACTCTATGTGCTCATTAACTCATTGCCTCATACTGTGTATCCATCACACTAACAATTCAGTACTAGATAGATCTCAATCTATGATTGTCCTTAAATGCTTTGTTATGTTAGCTTGTGGTGACTAATCAGGAAAGTACTGTACACTTTTCCTCCCGACCTCGCCAGGGTTTGGGGCTGGGCCGGGCCCCGAGCGGGGGTTTGGGGGCGGCAGCCCCCAAGAGCAGGGGTTCGGGGGCACAGCCCCGGAGGAAAAATTTTTTGAGGCCGACTACTTTTTTCGGTTTTTTGGGCCGACTACTTATAACTCATTCTAACCCTAAAGCAGGAAAATATTGTATAATATGGCTTAGGGTTAGGGATTTTCATGATGTATGATTTTAGTACTTGCGGCAGAATTGGGCTGTAAGGGATTACGAATTGTAATCAGGTTGTAATCACTGGATAATAATAATAATATTGGACTCGCTGTTGGTGGACGTAGCCCAGGGATTGGGTGAACCACGTTAAATCTGTGTGCCATTATGTTCTATTCTGTGTGGAATATTATTTTCTGATATTAGTTATATTTGCACATAATTGTTATTTCTGCCTTGTTAATCCTAACAAGTGGTATCAGAGCGAGGTTATTTCATTTGTTCTTTCATCTATTCTCTGAAGAAGGTCTCACGAGTCAGTGGGAGAGTCTCTCGGTTAAGTGGGAGAAATGGCAGAAGAGGGTAGGCTGAAGGTTGATAAGTTTAATGGGCAGAACTTCCAGTTATGGAAGATGCAAATGGAGGATTATCTCTATCAGAAGGATCTATGGCGGCCATTAGAGGGAGTAGCCAAGAAAGAGAAATCAATGTCTCAGGAGGATTGGGATATTTTGGATAGGAAGGCACTAGGGAGTATTCATCTATGCCTGGCACAATCGGTGGCATTCAATATTACTGAAGCAAAGACAGCTAAAGATCTGATGGAAACCCTAGCGAAGTTGTATGAAAAGCCTTCAGCTTCAAACAAGGTATTTCTTATGAAGCATTTATTTAATATGAAAATGGTAGAAGGTGGATCAGTTACTGATCATTTGAATGAGTTTAATACAGTTACAAGTCAATTAACCTCAGTTAAAATTACTTTTGATGAAGAGGTTAGGGCTCTCTTGATTTTGTGTTCTTTGCCAGAAAGCTGGAATGGCTTGGTAATGGTTGTTAGTAATTCTGTTTCTGGTTCTAACACCCTAAAATATGATGATGTTATTGGTGTTATATTGAGTGAGGAAATTCGTAGGAAAAGCTCAGGGGCATCCACATCAGGTAGTGTATTGAACACAGAAAGCAGAGGCAGAACAAGAGATAGAGGAAACAACTCTGGAAATCGTGGGAAATCAAGAGGAAAATCAAAGGGAAAGAGGTCCGAATCTAAAGGGCCAAATGATTTCTGGTACTGTGGAAAACCAGGTCATAAGAAGAAAGATTGTTGGTCTCGGAAGAAAGATCAAGGAGACAAAAATGATGGAAACAAGGAGGCAAATGTGGTAAGTAACAAATCTGAGGAGGATGCTTTGCTCTTGTCCTTAGAAAGTATTGATGATTCATGGGTTTTAGATTCTGGGGCTTCATTTCATGCTACACCCCATAGAAGTTATTTTGTTGATTATGTCCAAGGGGATTTTGGGCTAGTTTATTTGGGAGATAATGAACCCTGTCAGATTGTTGGAAAGGGAAAAATTAAGATTAAGTTGCAGAATGGGAATCATTGGCTACTACAAGAGGTAAGACATGTTCCAAGGCTGAGTAGGAATTTAATTTCAGTAGGGAAACTGGGTGATGAGGGTTGCACAGTTACTTTTAATGATAAAAATTGGAAGGTTTCAAAAGGTTCCTTAGTAGTAGCAAAAGGTGTGAAAGTAGGCACCTTATATCTTTGTACAGGTCATACTGTTCCTTCTACTTTAATTGTTTCAGAAGATAATGAATGTTCAGGAACAGTGGCTGCAGTTGAGCAGGAAGAACATCAAACTGTTGCTGTAGATTTTGACACAGCACTGTGGCACAACAGACTCGGGCACATGAGTGAAAAAGGTATGAAATTACTTCATTCAAAGAAAGTTTTACCTGGTCTGAAATGTGTCAATATGGATTTATGTGAAAGTTGTGTTTATGGAAAACAAAAGAGAGTTAGTTTTGTGAAGAGTGGGAAGGAAAAGAAAAATGAGAGATTAGAGCTTGTGCATACAGATGTATGGGGACCAGCTCAGGTATCTTCCCTTGGTGGCTCTCTGTATTATGTTACATTTATAGATGATGCAACAAGAAAAGTATGGATTTATTTCCTTAGACAGAAATCTGATGTATTTCAAACTTTTAAGAAATGGAAATGCTTGGTTGAGACTGAGACTGGTAAAAAGTTAAAATGTCTCAGATCTGATAATGGTGGTGAGTATTGTAGCACAGAATTTGAAGAATATTGTTCCTCTAATGGTATTCGTAGGCAGAAAACTGTACCAAGGACTCCACAAGAAAATGGAGTGGCTGAACGCATGAACAGGACAATAATGGAGCGTGCAAGGAGTATGAGGTTGCATGCTAGGCTGCCCAAAAATATGTGGGCAGAGGCAGTGAACACTGCTGTTTATTTAATCAATAGAGGCCCCTCTACTCCTTTGGACTGTGGTATTCCAGAGGAAGCATGGAGTGGTAAGAAGGTGAGTTATTCTTTTCTCAAAACCTTTGGTTGTGAAGCTTTTGCACTTATAGATTCTGAAAATAGAACCAAGCTGGAAGCTAAGTCAAAGAAATGTGTATTTGTTGGGTATGGCATTGATGAATTTGGTTATAGGCTTTGGGATTTTGAAAATCATAAAATTGTAAGAAGCAGGGATGTCATATTCAATGAGAAAGTATTGTACAAAGATCTGTTGCTGCAGCATGAGAAGAAAGAAAATGACTATGTAGTACTGGATGATACTCCACAAGTTCATGTTCCAGTAGTTCCTTATGCTCCGCAACAACAGCAACAACAAATACCACACACCCCAGTGAGTGTTAGACGGTCAACAAGGCTAAGTAGACCTCCAGAAAGATTTTCTCCATCTTTGTATTCTATTCTGTTAACAGATGCTGGTGAACCTGAATGTTATAATGAAGCTGTGCAGGTGGATACAAAGCTTCAGTGGGAGTCTGCAATGACAGATGAAATGGACTCTTTACTGAAAAATCAGACATGGGATTTATGTAAGTTACCTGCAGGTAAAAGGGCTTTACAGAATAAATGGGTTTATAGGATCAAAGAAGAAGATGGAGGTACGAAAAGATTTAAAGCCAGATTAGTCGTAAAAGGATTTGCACAGAAACATGGTATTGATTTTGATGAGATATTTTCTCCAGTTGTTAAAATGACTTCTATTCGTATTGTTTTAAGTATTGTGGCTACTGAAGATTTGCATTTAGAGCAGCTTGATGTTAAAACAGCCTTTCTTCATGGTGATTTGGATGAAGAAATATGTATGGTTCAGCCACAAGGATTTGAGGTCAAGGGTAAGGAGAATTTGGTGTGCAGATTGCAGAAAAGTTTATATGGCTTGAAGCAAGCACCTCGGCAATGGTATATTAAATTTGACACTTTTATGAATGGGCATGGATATAGTCGGTGTCATTCTGACCATTGTGTTTATTTTAAGAGGTTGGATGATGACAGCTACATTATTTTATGTTTATATATTGATGATATGCTTGTAGCTGGGTCTAACATGGATCACATTAAGGGGTTGAAACAACAGTTAGCAAAATCTTTTGCTATGAAGGATTTGGGGGCAGCAAAACAAATCCTTGGTATGAAAATTTGTAGAGATAGGAAAAATAGGAAATTGTCTCTATCTCAGGCTGATTATATTGAGAAGGTGTTGCAACGTTTCTCTATGGAAAATGCCAAAGCTGTCAGCACACCTTTGCCTGGTCATTTGAAATTGACTAAGGATATGTGTCCCAAGACACCAGAAGAAGAGACTAAAATGTCTAAGGTACCTTATGCTTCAGCCGTAGGGAGCTTAATGTATGCTATGGTATGTACTAGGCCAGATATTGCACACGCAGTGGGAGTCGTTAGCCGTTATATGAGTAACCCTGGTATTGAGCATTGGAATGCAGTCAAATGGATTCTCAGATATTTGAGAGGCACATCTAGTAAGTGTTTACACTTTGGGGGTTCTACTACTACTGTACAAGGCTATGTTGACTCAGATTTGGCAGGAGATATAGATAGCAGGCGAAGTACTACAGGTTATATATTTACTGCTGGTGGGACAGCAGTGAGTTGGATTTCTCGACTACAAAAGGTGGTTGCTTTATCCACTACAGAGGCAGAGTATGTTGCTGCTACAGAGGCAGCCAAGGAGATGATATGGCTTCAATTCTTCATGGAAGAATTGGGACATCCACAAAAGGATAATTTTCTACATACAGATAGCCAAAGTGCCATTCATCTTGCAAAGAATTCTTCTTTGCACTCAAAGACAAAACACATACAGTTGTGGTACCATTTCATTCGATCAGTTTTGGATGATGGACAGTTAAGGCTGGAAAAGATTCATACTGATGATAATCTAGCAGATATGTTTACAAAGGTAGTAACAAGGGAGAAGTTGAACTCATGTTCAGCTTCAGTTGGTCTTCTAGACTAAACAACATAAAGGAACAACTGAGTCCAAGGTGGTTCAATCCAGTGGGAGCCTCATGTGGGTAGCGGTATTGCTACAGGATCAGTCTCCAAGTGGGAGGTTTTTTTAGTATAGTGTGGATACTGATCAGTCACCAAGTGGGAGATTGTTAGCTTGTGGTGACTAATCAGGAAAGTACTGTACACTTTTCCTCCCGACCTCGCCGGGGTTCGGGGCCGGGCCGGGCCCCGAGCGAGGGTTTGGGGGCGGCAGCCCCCAAGAGCGGGGGTTTGGGGGCGGCAGCCCCCAAGAGCAGGGGTTCGGGGGCGCAGCCCCGGAGGAAAAATTTTTTGAGGCCGACTACTTTTTTCGGTTTTTTGGGCCGACTACTTATAACTCATTCTAACCCTAAAGCAGGAAAATATTGTATAATATGGCTTAGGGTTAGGGATTTTCATGATGTATGATTTTAGTACTTGCGGCAGAATTGGGCTGTAAGGGATTACGGATTGTAATCAGGTTGTAATCACTGGATAATAATAATAATATTGGACTCGCTGTTGGTGGACGTAGCCCAGGGATTGGGTGAACCACGTTAAATCTGTGTGCCATTATGTTCTATTCTGTGTGGAATATTATTTTCTGATATTAGTTATATTTGCACATAATTGTTATTTCTGCCTTGTTAATCCTAACATGTTACTCAGTGGCTTCATTGCTCATCACCTTCTTAGTAATCTACTTCATACACGCAATCTTCTCAACCACTCTTCGTGCATGCATATGGATCTTCACAATCTGATCCACTTTTATACAATTCTTGAAGTGGTGCTAGATGTTCTAGAATCTTGTCCTCAAGTGGTGCAAGCATTGGTTATCCTTCCAATGTATATTTCATCCTTAATTATTATTTTCTAATCTCACCTTGTAATCATGTGTAATCATCATGTTGTAATCTCTGATGTTCTGTTATACGATCTCCTCAAGATTGGTAAACCATTTTCTATTCGGTGTCCAGATTCAATGTACTTAAAGATTCTTTCGATGTCGACCTGTATGCTCGATAACACATTTTCCTTAACTTGGTAACTTTCTTCTCTTCTCGGTTCAGTGCTTGGTAAAAATTGGTTCTCAGTGCTCAGTTATGCCTTGCTCAGTGCCTATGCTTGCTTCTTCTTTACCAAAATTCTCTATCTTCTAATTTCCTTTACCAAATGACTTTCTTTGCTTTACCAAATTGTCTTTTCTTTGTTACCAAATGACTTTGACAAACATTATGACTTCCTCATAGGTAATGACAAAAAAATCAACTCTTAGGAGTATCAATCTCCCATTTTGGCATTAGTTTGGTATGTTTGTTATAAACTTCAAAAACTTTAAAGTCATCAATAAAATTCAAATTTTTGTCCTTGTCCATTCTTCTTCCTCGGTAAACATATCACTCCCCCTGAAGTAATATCTCAGGTACATCTCCATACTCATATACATAGTACATACATAATATTCCTCTTTTTTGCATACTAATTCATTTATATATATCCCCCCTTTATATATCTATTCCCCCTTTATAACATAATCTTAATGTATATTCCCCCTTTTTTTAACAAAAATGCCAAAATATTTACTTATTGCTTATCCGGTGTGGGGATCTTATCAAAAATGATTTTGTACTTATCATGTGCATCCTTGAGTGATGCCTTCCAAGTTTCCTTCAGTGTCTACAACACTATTATCTGCTCACTTATATCTATGGTATGACTATCCATATTGTCCATAGCACTTACATCTAATGTTCTAACTAGATCTTTAGTCTTTTGAATTTGTCTCTGTAGTGATTCTATGTTTGAGATCAAAATTGTTTAGACTTATAATAGATCCACCCTGATTTGATTCTCCTCCTTTCTCAATTCAAATTTCACTCCTATCAAGAGCTTTAGCCTCTCATAATATTCTATAATGGACTTAACCTCGATGGAAATCTTAGATAATTGCTCGGTGAGATATTTTTCCACATTATTGTATTTTTCTTTTATCTCCTTTGTAAAATTAGATATCAAACAAATATTTTGAAATAATGAAATAATGGATTGCATTTCATGTTCCAATTCATTGATTAACTCTAAAAGAGTTACCTTGTCTAAAGAAATTGATTGAAGAAATTCTTCAATCACCTTTGTCTCCATATCTTTCTTGTGAAATTTCAGCATATATTCAGTAGTGTCAATTTTTGTCTGGTTAATATGACTGACAAGTTCTCTCAATTGACTGTATATCTCTCCTTTTTCATTTATTGTTTCCTCGAGTACAATTTCATTCAAAATACTTTTAATCTACTCCAAAATATCTATTTTCTACTTCTTAGCTATAAGCTTATCTTGAGCAGCTTTCCTCTTCAATAAATCACCATACTTAGAGAGTTCCTTAGGGCTCATTGTTAAGTAATCAACCTTTGGTATAAAAATTACTTCACTTATGTCAACCTCTTTCCTAGATTTTATCTTCTTTGACTTTCCCTTTGAACTAGATGCCTTCTTTGCATCTGATTGAGTAGATGTCTCTCTGGTTTTATCTTATTTTTATTTTTTTGTTCTTCTTGTTTCTTCTCTTCCTTCTTCTCTTGTGTTTCTTCTTTCTTCTCTTCTACCTTTTCCTTCTCTTTTTCTAGTTCCTATTGTTGCCTAGTAGTCTCAGTGGGGGTCACCAACTCTAGATTCTAACCTTGAGTAGATTCAATTTCTGTAGTTTTCTCAGTCTCCTTATTATCAATATCTTTAGCTGGCTTAGTAGGATTCTTAGCTTTGGTAAGTGCATCACCAGTCACCTCTATCTTAGGTAAATTTAAAACTTGAACAATTATAGGATCTTCTGCCAACAATCTGGCCTTTGCAGAATCATCTACATCCATAGCTTCTGTCTCTATGGCCTCGGTTGCCATGACATTTTCATCATTTTTTATTGTTTCATCCAAATCTTGTTCATTAATATCTTCTATTATGACTTATTCTTTATTTTTTATCAACTTAACTAGATTAGATGTATCCTTCTGTATTTTAACTCCTTCAATTATCAGTTGATCAATAGAAAATATCTTTCTCAAAAGATCATCGGTGTCTTTTTGTACTTCTTCTAGTTGACCAACCATAATGCTCAAATCTCTACCCTTTACTAGAAATCTTGTTGAATATTCTTTTAGTGTATCTTTTATTCCTCTTTTTTTCAGGTCTGGTATAGTGATTGCAAGTGACATTTATCTCATTTCTTTTTCAACAGCAAGAGCATATTGCCATCTGACATCTATTTTCTAATATAATTCTCCTTCAAGATATTGTGCCACTTCAACTGGTATCATTCTAAACTTATTTAGTATGGTAATGACTGCCTCTTCAATCTTATCATTCCTTTTGTCATACTTTAACTGTTGCATGACTTTAAGTGCACCATACTTTTCAAGTGTCTTGAGAAAATCTTCAAGACTTTTCATCTTTTTTCTTGGTGCAACATTAAATTGTGATAGGTCATTCGACTCATTATCACTCTCTTTTAGCAACTTCAATTTTCTTCTTGGCCTTCCAGTAGCCTTGTTTTATCTAACATAGGTTTTTTTTCATAAGGTTCTTCTACTGCTTTCTTCTTTTCTCTCAGTGTAGATGTAGACCTTGTAGATGGTCTTACACTGACTGGGTTAAGGGTTTCTTTCTTAACTTTTATCTTCTTCCCCTTGATCTATGAAGGCTCAACAACTTCTTCATCATCAACATCAATAATGCCTAAACTCTTGGATAATGCACTTATCATTTTACTTGTTTTCCTGATTGCTTTCTATATCAATATGCTTGCTCTTATTTTCTCCTTAACCTCTTCATATGTTCCATACCGAGTTGCACTCCTGTGAACTAGTTTCTCTAATAATCATTTTATTTGTATAGTGGTTGCATCTATGTTCACATTATAGTCCATAGGTGGTAACCACTCAGTTCTAGGTTCCACACCCCTTATGATACAAACATCAGTATCAAATTTAAAACACAATTCATCCTTGTATTCTTCCACTAACTGAGGTGGAATTTTGTACCTCTTGTGCATTCTAGATTGAAATTTACTGAAGTAATCATCCATAATAATATTAAAATTATCACCCATGCCTTGAATATATTCACTAATTTGATAAACGATGGGTTTATTTGTTTTCCAATGTAACTTCACCAACTGTGGGAAATGAGTTTTGGAAGTAAAATAATATAGATACCAACAATGGTCCAAAATTCAATGCATTTGTCTTTTCTTTCCTAATGGTCTTCATGTTGTCATCTAGTTTTTTTAATAATATCTCACACAAGTTAATCTTCATGTCCTTTTTAACAATTTTTTAGGCAATGTCTACAACTCCATGGGGTACACAGTCTACTCGAGATGATTGGAAAAAAATTTATGATCTAATATTTGATGCAAACTTCAATTTAGGATCCTCAACTTTAGATAGCTTTAGGCCTCTACCATCCCATTTAGCTTTGGTAAGATCACATAACTTGTTCTTACATGCTTGCTTGTAAGCCCTTGGTCTATCACTGACTGGAAATCATGTTACTATGTGTAAAACATCCTTTGCGATTTTTACCATCCCATCAAGCCACATACACTGATAATGTACTCTCCTTAACACAATTCTCATAGATTCATGTTTAAAAACTATTGGTACATGCATCGCATGGACCAAACCCTTGGTCTGCAAGTCTATGTGATTGCTCTTCAGATTTCCATTAACACACAAGTTTCTGCAAGATGAATCAATCTCTCCTTGAAAAATGTCTTTGATCTTGTAGTGGATGAAGGCACAAACATCTTCAATCAATATGACTCTTGGCGGGATCAAGGATAGGGCTCCAATTTTTTCATTTTCCACAGCAACGATGGGAGGAAGCTTATACTTCAGATTTATGAGGTCAATCTTCTCTACTACGACTGGTTTTTGCAACTTGGGTGCCATTTTGATATTGAAATAACTCAACAAATACTAGGTTCCAACTGAACAATAATTAGAATTGATAAATTCAGCTCGGTGAACACTAGAAATACCTCAAATGTTCTTGTAGATGTTCAGAATACTCAACTGAATGCTCATAATCACTCTATGATCTCATCTTTGTCAATACTCAAAGGTGCTCACAAAAGTGTAAAGTAAAAATGAACTAACAAATCCTCTATTTATAGTTTTTCATTTAGGTCAGGGCTTCCAATGGCTATAATATGCATTTAATGCTTCTTACCTAACTTTATTTTACCATTAACCAAACTACACTTTGCTTCATCGAATGCAACAAAATAGCTCAAACACTTTACCAATCATCATATGAAATGATAACTTCACAACTCATGTACAAATGCATCTTGATATGCTAATATGGATCTTTGCACTAAACCTAGGAATTGATTTAAGATAAAATTTAGGTTATCAGCTTCTATACATACCTTTGACCAATTAAGTGAAGATAGGTGCACCCAATCCAAACGATGTGGTTCCATCACTAGTTCCCAATTTTGTTCCATCATCTTGAGACTTCCTTCTCTAGGTCTTATTCATCTACTCTCTGATTTCATCAATATTAACTTGAGTTTTTACACTTGGTTGTTCCTCGGTTGAATCCTTATTTTGGTACATGTGGTCCTTGGATAGGTGACTGACTCTGTGACAATAGAAACAAGACATTCTAGTGTTTCTCCATGATTTCTTGTTGTTCATTCCATGTGTCCTAAAGTAGTTTGCATCAATGTGACCAAATATTCCACATGCAGTACAATTGATCCTTGTATTATAATCACATGGTATAGTAGGTCCTTGTCAGTTGTTTTTATCATTCTATTAGTTAGGGACCCATCTTTCTTTTTTCCTTTGTAACCTGCATTCTCCAGATTTATGACCATATCTCTTGCAGTTGTTACAATAACCTTAGAATCTTGGTTTCCTTGAATTGTTCACAACTCTTGATCTACATTCAAATGCCTTATGTCCAAACTTATTATAATTATAATAATAGCCTTTAAACTTAGGAGAATTTGGTGGATTGCCTCTCTTACTTCTATAAATGTTTTTTGTGTGTCCAAGTTTCCCACAATGATAACATGTAGGCTTCTTTGACTTTTGTGGGGTAGTAGCTTTGTCTCAGTTGGTTTCTTGTTTGGAGGATTCACCCTTCTTGGTAGTACTATTTTCATTATAATGAAGTCTAGAAGTGTCATTTGGTTGCCTTGATTTCTCATTTGTTCATCCAAAATCTTCAATCCTTCTTCATTTCTTTTAATGACTTCATTAGCATATCTTTCATATTTCAGATCATTCTTCAGATGTTCATTCTTAGATCTCAGTTCTACAATTTCTCCAACTTTCCTTGCAACATCTTGATTTGCAATAACAAGTTGATCTGTCAAATTGTAGTGATTTTGTGTCAACCTCATTATTTCCCTATCTTTCTCATCTAGTCTTGTATTCATTTGTCTTCTCTCTTCTTCATCAATTCTTTTTTCATCCTCAGCTTTCCCCTTTTGCTCCATGATTTCAAACATCCTTACTGACTATGCTTCTTGTTCTCTTTTCAATGTTTTCACCTGATCAGCTAGGTTCCTGTTCTCTCCAAATAGTTCTAATATGATAGCATCAGATCCATCAGACATGCTTCCCTCTAATTTTTCTTCAAGTTCCTCCACTTAATCTTGAGTATCTATCAACTGATGTGCAAGTTCTTTCCTTTTTTGATTAAATATTTTAATTTTATTATCAATTCTTCAATTTTCTCATTGTCCATCTTTAGTTCCATTTCCATATTGTAAATTACCCTTTTATACTTGTAGCTTTCCATCTTTCCAAATCTTTCCTCTCAAGTAGTTAAAATCCTCAATAAGAGACTTAGCTCTGATACCAATTGTTGGATTAGGTGTGGAAAGGTAAGTAATAAGAGGGGAGGGGTGAATCAGTATTGTAAAACACTTTTAAACTTATTTGAACTTTCTTCACAATCATTTACTAATTTCTTAACATTTGCATGCATCACATGAAATATATAAAACATGTAATAATCAAAACATAACATAAATATTTGGTATCATAGAAGTCCTTGTTAGAGGATTAAAATTGTGGTGGGGATGACATCCACAAGACTTCACTTTTGCAAAATAAAGTTTGCTCAGTTAGAGCTACAATACTTAGCTATTTCTAATAGCTTACCCTATTAAGAGTATTAACCCTATTAAGAGTCTAAAGACTACTAATTCTACCTTTTAAAAGGATTTTACAATTCTAATCTAAGAATTATACCTGGTTAAAGGATTTACAATTAAGATCTGCTAGGTTCTACTCGATTGAGAGACTTTACAAAATCTAATTACTCTTTAATTAGTAATACTAAAATGTCAAACTTGCATCAACATATCCTATTCAAACTATATGTGCTCATTAACTCATTACCTCATACTATGTATCCTTCACACTAACAATTCAGTACTCGGTAGATCTCAATATCTGACTATTCTTCAATGCTCTATTACTCAATGGCTTCACTGCTCATCACCTTCTCAGTAATATTCTTCATGAGTGCAATCTTTTTAACCACTATTCATGCATGCATATGGATCTTCACACTCTGATCCACTTATATACAATTCTTGAAGTAGTGCTATATGTTCTAGAATCTTCTCCTCAAGTGGTGTTAGCATTATTTATCATTCCAATGTATATTTCATCCTTAATTCTCATTGGCCAATCTCACCTTGTAATCATCATGTTGTAATCTCCAATGTTCTATTATACGATCTTCTCGAGATTGGTAAACCATTTTCTATTTGGTGTCCAGATTCAATGTACTTAAATATTCTTCTAATGTCAGCCTATATGCTCGGTAACATGTTTTCCTTAACTTGGTAACTATCTTCTCTTCTTAGTTCAACTCTCAATACAAATTGGTTCTCGGTGCTTGGTTCTACCTTGCTCGGTGCTTGTGCTTGCTTCTTCTTTACCAAAATTCCCTGTCTTCTAATTTCCTTTACTGAATGACTTTATCTGCTTTACCAAATTGTCCTTTATTCATTATTGAATGAATTTGACAAACATTATGACTTCCTCTTAACTAATGACAACAAAATCAACTCTTAGGAGTATCAGTACTTTCATATTTTCTAGAGTTTGAATTCATATTTTTTAGGACTGGATATATATATGGACCATATTCAAGTTTTGAGAATTTATACAAGTAGAGATAATTTGAATATTGGATATCTAGTCATTTATTTTGATGGTTCACTATTAATGGTTTTGATATAGTTTTTTTTGGAACCTTAAATTGATTCTACATTCTTTGTATGTATGTATTTATGTATAATGTCATATATGTATGAAATAGATTATGAAAGAGGTTACGGAGTTAGATATTGCTTTTAAATTGTATGTATGTGATGACATTAGTTAGATAGATATTGATTTTAACTTGTATGTGTGTACATGTATGTCATATATGTATGAAATAGGTTATATGAAAGAGGTTATGAAAGAGGTTCCATGTGTTAGGAATAGTCCCAAGAGATAACTGAGAGGGGGGGGTGAATCAGTTATCTACAAGATTCAATTGTTTATCCAAATTAGTACAGAACAACATTAAGCATAAACACAACAAGATAACACTTAACACAACACCAGATTTTTGGTTACGGGGAAACCCAATATAGGTAAAAACCCCAGTGGGAATTAGCACCCACTATAAACTGCACTAGAGTATAATGATCCATGTTAGAAGATCTTACAACCCTGTTAGTGTTACAAGTAGTGGTTTTTGTTGCACCAAAAGATTGACCTATTAATGCCTGATACAACCACTAGACTTATGGAAGACATAGGAGGCAGTTAATCCATGTCACAAATCCTGAGGGGAACACTGACCATTTTTGCAACAATCTCCCCCTTAGCGTTACCTGAGGGGATTTGAACCTATGACCAAGCTCTAATACCACTTGTTACAAGTAGTGGTTGTCATTGCACCAAAATATTGACCTGTTAATGCTTGATACAACCACTAGACTTATAGAAGACACAGGAGGTGGTTAAGCCATGTCACAAATCCCGAGGGGAGCGCTAACCATTTTTGCAATAGTTAGGAGTTGATATTTAAAATATATGAAGTACGGTGACTTGGTCAAAGGTTGTACCCTATTAGGGGTCTTTTACAAATAACCCTGTTAGAGGTGAGGACACACTGTCTGGGAGCACACTGATGAAATGGTGAAGGTTGCAACCTTCTGCACAATAGATACACACTATATCTGGATCTTGGTGAACTGTGAATTAGACCTAATGTCTTAATTAGTTCCAATGAATAGCATACACTCTCTAATTCTTCACATAGATCTTCAACTGATGATTGATATGGCTTTACTGGTTCAATACTTTTGCACTTTCTTATACTAACTCCATCATCGACAATCAACAACCACAACTGACCAGCTATAAGTAGCCTTCTCCAAAATATATAATCAAGTCAGCCTATTAGGACCTTCTTGAAATCATATTAGTGAAACAATAAAACTCTCCAAAAACAACTCAAATGGCTATACTAAGCATGCAACACAAATAGGACTGCACAACCTAATATGAGTAGACGCGTCACTTCACACTATCGGCTCCACCAAATTAACTAAAACTTAACTCTCAAGCCAAAATACGTTATGCACTCTTAACCAAACAACCTTATCTCATTACAAAACATGAAACCAAACACGCATACCATAATGATAGGCACAACTACATAAACAATATAAATATTGTCGGCTCTCAACAAATAATCTCTTGAAACTATAACTGGAAAATAGAAACATCATAACTCAACTTATACTGCACAACTAACTCTATGTCTATGAACATAGCTTCATTATTATGTCTACAACACAAAAATAAATGGACAAGGCTCCATAGTAACCATATTTTGAATTACATACAAAACTCAGCTTGCAACACTGTGAGGAACATTGTTGTTACAAACAACTGCACAACTATCTATACTGAGAATTAACCTTTCCATCTATGATATCATCCTGATAACATATCCATACAAAATATTCTCAAGGCTCTCTACATATAACTACAATGCATGCTACTTACCATATGTTGTCATCAATGACAAACATACAGTCAACACTGGCTTGCTAGCAAATCTCCAACAATCAATCCAAAAATATAATAACATTCTCCATTTCCTCATAAAATTCTCCATTTCCTCATAACATTCTCCATTTCCTCAACAACATACTCCCCAAAAATTAATTCTCCATCTACTGTTGAATGCTCTAAATATCTGTCACTACATCTTCTTACTATATACTTCTCCTTACTTCATACTCCTTAAAATAGATCAACTGTATTTTTTTTCATGACTATATACTCCCCCTTTAACATCAATGGCAAAGGGTGCCAAAAACAAATAAGCACAGGTACTACTCCTGAAGTAGAGTAGTCCACCATTCATTAGTCACTAAGGACTGATGCACTTCTTTAAACTCTAATCAGATCCAGGGAAGGGAATTACTCCCAACTTCTCCCTGAAATACTCAAATGTATCCTTAGGCAATGGATTTGTGAATATGTTTGCTAACTATTCTTTAGTACTCACATAATCTAACTTTACTTCTTTCTCTGCAACTTTCTCTCTTATAAAATGATATTTTATCTCAATGTGTTTTGTCTTTGCATGCATCATAGGGTTCTTTGACATATTGATAGTGCTAGTGTTGTCACAATGAATAACAATAAGATAATCAATATGGATTCCAAAATATTTTATCATCTGCTTGATCCAAATAATTGTAGAACAATTTAATGTTGTTGCTACATACTTTTCTTTTTTTGTTGATTGAGCAATACAATTATTCTTCTTGCGTGTACAAGTAACTAGTCTATCTCCAAGAAATACTTCTCGTCCTGAGGTTCTCTTTCTATCATCAACGCAACCTATCCAATCTACATCTGTATACACATGAACTTCTACATTCTTTGACTTAGGATACCATAAATCATACTCTATAGTTCCTTTCAAATATCTAAATATCCATTTGAATGCCATAAGATGACTTTGTTTAGGTTCAGCTACAAATCTTCCAACAATACCAACTGCATTAGAAATATATGTTCTAGATTGAGTAAGATATATGAGTTTACCAATCATAGACTTATATAGAGTCTTGTCTACTATTGTAGAATCATCATCTTTTGAAATCTTGCTTCCTGTTATCATAGGGGTTCTTACTGGCTTGCAATCATCCATCTTGAATTTCTTCAATATCTCTTTCACATATTTAGACTAATTAATGAATATACTTTTGTCTATCTGTTGTACATTCAATCCCAAAAAGTACTTGATAGGTCCAATCATGCTCATTTCAAACTCGCTCTGCATCTCTTTAGCAAAATCTGCACTAAGCTTGTCATTACCACCAAAAATAATGTCATTAACAAAAATAGCAACTAGTAATAATCCTTTAGAGGTCTCTCTTATGAATAAGTTACAATCTGATGCTCCTTTCTTGAATCCAATCTTTTTCAAGTAACCATCCAATATTTCATACCATGCTCTAGGGGCTTGCTTTAATCCATAAAGGGATTTCTTCAGTCTACAACCCATGTCAAGTTTATCTGATAAACTGAATCCTTCAAGTTGCTCTATGTAGACTTCATCCTTCAACTCTCCATTCAAGAATGTTGACTTGACATCCATCTGATATACTTTAAAGTCTTTGAATGTTGTATAGGCTAGAAATAACTTTATAGCTTCCAATCTTCTTACAGGGGAAAATGTATCAGAGTAATCAATTCCTTCTCTCTGCACATATCCTTTACATACTAGTCTTGCTTTGTTTCTTACTACTATATATTCTTCATTCATCTTATTTCTGAATATCCACTTGGTTTCAATCACATTTTTATCACTAGGCCTAGGGACCAATTCTCATGTATCATTCTTAACTATCTAATATAATTCTTCTTTCATTTCTTCATGCCAACCTGAATCATTACAAGCATCTTCAACACTTAAGGGTTCAATTTGTGAAAGTAAACATACCGCTTCATCAACTATTGAACTTTTTGCTTTTGATCTTGTCATGACTTAGTTGTTCTGATCTCCAATGATATATTCTTTTGAATGGTATCTAGATGTGAATTTTGGAACATTATGTGTGACTCTCTCATCTGTCTTTTGTGATTCTTCTTTACTTAATTTAGGTTCATTGATTAATACATCAATGGTGTCAAAAATTTCTTCAACATTTTCTTCTCTACTAATAGGTCTAGGTTCTTCTTCGATCATAGGTTCATAATCATAGAATCTCTCTTGAATCATAAAATTTTCATCAATCTTTACATGTGCACTTTCAATAATCTTCTTCAATCTCAAGTTAAAACATCTATAAGCTTTTCTTTTAGTAGAGTAACCAAGAAAAATACCTTCATCACTTCTTCCATAAAACTTACCAACACCATCATCTCTCTTGATGTAGCACTTTCTTCCAAAGATTCTAAAGTATTTTACTGTAGGTTCATTCCCAAACCATATCTCATAAGGTGTTTTGTATGCATCTGGCCTTAATTGAATTATATTGATAGTATAGACTACAGTATTGACTACATCTCTCCAATAAGTGTGTGCAACTTTTCCTTCAATCATGATAGTACATGCTATGTCAAGTATGATCCTATTTCTTCTTTCTACAATTCCATTCTATTGAGGGGTTCTAGGTGCACTCAACTATCTTTTTATCCCATGTTCTTCACAATACTCATAAAATTTATCAGAAGTGAATTCTCCTCCTCTATCTGATCTTAGACATTTTAAATTTAATCCAGACTCATTTTCAACTTTAGCTTTGAATATTTTGAACTTCTCATCTTCATATTTATCTCTTAAGAACACAACCTACATCATTCTAGAATAATCATCAACAAACAAAATAAAGTACCTTTCACCATAGTATGATCTTGTTTGAGTTGGTCCACATAGGTCTGTATGCACTAGATCCAATTTTTTCTCTGTTGAATTCTACTTGCTTTTGAATGAGTTCTTTACATGTTTTCCCATCACACATTCCATGCACATTGTATCAACTGGTCTTGAAATACTAGGGAGGTCTCTTATTGCCTTTACATTGCTTATCTTTACTATATTTTCAAAATTGATGTGACATAGTATTTTGTACCATAAGCAATTATCATCTACTTTTGCAACAAAACAACTTGCTTCTAAATTAAGCTAAAAAACATTACCTTTTGTTTTTTAACCTGATGCAATCATTACTCCCTCTTTGTTATTAATGATGCACTTGTTGTTTTTGAATTCCAACTAATATCCTTTGTCAAGTAACTGTCCAACACTCAGTAAGTTATGCTTCAAACCATCAACATATAGAACATCATCAGTGTTCTTCTTTCTGTTAGGGATTTTTGTTTTAGGACTAGAATGATACTTGAACTAGTGTTCCTTGAGACTGATTCCCACAAGAGAAAGACCTAATTGCTGAGGATTGGATAGGATCCTCCTTCATTTTTGAGATCCATAGACTCAGGCAGGTATTACCTTTTGATGATGACTATCTTTGCAATATTCTTGTGAGTGGACACTGATTAGCTTCTATTCTTCTTAATGCATAAACCTATAAAACACTTTGCATATGACTGTAATCATTTTAATGAAAACTTTAACCAAACAAAGTGTGACTGTAAATGAAGTAACAATCAGTTCTTTAAGGATTCTCATCCTTCTTCCTTTTAAGGAGGGACAGCCTAATATGATTCTCTCTTTACAGAATCAGGAAATATGAACTAAATGCCCTGGGCATAGTCCAATCTATCAAGTGCAATAAACATAAAAATAAAAAGGTATTGATAAATAATGTGAAAGTTTCAACTCCTCTTCTGAGATCAATGAAAGATACAACTGTGAGAAACAAATACCAAACCAGTACCTGATCCTAAGGGCAATAGAATCACAATGCAAATGAACAAGTAAACCATAAAAGAAATACAACAATATGCCTTACACACCAACTATAAATCCAAATAGGTTTCCTTACAAACTATTCTATTAACCAAATATTATCATCATCAAAGATCCATACAAATATATTTACTCTTCAAGATGAAATATAAGCACTTTTAATTCTTTCCTTGAAAGAAGCTCATAAAATAGTCAAGCAGGTTGCCTTACAACTGGTATATTTTAAATGCCTAACATGAAAAACATACAAGAGTAAAATACATAAGCAAAGAGACAACAACAATCTATGGCAGAAGTTGCAGTGTATTTGTATTAAAATTAACTTGCCACTTACATTCACAATTCCATTACTCAAAAGACCAGACACAAAGCTTGGTGATCTGCTTCTAAGCAATCTAATTCTATTTTCTATATCTTTTCAATCTCTACTCCATTTTCTACCAACCCTTACAATAATGAGTTTTCAACTCTATATAGCCTTTTCTCAACCACCTTGGAATTCCCTCATTAATGGGAATGCAACAAGCTTCGGGTGGTTGGAAAACCTAACTCTTTTTAAAGCATAAAAATACAACAACATATACAACCAACCCTTAGGTGGTGAAAGGAAAAAACTTCCTCGGACTATGGTACATCTTTAGCTGCTCAAAAATTGACACCTTCAACTGCAAATATTTATGATAGCTCCTTGATTTCAATGAGACATGGTGACCACCATTTTAGGCTAACCTACACAATTCTTGAATCATAGCTTATCAACCTTGTATTCCTTGAATTAGGTGTCAGGTGTGTCAGATGTCCTTTTCAATCTTCATCCAAAATGTCCAAATCAATTGCAGCAGATTTAGCCTTTTTGGGCTTTGTTTTTTCATCCCATGCAGTTACCTGTTCCTCTGACAGCCAATTAAAACCTTGGACAAGTTGTAGTTGGGATTTTTGTCTCTCCCATCTGGCATCTTTAATTACCTTAACATCTGACACAAACTTGGTGAGGTCCACCTTTTCTTTGATGGCTTCATCTAAGGCTTTGTTAAAGCTTTCTAAATCAACATCATTATCCTCACCTAAAAATGCCTCTTTCCTAGGTAGTAAAAGATCAACATCTGATCTCCAATTATCAAGGCTCTTTATTGTCCCATCTGTACTCAAAATCGAGGGGATGAATATGTTGGTACAGGAGCTGAGCATGGCTATCTTAGCCTTAATCAAATTTGCTTTACCCTTGAAAAGTTGTAAAATGGCTTTAATTCTATCAATCTCCTCACCAACTCCTACAACTGTCTCCGGTATGTCACTCCCCATAGATTGAGCAAAAATCAATCTTTCAAAAAGTGGTGCTCTGACAAACCACACTGTATGAAATCCACTCAAAACTTGCACATAATTATTGACCTCCTTTTGCAATTCTGGCAATTTTCCATAAGCATTATGAACTAGGTCAAATTTATCCTTGATTGTATTCAATCTGTGCTGCAAAACACTCAACAGGGCTTGCAATACTACCTCATTCTTCTCATCATTGATCTTCTTCAATTCAGCTACCACCTCCTCATCTATCATTCCTTATGACTCTTTTAATGCTGGTTGTTCAGGAGGTGCAGGGGCTACTACAGGAGTATTGATAATTTGTAATTGCAGCTCCTCCACCTGTTTCTCCAATGCTATAACTTTTATTATCTGCAAGTCCCTATCCTTCACCAAGGCACTGTAGTCCTCCAAGAGGTTGCCATATCTCTCTGACAACTATTTAGTTTTATCTTCATTTAATTTTGCAAATTGGGTCAAAACCTAAGAAATTTCCAAGTCCCCTGTGTTGTGGATAGACGACACAATTTTGTCCCCTTCTATTTGTTCTTTCACATTCAAAATTTGTGGTTTCTTGTCTTTAGGATAAAGACTCCACATGGCTAAAGCCTGACTTTTTGGGCTATACCCAAATCCTCTTATTATGTCCCCTACTTGGGTTTCTGATGACAAAATGACATCTTCTTGCCTCTTTATTTGATCAATTATGAAGTCAGTATACAAACTCCACCCAGGCACAAGCACCATGTTGCTTTTTCTTACTAATTCCCTGGCCTCATATGGAGTAAGAGTTTCACTCCCTAGGTCATATTCCTTCAATTGTTGCAATGCCTCCTCCAGCACTTGACCCTCCTCTGTTATTTGTACACTTGAGGCCACTTGTTGTTGTTTATGCCACAGCAAAAAACTTTTGAATTCCTCAGAATTCACAAAATTATCATCCTTCATGAAGGCATCTTGTTCAATTAATCTTTCATCTTGGCCCAAGGCCAGAGGTAATTCCACATCTTGTGTCTCATACCTTCTTTGCCTTTTTGCTTCTCTAACTACCTTCGTGATCTCATGATCATGGAAACTGGCTCCAGGATAAAGGGCACTTACCCTATCTTTTTTCTTCCTCTCTAAAATCTCTCCAGTCAACAATTTTTGCTTTTTCTTTTGAGGCTCAACAGTATCCTCAGAACTGGGAAATTCAGCAAGATCTACATTTTCTTTCTCTTCTCCAGGCCCTTCGTCCATTGGTTGTTCCATAGTGGGTGGACTATATATGGGATAGCCACCATCACTATCCTCATCACATTCTGATTCTGAATGAGCCTTTTTGCCCTGATTAGCATCATCAATTTGATCCTTCATGGATTCAACTAATGTATCAAATTGAGCCATCAGTTTCTCAAGTCTTTGGAGGTAAGGCAAAGTGGGAAAGAAGCCCCCAAATGCCAATCCTTTTCCTTTAAACTCCTTCTCAATTTTGTGCAACCGATCCAATTGCCAAATTCTTTTCTCCACTTCATCATCTTCAATGATGTTTCTGATCACATCCTCTTCAAGATACTCTTCATGTAGCTTATTGAAAAGAATGGTAGGCATGTAGTATTTCCTTGCGGCAGCCATGAAACCTTCTGTATCTACATACCTATGTGAAGCTGCAAACATCTAGTATTTCTCTAACTAGTCATTCACCTTACTGAAGGCTCCCTTTCCAATTGTAATATAGTGCACTTTGAAGTGCTGAGGAGTGAGAGTCCCCTTTCTATGGGAAGCCAAGTGTTCTTTTTCTATCGACATGAGTTGCCAAACAAACTCTAGAAATGCAACTCTTGGTGGAACATAAAATGGAAGTAGATGAGGAGGCTAAGGGCATCCATAAACCCTAATCATCGTATAGCCCTTCTCATAGTAAATGTCTCCCCAATTGTGACCTTTGGTCCAATTATGAACAAACTGTTGGGGTCTCACCAATTGCAAGACCTTGGTGGATAATCTAGTACAATTAACTCCCAAACTCCAGAGAATGGGGTACACAATCTAGTTCTCAAAGGCACCAAAATCTCACCTAGGGCAAGAAGGGCTCCAAACTCCTAACCAGAATTGTACTAGGTTAGGCTATCCATTCCACATCATTTGTGGTTTGAGATCATTCAGATTTATAAGACCATAGTTGTGATACACAATTAGGTGCATCAGCAGGGAGTAGTGCATGAATCTGGGTGCAGAACCAGAGGTGAAATTCTTCAAGGATAGAAAACCCTCATGCATCTTTTTTATTACATAAACAATATAGTCATATCCTTTTCTCACCATACGGCTCTATGAATCCATCACTAACATCAAAATATCAAATGTAATCCTCTCAGGGCCCGCATCAATTCCCAAAACTTGGCATATCCCATATGCAATGTATTTTATGTAAAACTTCAGGTCCTTGTAAGCATACGGAATCGACCCGGCCATAGGTGTAATATAATTTCTATTTTCCTTAGGCATATGACTCTTAATCTCCCTAGAGACCAAAGTAGCCTCCCTAACATATCTGTTCGCTTGAGCCTGCAAGTTAATTTATGTGGCCATTGGAAATTGAATTCTGAAAGCATTCATGAAAGAATTTCAGTCCAGGGTCACCAAGGGTGAACCATCCTCTTTTCTAATGGTCTTTGAGAGAGGATCATATCTCTGAGATAGCATGAGGAGTAAGTCCACATCTAGAAAAACCTCCGGGACAATCAATTTGGCTAACCCTGAAGTCCAAGGGTTTGAAATCGGTATGACACTATCACGATTCTTGTAGAAATATGTAAATAGGCACATGCCTGTGATCTCTAGAGTTCTAGCATCCCTATAGTAAGCTAAGTCATCGACAAAAATGTCATCACTGACCTTCTTATTTTGGGACGAACCCGGCAAGAGAGTGAGAAATTCATCCAAGAAGCTTTCTTTAACTTTCTCCTTAGACCCCTGGCTGCTGGAAGCTCCGCTTGCTATCACCTGACTCATCCTGACTGTAGCTCTAAAAATTCCTCTACAAATTCATTGATTACACTACAAGTTCAGAAAACTTAGAAAACCTAGCACTCTGTACTTCTTCAATAAGCTTCGTAATTCTCAAATGAGCCACCTCTAACTATTTTAACCTGTAGTATTGAATGCGCCACCATTTATGACATCTCCAGCTATCAAAAGGTCACTTCCGCCATTACTTCGGCACACACAAGGTTTTAATTTACTAGCCGTAGCTAGAAATTTTTTAATTCAAACATTCTGAGATCTGGCGACTGAAGGAAAAGATGCATAGTCATTTTCTAATATTGGTGCCTTTAGAAAAGTATTCTAAGATCTGGTGACTAAAAGGGATTCTCGTAGTCACGGAACACTTTTGACTTTACAAACTTTATTTTGAGATTTCCCGACCTAGCCATCTGGAGATCTAGAAATTGAAGGGAAGAAACCTTGATATATCTTTTCTAGAGATCTGATGACTATAGCTGAAACTATAATCGTGACAACTTTATTTATTCTTTAAAACATTCAGTGATCACCCGACTTGGAGATCCAACGACAAGCCTGAAGTCTCATAATCTCATAAAACTTTGACTATTTGACTTTTTATCTGAGAATATGTGACTACCATTGATCTCATTCCTCATTTCATCTTACGGCCCACATTAAGTCACGAGAGATTTTCACAACTAACCGCTTGATTCAGTGACCCAGAGATAACTGTGTCATTGAATCGCTGGAGGTTTTCTACTTAACTGTCAGGAACTTGAAATCACATGACCACATAGTCACCATATCATTGAATACAATTATAATTGCTAGGCCTTAACCATTACATTAACCTTCACTTGACCTCAGGCAAATCTGGAGACTTGGTGACAAAGAGGTTTCACTAAATCTCACAATCTTTCACTTAACTGGGGTTTAGTCCCAAGAACACACAACTGAGGCATTCTCCAAGTCATGAGAACATTTCTTAACTCTGAGTTACATTTGGAGATTAAATATTGGTCGTCGATCAAAACCTCATCTTATGACTATCATCAAGTCTGACAATCCTTTATCACTTAACCACTGCATTCGGAGATCTGGAGACAACCGCGTCATAGAATAACTAACCGTGCAAGAGATAGCCACCAACATTTGGAGATAACATGACCAAAGGAACTCTCAATCACTGAATGAAAAGACTGACCATGAGGGGATCATGAGATCTGGAGACAACCGCCAAAGAGGACCACTGTTCCATCTTGAGATTCAACGACTAAAAGGAGAACTCATAATCGCCGAATAAAAGACCACTTTAATAAAACATCTCAAGATTGCCCGACCATAGGTAAATTCAATTTGGAGATCATGTGACTATAGTCCCTTAGTGATAAATCTGATACAGCAATCGCTATATCTCAAGAAAACAATGTGAGATCTGGAGACTAAAAGGGAAAAGCTAAATCGTTAGATAAAAAGGAATATTCTGAAAGGCTCATGAGATCAGGTGACAAAGGCTTTCGAGCATTCACTAAACAAAAGGGAATATTCCTAAACCTTAAGGAGATTCAATGACTAAGAGGAAAATAGAAGCACACATGCTTATTTTGAGACTTAAGTCATCCGATAAAGTAACAGGAGATTAGAACGTTAATGACCAAAACTAGGGTTTTTTCTGATTTTCAAAGGCAATTAGACCTAGCAAACCCTAAAGACTACAATTTTTTCAGGATCATCCATAAATCTAGGGCAAAAAACAAAAAATGAAACTTCTAACCAACACTTTCCATCCAAAGTGATATCTCATCTACCTATGATAGGTTTAGGAGTGTTGTCTCTAAATCTAACCATGCCACCTTTGTACTTATCTAGATCTACAAATATGTCTTTGTCTCCAGTCATATGATGTGAACATCCTATGTCAATGATCCAGTTTGTTCTAATGACTTCTTGTGAAATTAATGCTAGCTCTTCTACTTTCTTTTCATCTTCAATATCCATGTCATCAAACATTTTCTCCATATCTTTAATTGAAATAAATCCAATTTCATCTTCTGTCGAATCTTCATCTATTACTCCATCTTCAGCATAGTAACATTTATTTGTATACTTGGGCTTGATTAGTTTTGTACTTTTTAACTCTTGTAGGACACTTGGATGCAAGATGACCAATCTTGTTACATGAAAAGCATTTAAATGGTAACTAACATTCATATTTCCCTTTTCCTTTTCTTTCTTTCTTAGCAACCATAGCAATGAATTCTTCTAGTTCTTTATCATCATCTTCATCATCAAAATTACCAGAGGTGTTCAAAGATTTCTTACCATGGACTGAGGCTTTGAATGTTGTTTCACTTTTAGGCTCTATCTTCAATCTTGATATCTCGAATGTTGAAATCTTGCTAACTAAGGTCTCTCTTTTGAAGTCTTTTGAAAACTACATAGTCTCATCTAGGATGTTTATCTTATTCTCATACTCTGTTGTCAAAGTAGTCATTAATTTGTCCATTATGTCTTCTTCTGAGATCTCTCCACCATTGTTTCTAATTCCTGCAACTAGTTCATTAATTCTTTTATTATAGGCTCTGATGTTCTCTTCAGGTAGCATTTCCAAAGTATTATATCTTTTCTTCCATGTTTTTATATGTGCATTCTTGTCTTGGATATCTCCTTCAAACATGTCTTCTAGATACTTCCATATTTTGTAGGCTTTCTCTACTTTCTTGATCTCTAAAAACTCACTATCAGATAAGGCACTGATAAAGGATTCTTTGGCAATTACATTTTGAGTGAACATTTATTTTTGTTTAATAGTTGCATAATCTTTGGAAAGATATTTTAGAGAGGGAACCTGAACATCTTGAGTAGATACTTCAAGAATCTCAAAACCAATGCATTGCAAATGTGTTATAATTTTGTTCTTCCAGTCTAGATAATTATCTCCATCAAACTTAGGAATTTCTTTTCTAAAGAACTCCATCTGATCAACCTCAAGTTGTTAAACTTTTTCTTCAAGGCACTTGGCTCTAATACTAAATGTTTGGAATAGTCCCAAGAGATAACTGAGAGCGGGGGTGAATTAGTTATCTACAAGATTCAATTCTTTATCCAAATTAGTACATAACAACATTAATCATAAACACAACAAGATAACACTTAACACAACACTAGAATTTTGGTTATGGGGAAACTCAAAATAGGTAAAAACCCTGATGGGAATTAGCACCCACTATAAACTGCACTAGAGTATAATGATCCATGTTAGAAGATCTTACAACCCTATTAGGAGTTGATCTTTACAATATATGAAGTACAATGACCTGGTCAAAGTTTGGACCTTATTAGGAGTTTATCTTTACAATATATGAAGTACAGTGACCTAGTCAAAGGTTGGACCCTATTAGGATTCTTTTACAAATAACCTTGTTAGAGGTGAGGACACACTATTTGAGAGCACACTACTCAAATGGTGAAGGCTGCAACCTTCTGCACAATAGATACACACTATATCTAGATCTTGGTGAACTGTGAATTAGACCTACTATCTTAATCAATTCCAATGAATATCATATACTCTCTTCTTCTTCACATAGATCTTCAATTGATGATTTATATGGCTTTACTGGTTCAATACTTTCACACTTTCTTATACTAACTCCATCATCGACAATCAACAACCACAACTTATCAGCTATAAGTAGCCTTCTCCAAAATATATAATCAATTTGTCCTATTAGGACCTTCTTGAAATCATATTAGTGAAACAATACAATTCTCCAACAACAACTCCAATGGCTATACTAAGCATGCAACACAAATAGGACCGCATAACCCAATATGAGTAGACGCATCGCTTCACATTGTCGGCTCCACCAAATTAACTGAAACTTAACTCTCAAGATGAAATACATTATGCACTCTTAATCAAACAACCTTATCTCATAACCAAACATGAAACCAAATACGCATACCATAATGATAGGTGCAACTATAGAAATAATATAAATATTGTCGACTCTCAACAAATAATCTCTTGAAATTGTAACTGGCAAATAGAAACATCATAACTCAACTTATACTACACAACTAACTTTGTGTCTATGAACATAGCTTCATTATTATGTCTACAACACAAAAATAAATGTTCAAGGCTCCATAGTAACCATACTATGAATTACATACAAAACTCATCTTGCAACACTGTTGTTACAAACAACTACACAACTGTTTGTACTCAGAATCAACCTTTGCTTCTATGATATCATGCTGATAACATATCCATACAACATATTCCCAAGGCTCTCTACATATAACTACAACACATGCTTCTTACCATATGTTGTCATCAATGAGAAATATACAGTCAACACTGGCTTGCTGGAAAATCTCCAAAACCATGATGTGTGTGTGTGTTGAATTATTTAGATTAATTTCTTTTAACTTGTGTGTGTGTGTGTGTGTGTGTGTGTGTGTTTTGAATTAGTTAGATTAATTTATTTTAACTTTTGTGTGTGTGCGTGTGTGTGTGCATGTGCGTGTGTGTGTGTGTGTGCATGTGTGTGTGTGTGTGTGTGTGTGTTGAATTAGTTAGATTAATTTCTTTTAACTTGTATGCATGTATTTACATGGCATTAGTTAAGATAAATTGCTTTTAACATACACATGTATGTACATGTATGGCATTAATTAAGATAAATTGTTTTTAACTTACATATGTATGTACATGTATGACATTAGTTAGGAACTTTAATGTATGTATGTATGGCATTATTACTTTGTAGATTTACAATAAGACATTGTACTTTATACTTTGTATATTTCTAAATATATTATAATTTACAATAAGACATTATACTATGTACTTTGTAGATGTCATAATTTACAATAAGGCTTGTACTTTGTAGATTTTTTAAATTATAAAATTAACTTATATATAATAATTCTATTTTTCTTTTGATCTCGCACTTATTAAAGTATTAATTCTGAATCATTACGATTTATCCTATTATATTAATTTAATCTTTCTCATTTAATGCTTCAACTTCAACATTACTTGTAAATTATGACTATATAGGTAATTTATAATGTTGTCTTTTTACTTTTTCTTGTTATATTATAAGGATTAAATTGAGTAAGTTGACTCCATTAAACAAAGCCTTAATCTTAAAACTTATTCAATTTAAAACAATCCTAACTTATAAAACATACATACTTACAATCACAAGTATAACTTGTGCAATCATAAATAATGTAACTAAAATCTAATGTAAAACACACACAAATGAACATGTGAAATGTCTAAAATATATGTATCTAACACATGAAATGTCTAAAATATATACATGTGTAACACATGAAATGTGTGAAATGTTTAGAATGTATAAAATAAGTTTAGAAAATATGTATGCATGCATGCATATAAAATAAGTCCACATAACATGTATATCTTAAATATTGAGAGAGAATCTACAAATATCTCTTATTCTTTCCCTAACCTAATCTCTAATCTTGATCCACGACCTACTCTAAGGACCTACATTGTACACAAGCTATGTTAAAAAACTTGTATATATGGATCTACATGGTGTACATGTAATTATTTAAATACTTAAAAGAATAAAAGAAAAACACATGTTTATATATAAATTTACCTTGTATCCTGATGAATAGGATCATTAGTTGCCTCCAAATCTCCATAGGTAGCACCCATCATAATATCATGTAATATATATAAAATGCATGCTTAGTTTATGTGTGTGTGTGTGTTTAACAATCAAAATTTGAAAATTATAGCAATCTATCTATACAATTAAATCAAAATCAAATTTTGGTTTCTTACCATATTTGTAGCATCTAATGCTCACCCGATCAAACTCAAATCAAAAGAGTGTAACGATAATATATTTGGATCAACATCCTCATCCATAAGTGGAGATGAATTTGATCTGCATTGTACTCCTATTGTTTGAGCTCTAGGGGAGAGAGAGGCATAGAATGAATCAATGTTTGGATCATCATAAGGATTATATGATTAAGAAACCTCAATTATATGAAGTATCTCATCTCTAATAATCATTACCTTTTCCCTATTAGGAAAGGAAAGGGTATTTTGCAATGTACGCTCTAGCTCATCTAGGGCATGTTGCAATCTCTCAATAGTCTCATTATGAATCCTCTACCTATCCTAGGGATTTTTAAAATACTGATGTGAGTTATGCTCTCTCCTATGGTGCACACTCTATAATGAATCATGATGTTGTAAACCACTACGAGATGCCATGATGATATATATGAAAATATATGTACCTGGATGTGCATACATTATACAATTTAAAAACAAGTTCATAAATTTAGAACTATATATACATAGCATCAAGGTAATGCAGGAGCATATTGGGTTCTTGGAAATCATGTATCACCAAAAACATGTTAGAGTTTCTATATGTTCTTAGTAGCTTCTTTTGGGCTCTTGGTGAAGCATTCTTTCTTTCCACCGATGGGACTCAATTGTTGCTCAATTCAGTTGTTCACCGAGTTGGTTCAGTTGTTCACCAAGTTGGTTCGGTTGTTTACCGAGTTGGTTTTGGTTACTCAATAGTTTTTCTCACCGAGTGGTTTATTTTGGATCTTTGTTGAGGCCGACTTGTGTATTCAATTTTGGTCATGGAGTTAATGGTTGCCTCGATCATTGAGAACTATTTGGACCTAAATCTAGGTCATCCCTTTCTCCAATGTTGGATCTAAAGGATCTTTAGAGCCAACCTGTTCGGTGGAATCTTGTATAAATAAGAGTAGTATGTTATAGATATGGGGGTGGATTTAGAAGATAGAATTTAAAAGGTTGGCAGATCCTCACATGTATGAGGACTGTTTATATTTGATTTATGATTGTATTTGATCATAATCAGGAAGGCCTTACAACCTGGCATATATGAAGTCTATCATTAATAATATATGAGTTTTTCTACATTCTCTCTCTCCCTATCTTGTGTTGTTGCTGAAAGTAGGTTGGTAGTTGGGTGTTCCTTTAGCCCCATCCTCCTTCCCTATTTGCATCAGGTGGTATACTTTGGAGTGTTATTTATGCAAGAAAGTTGGTAGTTGGGTGTGCCTTTGGCCCCATCCTCCTTCTCTCTTTGCGTTAGGTGGTATTAGATTGAGGTTAGATCTAGTTCCTTCTTGTAAGCCCTAGATGATATCTTGTTGTGGGGTGGCAGATTGTGATATAACTTGCAATTGTAGAGGGTTTCAAGATGGTTCATGGCAGGCTTAGTGGATATGTTGAGACAAATTTCTACTAGATTAGAAGTTGTTGAGACATCCCAACATAGAGGAAGACATCTTGAGGATGTTAGTGATGAAGAAGCCAAGGATCAACATGGTGAAGTAGAACCCGCAATTGTGATGGATCAAGGTAAAGAAATACTTTTGAAGGCATTAACAAATTTGAAGGTTACATCGCATTTCAATCCTCCTGAATATAGTGGAAGGTTGGATTTGGATGAGTTGATTGATTGGATAACCGAGATGGAAAAGTATTTTAAATATAAAAATGTTTCAGAGGAGAAGAAGGTGAAAATTGCAAGTACAAAATTGAAAAGTCATGCATCCTTATGGCGGGAGCATCTACAATTGGGTAGAAAGAGGAAAAGCAAAGACAAAATCAAGGTATTGAATAAGATGGTGAATAAATTGAAAGGAAATTTTTTACCTTGTGATTATTAGAATAACCTAGTTAGAAGAATGCAAAGTTTGAGGTAGAAAGATAGCTTGGTAAAATATTATACTGAGGAATTCTATAGATTAGACATTAGATCTGGACATATTGAGGATGAGGTAGAAAGAATTTCTAGATACCTGAATGGGTTAAGAGTTTTTATTCAAGAGGAAATCAATTTGGTTAAGTTGGAAAGTATTGAAGAATCTTATCAGTTTTCCCTGAAAGAAAAGGAGAAATTGAACAAAAGACATGAGAAAAGACAAAGAGGAAGAGGTAGATCTTATGGTTAAAATAGTAGATCTGATCAAGACAAAAAAAATTAGGATAAAGGCAAGATTGAGTGGAAAGGTGAAATTTATTCTAGAGGAAGAGGTAGTAACTACCGAGGTGGCTATGGTAGAGGTGGATTTTGAGGAACTTGTTACAATTGTGGATGAGAAGGACATAGATCATTTGAGTGTACACATGTAAGCAAGAAAGTCGGTAGTAGTAGAAATGCTTTTGTGCAAGAAGACTCGATGAATGAACCAGAGAAGGAAAATAACTTGATGGTCAGAAAAGCATTATGGACTAAAAGTAATAAGGAAGATCTAGTAAGAAAAAGTTTTTTCAAGACCACATGTAGAGTTATTGATAAAGTGTGGAAGGTAATCATTGACAATGGAAGCTCAGAGAATCTGGCATCTGAGGAAATGGTTGCAAAGTTGTAGCTAGAAAGGTTGAAACACCTGAAGCCCTATCAAATTTAATGGATCGAGGATGAGCATACACTATTGGTAAGTGAACAATGTTATGTGAATTTGAGAATTGGAAAGTATTATGATAAGGTGTTGTGTGATATTATGCCTATGGATTATTGTCATATTTTTTTGGGTAGACCTTGGCAATATGATAGACATGCTATATATGATGGGAGATTGCATAAATATACTATTTGGGCTTATGGGAGAAGGAAAATCTTGTTACCTTTGATTGAAGAATCTATTGGTAATGTTTATACATCCGTGAAAGTTTTTTTGATGGGAGGAATAAATTTTGTTAAGGATTCTATATTTTAGGTTGTGGATAGATTTTCTAAAAGGGCACATTTCATACCCTATAGGAAACCATCAGATGTAGTGTATATAATAGATATTTTCTTTAAGGAGATAGTCAGATTTCATAGATTACCGAAGAGTATCATTTCTGACCGAGACAGTAAGTTTGTTGGTTATTTTTGGAAGACTCTATGCAAAAATTTGGGTACCGAGTTGAAGTATAGTTCTACATTTCATCCATAGACTGATGGACAGACATAAGTTGTAAATAGAAATTTGGGTAATCTGTTGAGATGCTTAGTTGGAGACAAACCGATTAATTAGGATTCTATGTTGGAACAAGTAGAATTTGCATACAATAACTTAGTGAATGGGAGTACTGGAAAAACACCATTTGAGATTGTTTTGATTACTAGAAAAAATAGGTTTTGAGGGGGTCCTGAAACCCTTTACAATTCTAGCCACAAAAGATCGAAAGAAGTTACATCAACAAAAAGAAGCAACAATAGTGAACAACCCATAGAAGGGCAACACGGGTAGCAAAAGACAAGAAAATAGGGTAAAACCATCCCAACAGCCAAAAAACTAGCATGGGAGCCAGCTCAATTAACAGAGTACATAGCCTCAAATTTTTCTTCCAATTTCCTTTCAATTCTGGCCTAGATATTGTCCATCCTCCCAATGACCTGTTTCAGTTCTTCAACATTCTTCTTCACATAGGGAGATTTCTTCTTGCTACTCACATGAGTTCTAGAGTTGGGCCCACCAGTGGTCTCCAATGCATTATTTTTGTGATCAATTTCCTCATCAAGGTCATTGTCTAGCATGTTGACCAAGGCTTTGAGATTAATGATGGAGGATTTCATACTATCCTTTCTATATTGGAGGATATCAATAATCATGCTCTTCATGTTATCCATCCTTTTTTGTACCTCAGAGATAGAAAAATTAGAGTTCTGCACAAAGTTACCCTCATTGAGCCCTGCTTCCAACTTCTCCTAAAGATTGGTGTTAATGGCCTCAAGTTTCCTACATTTGAGATTAAGCCTTTTTATCTCATGGAAGCACCATTTATTGAATTTGAAAGAGTATAAATCTTGAGCTTTAGTAGTTTGAAGGGCACCAATAGTGACTTCCTCCTTGTTGTCAAAGTCCTCAAAGATCAATTTAATGGAGGATTCTCTAATCCTTATTTCACTGGTATCCTTGCTCTCTTCATCAATGTTCTCTTGGGTATCTTGGGAAACATGCACATCATGCCTCATTCCAGCCACAAACTCCTCCAGAATGGCCACCTCCTAAGTTTGGAAATTCCTTTCAAGGTTATGCATCTCGATATAGTGGATAGCAATATCAACCAAATCCTCAAGGTTTTGAGAGTTATTAACTAGAATATCTTCATCATTCATAATATCTTGAGACTTGCCTTCCAAATTGATAGTGTCCTCCTTCTCCTTACCACCCTTTTTCTCTTTATCATTTTTCTTAGAAGCATAATCAACCTCCTTATTTTGGGTAGTATCATCATCCTTCTGCTAGGTACCATCATCACCTTTTGATATTTTTAATGGCAAACAACTAAGAGGTATATCAAATTTGAAGAACATTGCTGGAGAAGAAAAGAGAAGTGTTAAAGGAGAAGAATTTGCTAAGTTCATGAAGATATTGCATGAGGAAGTGAAACATAAGTTGGAACATAGTAATTAGAAATACAAGGATAGAGAAGATAGGTCAAGAATACATAAGATTTTTTTAGTTGGAGATGAAGTAATGGTTCATCTAAAGAAAGGAAGATTTCCTGTTGGAACCTATGGAAATTTGAAGATGAAGAAATTTGGTCCCTACAAGATATTGAGAAAGTTTGACAGTGGAAATGCTTATGAGATTGAGTTACCTGATGACATGGATATATCACCTATATTCAAAATTGTAAACTTGTATGAATATCATGAATATGATGAAGAAATGACAGTACCGAATGATTATCCTAAGAAACAAACAAAAGAAGTTGAGAAGATTTTGGAACAAAGAGTTGGTAAGAGCACAAGAGGAAAAGAGTACATGGAATATCTAGTGAAGTGGATGAACAGACCAATTGAAGATAGTTCATGGATTTCATAATCCGAGTTGGATTCAGCTTGAGTTGTACCTACTGCATGATTTGGAGAATCATTTCAAAACAACCTTGGGTGTCTGATGTAGGAGCATGTTGGGTTCTTGGCAATCATGTATCACCAAAAACATGTTAGAGTTGCTAGATGTGCTCGATATCTACTTTTGCGCTCTCGATGAAGTATTCTTGCTTTCCACTAACAGGGCTCAGTTCGGTTGTTCACCGAGTTGGTTTGGTTGTTCACTGAGTTGGTTTTTGTTACTCGTTAGTCTTACTCATTGAGTGGTTTATTTTGGATCTTTGTTGAGGCCGACGTGTGTATTCATTTTTGGTCACGGAGTTAATGGTTGCATCAAGCATTGAGAAGCATGTGGACCTAAATCTAGGTCATCCCTTTCTCCAATGTCAAATCTAAAGGATCTTTAGAGTCGACATGTTCAGTGGTGTAGTACCTCACCCCTAGTCTAATTTTATAAATGTTGTAATTAATCTAAGATGATAGATTATATGTTAGGAATTTGTTGATGCTTATGATTATACTTACCCCATACTTGCATGTGTATGGTTGAGGTGTTTTTTTTACATTTTTGTTTGACGTTCTTGATGTGGTTGAGGGACAGAGTCGTAGTTACTTGCTTGCAAGATCCACACGATTGGCCGATCCCCGCCATTGTCTATTATATCTCTATATATATGCACATGCTTGTCTTTTATGTAGGTTCGTAGGTATTGGGCATATACTTCCTTGAATTGTCAGGATGAGCGTGCCCTATCGCTAATCTCAATGGTAAAAGAGGGGAGATAATATTCAGTTCCAAATCCTAACCTAAGCCAATTATTGTCCTAAAGTAGGGGACAAGATTTTGTGTTTCCACCCTTTCTAAACTCGTCCAACTGGCAAGAGTTTACACCTATGTCTTGAGCATGAATGTGGGTCCTTAGGTCTTTCTGATTCTTTGATTATGGCATTTGATGTGTTTTCTATTTTTAGATCATGCTATTTTTAGCTGTGGCATAGTATTTAAATGGTAATTAAATAAATGTATTTATTTTAGTTTAATTATTATTTTTATTATATAGTTGATGCATAAATTAATTGGGAATTGATTTTATGCTAATTTTGAGTGTGGTTGAATTATTTAATTAATGTGAATTAATTAAATATCCTCACTTTTGAAATATTTAAATCTTGAAATTTAACCTTTATTTAATTAAAATATGTTTTATTAAATTGAAAGTTATTTTGGCATGTGTTAATTATGTTAACTAAATATTTTAATTATTAATTAATTGAATGCATTATGTTGCACATTCATAATTGCATGAAATTGAATTAGTAATTCAAGTTGAAGTTTGGTTATGTGTTTTCAACTCAAGTCAAAGAGGAAGGGGGACTCCAGTTCAACTGAGACTGAACTGTGAACTGAAGTTCGTCTTCATGCAAAGCCCTCTTGGAGTTGAGTTTGTATTCATGCATGAGAAAGGAGATTCCTTTATGTATTGGGAGTTTTGGCCATTATTCGGGTACACAGGTTTGGAGGAGGAATTTTGGAGACAGATTTGTAGAGTTCATCGAAAAGCTTGGATTTTGTGTTCTTCATTCTGGTCATCATCAAATCTATTTATTTGTGATTTGAGGTAGGTTTTGTATTGTTATAGCTATTCCTTTTTAGATCTCTGTAAAAAAAAAAAGGCATGTCTTCATTCTGCCTGTTGGATCTGTTTGCATGAAAAGTTTTGTATGTTTTTGCAATATGATTTAATAGTATCGTTTATCTGTTTTGTGATTTGATGATCCTGAGAGATCTGTAGGAAAAGCTCTAGAAAACCCAATTGGACTAGGGTTATGAGCTTGTAGTGAAATTATTGGAGATTGTATTCATGTTTGGTGTAATCATTATTTTGGTAGATATATATATATATATATATATATATATATATATATATATATATATATAAATTAAATTTTATATTAGAAAAGAAAATCATTTGAAAAGTTAATATTGAATAAAAATTCCTATTTGATAAAGTGTTTATGGCCCTAGCATTGACTGTCATGCGCAGTACTTGGTACTGACGCATGACAGTCCCCAAGGGGGCTGTCGTGCGGTAGTACTAGAGGTACTGTCGCCGGTCATCATGCGGGCAGGGGAATAGGGTTACGGGGATCCATGAACCCCTCCCTTTTTTTAACTTTTAAGATATGTTTTTATATTTTGCTTTATATTATATGTTAATATATTTTTCGGTTATCATTTTTTTTAATTTGGTTAATTAAATTTCAATTTAGGTTTTAAAATAGTTTTGATTAATTTTTATAATCAAGTTAAATTTATATAGTTTTTATTATTTATTTAGTAATTTGATAATTTAAATTTGTTTCTTTTTATTAAATTGATTTATATGATATTTGTATTTGTAATTAATAATTAAATTTATGTTATTATTTAAAATTAATTCTTTTACAAATTAGTTAAATTTAATTTTATTTTATGGAGTTTGATTTATTTTAAAAAGGAAATTAGTTTAGCATTATTTCTAAGATGATTCGTTTGTATTAATTAATCATTGTGAGACGAATAATTGTAGACCTAGGTTCATACTTCCATTGTTTTGTAATTGGTTTGTAGAACTATTGTCTCAATTTGAATATGAACTCTTATTTGATAAATTTGATATCAGTTGATTCTCTAGATGAATTTGAAAGCTAGAATAAATTTTGTATTGCTTTTAATTAATTGTATCTGACTAAAGCATGTAAAAATCCTAGTGTTTGATAGTGATACACTCTTTGGTGTACATGTTTTATATGATAAATTTTTAGACGCCCTTGAACATTTAGTTTTGGATTGATTTTTAGGGGTTGTAGTCATCTTTTGGGGTTAAAAATCCAGAGGCAGGTTTTGGATATTCTTTCTATCTTGTTTGGTTGCCATGCATATCACGTTGTTTCAGTGATCTTGTTTTATGATGTATCTGGCTTTGCATGTTTCTAGTTATGCATGTTGAATCTAGTTATGAAGATTCTTGAGTTGTGTTAACTCGGAGATTAGGCTTGATTCTCTGAAACCTAGAGTAGTTCATCTAAGTGTATATTAGGAAGTGGCTTGTAATTGGTGCCAGAGCCCGAAAGTGGCTACCAGGAGATCCCATTACAAGTAGTTTAATAAGTGATAATTAATCAACATTGGGAATCTAAAATGAACCTAAAAAGATATTTTGTGCCTCGCCCATGCTTGAGCTCCCGATTGAGTTTGACTAGGATGGGAGTTGAGATGATGCTTGCCACCTATATGGACTTGAGATGGCATCAGGAGTACCTTGTCTACACGAGAGGTTACTATAACCACATAGAGTCACTAGAGCATTGGGGTCTGAAGGGACTACTAGGATAACCCTAGAGTTGACTTATGTGATGACACTTCTTGAAAGCATCTTAGGTTTCCTACGTGTTGTGTTTGCCTCTGGTAGATTTTGTTATACGTTGTTGTACTTTTTGGTATCCTTGAGTTAGAATCTTTTAGGACCTTCTTCCTTGGATTGTTGTTGTTTGTTATCTGAGTGGGTTCTGATGTTATCTCCTCAGCACAGTGGGAGTGGACCATTTAGGTTCACGAGGTTGGGTGGTAGTGGTTCTTTTACCATTTGAGATTTTGACGTTCATGCACCGAGGATGGATGATCCATGTTGCAGTTGTTCTTTCTTGTTCTTCTTTCTTCTTGTGATCTTGTATCTTTGTATCAGATATTCAGAGTTATCATGTTGCATTTCTTTCCAGTTATTGTATTCACATAACCTGCGACATGTGCAGTGGATGCTTTTTATTATGGTCACCTTATGGTACCAATTGTATTTGTGAAATCATGCTTATGATGTTGTATTTATCATTCAGATGTATTCTTGGGATTCATATCTTTATCTTATTCTAATTAATTAACTCTTTCGTAATCTACGTCAAGGAACCCTTGAGAGTTGTAACCTATGTAAGTTGTTTATTGCTATGCTTTGCTTTTGCATTGTAAAACTTTGTTATTGTTGATTGTTAACTTTATAAAAAAAAATGCTCTACAAACTTAGTTTCATGTTTAGGTTAAGTCCTCCTAGGTTCCCTGGCGGGGCATTACAGGTGGCCTCTTGTATAAATAAGAGTAGTATGTTGTAGATTTGGGGGTGGATTTAAAAGATAGAATTTAAAAGATTGGAAGATCCTCGCATGTATGAGGATTGTTTATATTTGATTTCTGATTGTATTTGGCTATAACCGGGAAGGCCTTATAGCCTGGCATGTATGAAGTCTATCATGAATAATATATGAGTTTTTTTGCATTCTCTCTCTCTCCCTATTTTGTGTTGTTGCTTATGAGTGTTATTTATGCAAGAAGGTTGGTACTTGGGTGTGCCTTTGGCCCCATCCTCCTTCCCTCTTTGTGTCACAAGTAAATAACTAAAACATCTCTAGCATTATCTAAACATATAGAACATGTGATCCACATGCATAACAAATTTACTTAGATTATGAGAAATAATTTTAAAAGCATATAAACATGATCTACTTTAAAATGGGAATGATGTATTGAAAAACATATATACACACATTGCATAATAAAACTTTAAGGTAATTTGTTCATATTCATTTTATTATCCACTCATAAATACATTTTCTAATTAATCCATCTAGCTACACTAAACAATAAGGGTTTGTCAAGTTTTGATATGTTTAGTTTGTGAACTAGTATTTGTAAATCACATATTTTGTAACCTAATCATTGATGTTAATATTGTTAACTTCTAAGATTGTTGTGGTTTCATTGATGTTATCCCTAGAAATTGTTGATCAACATGTTATGATTTTTTTGGAGACATGAATGCTACATGACATATTAGTTTATAGGAGGTCCTATATATTAGTTTAGGAGGACCTATATTAGTTTAGGAGGATCTATATATACACATAGACTTACACATGCATATAGATACATGTAAATATTTGTTTCACATGGATTATTTAATTGGAACTAAATTAGTTGAGATTGGAAACATCTACAACATATGCTAGAGTACATGTAACATTTAATATTATGAGAAAGAGTTTCAAAAGTGTCCAAACATGATACTAGCCTAGGAATAGTCCATAATTTTAAACTATATACACACACATTGCATAATCATCTACTCGTGAGTACATTTTCCAATTGATCCATCTACATACACTAAAAAATAGGGGACTCATACATGTCATTCAAGATCTAAGACATATGTCACTCTAATCTAGAGGTTTGTCAAGTTTTGATGTTTGGTTTGCGTTTGATTCAAGGAGGACCTATATTAGTTTAGGAGGACCTATACATACACATGCATAGACACATGTACATAAATACACATACACATACACATACACATGTACATAAATACACATACACATGCACATGCACATGCACATGTACATGCACATGCACTTGCACATGCACATACACACACACACATATGTGTGTGTGTGTGTACATATGTAAGTGTATAGTACATGTATATATTTGTATGTGTATGTATGTATATGTACTTTACTATATATACATGTATGTATGTGTGTATATGTATGTGTAAATGTGAATGTATGTATGTATGTGTATGTAGGTATGTGTTTATGGTTCAGAGTTTATACATGTTTATATTTAGGGATAAGGATATGTACATGTGAACTCATAAAAACTATTCAAACCGATTTAAAACTATTAAAAATTATTTAAAACTATAAAAAATTATTAAAAGCATGAAAAAAATTGTTTATCCTAATATAATATTAAAAAAAACAAGAACAAAAAAGGGGGGCCTATCTCAAATTCGATCAAATTTTTTCATATCCCCACACACACTCTTTTGAAAATGTCAGTGTCAAATGAGGGGCTAAAGGCTTACGGATGGATTATATAATAAGGGTTATTCAGCTGAAATAGATTCATTTGGATCAATTCTAGCTAAATACCCCCTGCCATATGATGTCCACATCGACACCACATGGATTCAATTGGAACACTTCTGACTAAATCCCTTTGTTTGGCCCAAAGTGTGACATAGATCTCTACTTTTACCCTTTCACCATTTTTCTTTCTTATTGAGACAAGGTTGAACACCTAAGAGGTATGCTTAATTCAAAATATAATATTTCTCTCAATGGGTTTATTCAATTCTTTAGTCATGAAGGGCTCAATTTTTGGATTAATGAGCCTCTATAATTGTCTCATAGGTTTGGTATTAAGCTAAAGTTTACGATATGTTGAGAAATGATGGGATCAAACCCTTTCAAATCTAAATATTCTTATACAAAAATATTGGTGAATTCTTAACAAGGTAAAACAAATGCATGTCTTTCCTCCAAAGTACATACCTTGCCAAGTTTTAACAGCTTGTCCTTGAATATTTCAACATTCTAATAATGTTCTTCTTTAAATTTGCATGTTAGCATTTTATTTTATGATTTGGTCATTAGTATTGAAGATAGACTCTAATGTCACTAAGACTTTGGTTAGCTTGTTTGTTTTCAACTGTATAGTTTGGTCTTCATACTATTATTTGAGATTTTGTTGGTTATCATTAGAAAACTCTACTTCTTCCCTCTAAAAATTGATAATTTTTCGGTCACTATCAAAAACTTGCCAATGTTCATTGTTATTAGAAATATAAGACCTAACAATAACTTTTACATATTGTTGTTCTTTACTAGTATTGATGTCATTACGTATATCATACTATGCACCTATGGCCAATAGTCTATCTTCATTCTTATTTTCACTTCTAGGTATTGACAACAAATTAAAAGCTTAAAAATCCTCAATAAGATCCCACACTTTATACTTATAAGACTTTAACATGTCATTTTTAGTAGTATGTGTTTATGTCTAAATGTTGACCTCTAATTCAGCCATAGACACGACATAGTCATTGCTCAAATGAATGAATTACGATAATGAATATGAATTATTCACTTCGCAATATTGATTGAATTGACTTGTCACCTCCTATTTAGATGGGGTGTTTGAATTTACTCTTAGAACAAGAGCCAACAACCATTAGACCAATTCTAAAATGGAGGATTTGAAAGCTATGAAGATAATCAAATTGCAATTAATCTAAAATGAAGATGCAATTGTAATCTAAGAATGAAAGTGTAGATTTAATCCAAGAAACTTGCAAGAAAGATGAGAATTAATCTAAAACATATTAAGAAAACTAACCAATATGAGAATGCAATTATACTAGAATGAGAAATTATTCTAATTATGTAATAACAAATCTTGAAAGTATGAAAATTGAGACAAAAATCCACTATAGTTTTGGTCCTCTAAAATTGCCTCCTCAAATGAGGAAAAAAGAGGTTCATAATATAGAAGAGCCTGAGAGAAGGATGAAGAGTTTCTTGGAAAGAAACGGCCGACTCTTCATCTCTATGGAGGAAGGTGAGACAAATTGAAGGAATTTTTTAATAAAAATAAATGAAATATTGCCACATATGGGTCTCTTCGAATAATTTTGAATAATTAAATTCAAGTGGGATATTTCATTTAGAGAATTAAAGAATTATTAATTCCTTTGATGTGTATTAGCTAAAGGGGGTGGAATTAATTTAATTAAAAGCACTAGGACTTTAGAATTAAACTAATTAATCATAGGGATTATTTAGCAAATAAATGTCGAATATTTAGGAATTCAATATAGTGTATGATTAATGCAAATTTAAGGTTTTTTGCATTTGACACCAAGTCAATTAAAGTCAATTAGGAGACAGAATTGCCTAGTACAATAGGACTTTAATGATGTAGAAATTTGAAGGAATGCACCAAAATTGATTAGAATTGTAAGGTGTCAATTTTGGGGTATTACATTTTGCCCCTCTTTGAATTGATGTGCGAGTAGCGCGTTGATTCAAAGAATAGTCTGATGTGACAATTGATGAGGTTTTCAGGATTAGCTCCAGAACAGAGCCTAACCCTCAGAAGTTGAGGTTAGATCACCAAGACACCAATCAGATTGAGATGTATAACCATCTCTAGAATGAAGCATGATTTTCCAAAGTCTAAGTTAGATTGTGAAGACAATGGTCGGATTACCACTTGAGAGAAGACTAGAATCAGGGTTAGATTGCCCCAATACCCACTGATTAGATGATAATCAATAGATTTAGGACTATCTCCAAAACAAAGATTAGTCCTTTGAGACCCGGGTTAGATTGCCCAAATAACGGTCTAAAAGAGTTTTCAAGAGCCATCTCCAGAATGAAGCTTAACTTTCAAGGATTAAGGTTAGATTGCCCCAATACCTAATGAGATTTTGAGAACCATCTCCAAAATGAAGCTTAATCCTCAAGGATCTGAGTTAGATTTCTCAGATACCTAAAAGATAAGATGACAAGATGACAAGATGCAAGGCCCAAATATGCCCCTAGTGAAGAGATGCCCCAAGCGATGAGGACTTTTGATTCAGATCAGATTGATTCAAGAATTGATTCGACAAGATTCAATGATATAATCATCCTATCCCCTCGGGAGTGAAATCAAAAGATGACATGTCAGAAAGATGATTGACAGCAAGAGATTATAGATATAGATAAAATCAGAGATCCAGAGGAACTCAGAATAGATTACGGAAGGATCAAGAGGATGCAGAAGTGATATGGAGTGATTTGGAGGTCTTGTTGACCAAGTTGGACCAAAGTTGACCATATTGACTAGAGTTGACTTTTGATGAAAACATTGAAGATCTCAAGAAAATGATGATGAGATAAGATTCTAACAAGAAAATGTCACTAGAAGGTCAACTGCACAAGCGTTTGATCCCGATGGTCCCAAAAATTTAAAACGTAATTTTGAGCTATATAGAGTCGTCAGATTTTGATTTTGATTTCGATCCAAAAAACTTGTGCAATAATGATGAAACTGGGACAAAAGATGAGAACCCTTGGTGAATAGATCCAGAAGAACACAATAAAGAGAGCACCAAAACACTGTCTCAATGCAAGCCTAGAATGAAAATGCAAGCCTAAGCTAGATGCAAACCCTAGGACTTGGTTGTTGGACCCATTTTTTTATCATCATAGATTTTTTAGTAACGAATGTTCATAGGATGTCATACAACCCTCACTTATCTTGCAATCATGAGAATATGAATATGACATTAGTCTTAGATTTTTCAGAATGAGGTGTAAGCATTAAGGCATAAGAAGCCAAAATGACCTGAACACCTATTCCTTTTGATTTAGCAAGTTAACATAAGCATTAAAGCATAGTTGCTAGAATGACCTAAATATTGCCTGCATACAAAAACACCAGACACATGAGAGTTCCTTCCTTTTTCTAAGTGAATGATAAGCCTATCAAAGGTGCTCGCAGTGACCCTTACGTTCACTTTGCAAGACAAGCATTTGCAATTTCACTTGTAGCAAAAAGAAGTCACTCAAAAAGACAAGGAGAAGAACCAACTTCACCAAAGTTTCCATATAAAAGGAGTCGAGGTACACATGGCCATCCAACACATGATGAAGGCTCTCATAGTGGACACCCCTCTTATATAGATGTTAGAATGGGAACACTGAGAGGGGGAGTGAATCAGTGTTCACTGTATTTTAACTTTTTCCTTTAATCTTAATGTTGAAGATAAATGCTTAAGAACTGAATTAAACATTCACATAAACATGAAACATGAAACATGAAATCAACACATGACACCAATATGGTTATGGGGAAACCCAAATAGGTAAAAACCCCGGTGGGACTTGATACCCACTAATAATCTGCACTAGTGTTTTGTGATCCTTGGTAGAAGATCCTTTACCCTGTTAGGAGTAGCTTTACAATGCTTTAAGTATAGTAGACCTTGTTAAGGGTTGGACCCTGTTAGGATTCTTTTACAATGATCCCTATTAGGGGAGTGGACTCACTATCCTAGAGCTCACTACTCAAATGGTGAAGGCTACAACCTTTTGATTCAAATACACACTATATCTGCAGGTGAACTGTTCACTGTGACACTACTTGTCAGATCAGTTCCTTTGGTGCGCTAATGCTTTGACCTCTAGCAAAGCTCTAATACATCTTATGCTCACTTCTCATACCTCTACTCTAATTATCACAACTCTATATCACTTCCATACCAAATACAATGGGTGCACCTTATATTTATGCACTCATGCCAATTATATAATTAAGTCAGCCCTATAACTAATTACAAACAATGCTTCCAAATGAATTGGCTTAAGCGTGCTTACAAATATACATTTATATATGTCAAAAACCTAAATACAATGGGTGCATAGCCTTTACAACATTAAATTATAATCATAAACCAAAAAGCTAACTGTCAGCTCCATGCTCTGTTCGTTGCTGGCACACACTAGCTGTGCAACTTCAACTGACTATAACTTTCATATCTTTGCATATCTACTTATGCGCTCTTAGACTAAGCATAAGTATAGTCTAACAAAATTAACTTCTAGGGCACATACCTTAATTCATCCGTACACACGTCCCCTGATGCTCTGAGTTGCTGGAACTCTGTATACTGTCCAGTCTTCAACACTTAACTGAATTTTGATCTTTACACTTAGTGTGCTATCTCCAAATTGCTATATGACTTTGTTGCCATAATGAAAACACTATATTTAGTCATATATCTTAGTATAGACAACTTGCCAACAATCTCCCCCTTTTTCACTGATGGCAACAAAGGAATATGGCCAAGTCTCTAACTATCCCTTTACACAAAACTTTTTGTCTTCTATACATCTTTATACATACACTTATATCTCCCTATACATATATGTACTCCATATTCTATACAACTCCCCCTTTGAAATTAATGACAAAGGTGCATCAAAAAATTGTATATACACTTACTTACTGAGGGAAAACACTCGAATAAGCAATCTTGAGATTTTGGATCTCCTTCTTCCAAAAGGTTATCAGAGAATTGACTATCTGTAGATGGGCGCATAATGCATATTGAAGCTTCTCCATCTTCTCCAATTCTATGCTTGAACCTTGATCATAGGTTATCATGGTCACATCAATATCTTTTATATTTTGACTAAGAATGTCTAGTGAGGGTGCAAGAGCATTCCTCAATTGAGTCTGTCTAGACCTTATCTTCTCCATTTCTTTCTCTACCTTCTCAATTATGTCCAATTGACCTTGATAGAAATTGTTACACATGTTCACATCAGTGGATGTGTCTAGCACTGAATTCTTCACATTCTCAATCATTGCCTCTGCATCTTTGATCTTCTTAAGATGGACATCAATGAGCTTATCTTGATCCATGGATTCTACAATGACTTTCCTTCCTTGATTTGCAAATTCCTTCAAGGATGCCTGACTAGACTTAAGAGAGTTCAAGTCTAGTGCAAAATTACTCATCAGTTCATTAAGTCTCTTCTTTAAGTACTTCTCCTCTGCCACTATGGCCGCAGATTCTTCTAGGCTTGAAAAATTAACTTTGAACTGAGAGATGACTATGCTCACATCATCAACTAAATGTACATTTTCCATCTTCTTATCCTCTGGCAGAAAATTGTTCAAAATATTTACTAATTCCATCGGGAGAGGATTTCTCATTACTTTCTTCTCCTTAGCCTTCTCCATAGCCAGGACTCTGAACTTAATCAGGTCTTCTTCCTTCCAGGAGTCCAAACTGCTAGTGTCAAGTGTAAAACTTGACAACAATGTTGAGGAGGGAGTGATGGGAGTGCTATTCCATCACCTCTTGCTTCACCTGGACCAAATCAAAAGAAGATTCATCTTTCTTTTCTACCTCTACTCCTTTCTTTTCTTCATCTTTCTCATCAGATATATCTTCTATGATTACTTCTTCTTGTTGAGTGGGAGGGGTATTGCTACATAGAATTTCAGCTTCCTTAGTGCTGAAAAATGCTTCCTCAAACTTGTCCAACTCCTTATCAATAGCCGCCATGGCTATTTCCACATTATCTATGATAATAGTGCTGTCCATGTGTGATTCTATCATGGGCGCAGACTTGTCTACTTCTGTTTGAGTTTCTTCTATGGGTGCTGAGTCCTGAGGACCTTTCATTGGTACATTAGTGGGCTCTTCCACTTTATCTTCCTTGATGGGTGCAGTAGGTGGTTTGATTTTTTGTTCTAACAACACCTTCTCAAATGCTTTTTCTATTTCCTTCATTATCAGCTCATAGTCCTTGTTCATGATATGAAGATTTTTCATCTTTGTCCTTAGGTGCGGCTTCACCAAATTCAATATCAGTTCCACTTCTTCTTTAGAACATACTGGCAGAGTATCTTCTAATACTTTTTCTCTGATCCTTAGATCTTCATTTGCTTGTCTCTTAAGATTTTCCAAAATATCCCATACTTTATTTGGAATTTATGTTTTCAACTCAAGGATTGTCTTTTTGAACTTGATCATGTGTTTGACAATCATACTATGAATTTTTTATTTTTCAATCTCACTGTATATGCCATAATACTTCTCTACTTGATCAATTCTGCCCTCATCAACAATTATTGCATTCAAAACTTTAAGACTAGGTCTAAATCCTGCTTGAGGAGGTGCTTGATTGTTTTTCTTGCTCCTTAATGCTCGTGAGGATGGATGACTGGTGCTAGCTTCTTTCTTCCTTTTGAATAAAGGCTTATACTCCAGAGGAGTATCTTTGGGCAGAGAAGGAGTATTGTCTTCTTTATCCTTCTGACTATCATCTTTTTCAATTTTTATCTTTTTCAACTTGGAATCTTCTTGTTCTTCTGATGCACTCTTCAATTCTAGGGAAATCTTCTCATCTCTTGCTTTATCAAGGTCTTCTTGTGATACACCATGTATTCTTAGGATTTCTAATGTGACCTTTGCAACCTTTCTTTTTGTTGCAGCACTGTTCAGCTTAGCATCAACTTCTCTAGTCTTCTCTTCATAGGTTCCCCACCTAGGTTCATTGTCATCCTTAGGGGTTGATAGTAGTACCTGTGCATAAGCTTCAAGAACTTGTTCTTCAACCTCATACCCAAGTGGATGAATCCACTTAGTTCTAGGTTCCACAGCTTCCATACATGTAGTATCAATCTCCACCATGAAGCGTATTGTATCCTTATACTTCTCTACAATACTCTCAAGAATCCTATACCTCATCTACATCCTTTCTCTGAAGGTCTTCAATTCCAAAGTGATGTAATCTCTTAGCGTGCTTTCTGTGGATGCCTTGTTTGATATCTATGGCATGGTAGGAATGGACTTGTCTAGATACAAGTCTGACACTTTACCAACTATATGAAGGTACGTATAGATGATTAGGGACCCAAACCTAAATACCTTAGTCTTGTCATGTTTGATAGCTTTGATGTTGTCTATCAACTATGTGTGCAAGATCTCACACAAGTTGAACTCTCCATCTTCTTGCACAAGACATATGGCTGCTAGAATAGTGCATGTAGACACACTATTCACCCTGTTGATATGATGAAATCTATAACCCAATATCATTGATATCAACTTGATTTTTGGTTGTGCTATAGGCTCAATGGTCATGTTGCACTTATCACTTCTAGATTTACACACTTGCTCCACCATTTTCCTAACATCCTTACCCATAGGAAGGATGGGGCCTGACTTAGAAAGGCCTGTCATATCATGAATTAAGTCTCCTTTTATTCTTGCTGGTACATCTCCAATCCAAAACAAATCATCATGGATTCTGCTCAAAAATATATTTATCCATTCAATTTCATAGAATTCATATGTTGTGGCATATTCAACAATAGGGTGATCATTCCATTTGGTGTATTCATCCATGAACATTTTGTTTGGTTTCAACATTGTGTCCATGTGCACCCTTAACCTATCCAGTCCAACAGGTTCCTTCTTACAATAGATGTAAGCCCTTATGTCTTCTACATGCATGACACCCATCGGCGTGCGAGAAAATGCTCCCTCTAAATCATCTAGGGTTGATTTAAATAGATGCCTCTTGAAAACATACCCCTTCTTCTCAGCAACATCAAAAACAATAGGAGTGGCCATGACTTACTTGATATTCGCTTTCCAAATGATCTCTGAGATGTTCTGATGGCTTCTAAATCAGCACAACGAGCTAGGGTTTCTTGTAACCGATCAAATGCACTGCAAACACTGATAATTTTAATCTCCAAATCTTCACAACAACTTCCAAGGCTCAATCTGCTCTCCAATCGCTCTGAATATGAATGCAATGAGTGAACAAACAACTTTATGCATACTTAAAGTAAGAAATTCACCATTAATGCAACTCACGTAAACCAGGTTGTCACTTCAAATTTTCAAACTTGAGTTTCGCTAACAATCAGCATGTGCACTCTTGCATGAAGGTTCCTATAGAATCCAAAAGCTTAAGTCCAAAGGCGCATACTCTGAGAATGAGTATACCAACCACACAAGGCTCTAGAGCTAAATTAGCTCCCCCTATGACCCTGAGGGCCATTTATGCAGATGTAGAGGGTACATCCACTTGGGATGCATCCAATACATTCTCATCAGCTTTGTCCTTCTTTTCTTCTGACCAAATCAAGCTTGCATCCTCTGAGGCTTTCACAAACTTGACTTCTGCTTCAAGATCCAAAACTGGTTCTTCGCTCTTTATAGGGCTTTCCTGACCTTGTGTCCTTGATCTACAAAACTTTGAGATATGTCCAGCCTTGTTACAGGTGTGAAAAATCACTAGAGGTCTATTATTCCTCAATGCATTGACATGAGTCACCATTCTACATGTTTTGGCTGAGTGACCATTATAGTTACATATCTAACATGTAACATTCTAAGAACTTCTAACATTTATCTTATTCTGATTTCTTTGATCTTGCTGAGTCATGTTCTTCTTACTAGTCTTGCAATTCATAGCTTTATGACCAAATCTATTGCATGAATAATAGTAGCCATTAAAAGGTTTTACTTCTGTACAGTTTCTTGCAATGTGTCCATGCTTGTTACAAGCAAAACAAGTGTGTTCTACTTGCTTGGGCTCATTCTTAGGAGGACCACCATTGTCTTTGGTTAGGTCTTCAGTCTTCTCATCATCAGTAGAGTTCTTTTGTGACTCCTTTCTTTCTCACATACTGTCAATCTGATTTTGTGCTTCATTATATCCAATGCAGCTAGTGTCTCCTTTGATTCTTCTTGCATACAATTGTGATTATACCAACTCAGCACTAGTGTGAAGTTTTTCAATATGATCCTTTGACTTTTTCAATTCAGATTCCAAACTCTCTTTGATGTTCTTTAGCTCCAAGATTTCTAAGTTAGCTTCCCTTAGTTCTTCATTGAGTTGAAGGTTCTCCTTGACTTGTTCATTGTAGACATCTTGATTGTTCATTAGTTTGTCATCAAATTCTTCAAGTTGACTTAACAAGGATGCATTTTCTTCACTCAACTTCTTGACTTTTTCTTCAAGTTCACTATTATAGCGTCCTTTCAAATCTTTTCTTAGTCTCTTGATAACTAATTAAGCATCATTGACTTTTTCTTTTAACTCTTCAATCTGTCTTTCTAAATTGTCCAGGTCTTCAAGAGTGGATTCAAGATTTTTCTTCAGATGTTTCATATCTATTTTATCTGTGATCTCCTCAAGTGGTTAAACTTCTTTGCTGAGGACCAGAGCTCTGATACCAATTGTTAGGAATGGGAACACTGAGAGGGGGGGTGAATCAGTGCTCACTATATTTTAACTATTTGCTTTAATCTTAATGTTGAACATAAATGCTTAAGAACTTAATTAAACATTCACATAAACATGAAACATGAAATCAACACATGACACCAATATGGTTACAGGGAAACCCAAATAGATAAAAACCCTATTGGGACTTGATACCCACTAATAATATACACTAGTGTTTTGTGATCCTTGTTAGAAGATCCTTTACCTTGTTAAGAGTAGCTTTGCAATGCTTTAAGTACAGTAGACCTTGTTAAGGGTCAGACCCTATTAGGAGTCTTTTACAATGATCCCTTTTAGGGGAGTGGACTCACTATCCTAGAGCTCACTACTCAAATGGTGAAGGCTACAACCTTCTGATTAAGATACATACTATATCTGCAGGTGAACTATTCACTGTGACACTGCTTGTCAAATCAGTTCCTTTGGTGCATTGATGCTTTGACCTCTAGCAAAGCTCTAATACATCTTATGCTCACTTCACATACCTCTTCTCTACTTATCACAACTCTATATCACTTCCATACCAAATACAATGGGCGCACCTTATATTTATGCGCTCATACCAATTATACAATTAGGTTGGCCCTATAACTAATTACAAACAATGCTTCCAAATGAATTGGCTTAAGCGTGCTTACAATTATACATGTACATATGTTGGAAACCTAAATACAATAGGCACATAGCCTTTACAACATTAAATTATAATCATAAACCAAAAAGCTAACTGTCGGCTCCATGCTCTGTTCGTTGCTGGCACACACTGGTTGTGCAACTTCAACTAACTGTAACTTTCATATCTTTGCATATCTACTTATGCACTCTTAAACTAAGCATAAATATAGTCTAAAAAACTTAACTTATAGGATGCATACCTTAATTCATCTGTACACACATGCGCTGATGCTCTGAGCTGTTGGAACTCTATATATTGTCCAGTCTTCAACAATTAACTGAATTCTGATCTTTACACTGAGTGTGTTGTCTCCAAACTGCTATATGACTTTGTTACCATAATGACAACACTATATTTAGTCATATATCTTAGTATAGACAACTTTCCAACAATAGATTCATTGGATCATTGGAACTAAACTGACAAATAGAAAGCAAAGAAAAGATCATGCCCCCAGTCTTCGCTTCTCTCAGTCAAGAGAAACGTCTTAGAGTTGCTCGAGGAGAAATGATAAAGAGAAAAAGACAAACACACAAAAGAAAAGATTAGCACACTTCAAAGAATCTCAAATCTAATTTTCAATTTCAGTTTCAACAAATTGAAGTCAAATCGAAAGCATATAGCGCGAGAAGTCTCAACAGGATGATGACAGTAGGAGGACACAATAAGAACCACTGGTGACTGACACGAGAGACAGTCTCAAGGAGAAATTAGAGTACTAACAAAGTATCAGCAAGAAAACATAGTGAGAACCACTGGTGACTGATGCAAGAGAGATCTTCAAGGAGAGAAATATCAATAATAGCTAGGCATCAGTAGGCAGACATAGTGAGAACCATTGGTGACTGATGCAAGGGAAATCCTCTGAAAATGATAGGACAATTCCCCCTAGACCAAGAAGGTGCCCCCAAGTGTGACCATTTTCAATCCATTTAAGTCAAGAAAAATCTCGAAGATAACTGAGAGCAAGTGCATGAGCTAGCAAACTAAAGCAGGAAACAGGAAAACAAACTAAAGCAGGAAAGTGAGAGCCAAGCGGTGCTGCAATAGGTATAGCATTAGGGAACAAGAGGCACCTATTTACCAGGTTTTCACCATCTTGGTAGAGATTCTATTTTTGCTACCATGACGCCTATTTGCCAAGTTTTCATCAATTGCACATTTTTTCCTTTTTCAATTTTTTTTGTACTTTTCTCTTTTTTTTATTTTTTTGTATTTTTGAATTTTCACTTTTTTTTTGTATTTTTCCATTTTTCAATTTTTTTGATTATTATCAAGGCGCCTGTTTACCAGGTTTTCACCAGGATAATAGATACATCAAAGTGCCTGTTTACCAAGTTTTCACTAAGATGATCATTTTTTAGGACATTTTGCAATTTTTAGAATTTTTCAAAATAAAGTATGTACAGGAGCACACAGAGAATGTCTCAGCTGTAGAATCTTTTCAAGTGCAGAGCATTGATTGGCTCTTTGAGCTATTCTCCTTCAGTAGTAGATAGTTGGTAAGCACTAGACCCAAATGTTGTAGTGATAATGTATAGACCAAGCCAATTTGGTTCAAACTTTCCTTTCTATATCCGCTACTATTGATTCTTGGGGTTTTCTCTCAGGACGAGATCACCCACGTGGAATTCCCTTGGTCTCACTTTCTTATTGTAGCTATTAGACATTATTTTTTGTTATGCTCTTAGATGATCGAATGCCACTTGCTGACGTTCATCCAATAACTCTAGCTCTTGTAGCCGAGATATTCTACTGTCTTCATCAGAAATGAGGTTCTTCAGAGAGACTCGCAATGTAGGAATCTTGACTTCAATAAGCAACACAACATCTGTGTTGTAGACTAAGGAAAAGGGCATAGCCCCTATTGGAGTTTGAATGCTTGTTCTATAGGCCCATAAAGCTAGATTAATCTAGAGGTGCCAATCTCTACCAGATTTGTGAACTGCTCTGTGTAGGATCTTGAGGATTGTCCTATTGGAAGCTTCTGCTTGTCCATTACCCTATGGATAATAGATCAAGGACCAATGCTGAATGATTCTAAACTTAGTACATAATTCCTTTAGATACTTATTCTTGAACTGCCCCCCATTTTTAGTGATTATTGAGGAGGATACACCATATCTACAAATGATGTAATTCAGTATGAATCTTGCTACAGACTTGCCATCAGCTATAGTCAGAGGCACTGCCTCAACCCACTTAGTAAAATAATTTGTGGCATTGATAATGAACTTGTGCCCTCTTGAGGAAGAAGAATGTATCTGACCTACCAAATCAAAGGCCCATTGCTGAAATGGCTAGAAAGTGATGAAGGGAATAAACTCCTTGGTAGGAGCATGGATCAATTTTTTGTGTAATTGGCACTACTTGCAAGATTTAGCATATTGTATAGCTTCTTTTTCTATATCCAGCTAGTAGTAACTAGCTCTAATAAGTTTACAAGCTAATGTTAGACTGCTTGAATGAGAACCACAAATGCCTTCATACACCTCAGCTAACTCATGTTTGGACTTGTTAGGTTCTAGACACCTAAGAAGGGTACCATCTAGACCTCTCCTATACAAGTCGTTAGCCACTATGACATAGCGTGAAGCACTACGGATTAGGTGGCATTTTTTGTTCCAGGTATAAGTGTCTAGAATAATTTGATCCCAAAGGTAGGAGTAGATATTATGGTAGCGAGATGAATCATGTCCAATGATTGAATAGATCATCTTTGATTCAGGGGTATTATAGGCTGGGTAGTGTAATGTCTCAACCAAGAATTCATGTCTGAAGTCATTTTCTGGCATTTGTAGCATGGAGGCAAAAGTGGCCATAGCATCAGCTGCTTTATTATCTGCTCTTCGAATTTGCTGGAAAGTAATGTATGTAAAGTACTTTTTTAGATCATCCACCATCTGTTTATAAGGCACCAGTTTTTCATCCTTGGTTTGATAGATATCATTAACTTGATTAATGACCAATTGGGAGTCTCCAAAAACCTTAAGTTCATCCACATGCCATTTGATAGCTATCTTCATGCCATTGATTAAAGCTTCATATTTAGCGATGTTATTTGTGCAAGGAAACAACATCTTATATGCCTTTGGTAAAGAATATCTTTGTGGTGTGACAAATAGTATTCTGGCACCCAACCCTTACTGGGTGAAAGATCCATCGAAGAACATGTTCCACATTTGATGTGTGAGAAGCATGTAGACTCATCTAGAAACTCAATTTTCAAGGGTTGATGATCCTTGAGAGGAGCTTCTACCAAATGATTTGCAATCACTTTTCCTTTAATGACCTTTCTCTCTACATACTCAATGTCAAACTCACTGAGTATCATGACCCATTTTTCCAGTCTGCCTGTGAGGGCAACTTTGCTAAGTACTTTAATGGATCAATTTTAGCAATGAGTCTTGTAGTGTGAGCCATCATATAGTGTCATAGTTTTTATGAAGAAAATACCACTGCTAGACAAGCCTTTTCAATGACAGAATAGTTCATCTCATAAGAGACTAGAGTTATGTTGATGTAAGAAATGGCTCTTTCCTTGTTATTTTGGTTTTCTTGAGCCAACAAAGCACCTAGAGATGTGTTTGTAGCTGAGATATAAAGGATGAGTGGCTTCCCATGAATAGGAGGCATCAAGATTGGTGGATTTTCAAGATATTGTTTGATTTGAGTGAGCCCTTTATCACATTCTTCATTCCATTCAGAAGTCACACATTTATGTAAAGTTTTGGTTAATGGTTGTGACTTATCGACCAGTTATGCAATGAAGTGCTAAATAGATTGTAGTCTACCTTGAAGTCCTCTCATCTGACTGATGTTCTTTGGTGGATGCATGTCCATGATAGCTTGACTTTCTCGGTATCTACCTCTATGCCTTTAGCAAATATGACATAACCCAACAGCTTGCCAGAAGTGACACCAAATGCACACTTTTTTGGATTGAGTCTGAGACTGAATTGTTCCATTTGATCTAGTATAGGACCTAGATCTGCAAGATGTTTTTTCCACTACATGCTCTTAGCCAAACTGTCATCTACATAGTCTTCCATTGTTTTGTGCATCATGTCATGAAAGATGGTAGTGACAGCTCTTTAATATGTAGCTCTGACATTTTTAAGTCTGAAGGGTATGACATTCCAATAGAATGTTCCCCAAGCACATGTGAAGTCTGTCTTTTCTTGGTCTTCTAGTGTGATTTTTATTTGATTATAACCAGAAAAGTCATCCATTAGAGAATACATTTGGTAGCCAGCTGTCATGTCCACTATCATGTCAATATTGGGTAATGGAAAGTCATCTTTAGGACATGCTTTATTCAGGTCTCTAAAGTCTGTGCACACATGGATAGACTTATCATGCTTTGTAACAGGAACAATATTAGAGATCCACTCTGCGTGGTTAATAGCTCTGATGAAACTAGCTTTGAGAAGTTTTTCTAACTTAGCTTTGACTAAAAGTGCCACATGTGGATGCATCTTTTGAAGCTTTTGTTTGACAGGCTTAATGCCTGGTGCAATAGACAGATGATGCATGATTAGATTTGGATCCATTCCATGCATATCAGAGTAAGTCCATGCAAAATTAATTTTCTTGCTTCGAAAGAAATTAGTGAACTCTTCTTTCTCTTCTGTAGATAGAGACTGTGCTAAATGAATAATCTAAGGTGTAGCTTCCGTACCCAAATTCATTGGTTTTGTTGGGTCAATCAACACTGATGACCTCTCTTGAAAATGATTGGGAAGTGTATCAAGTACCTCATCTTTGGGTGCCTCAGAGAGGTTTTCACCCTTGGATACATCTTTTATTTTTACTTTTTTTGACTTTGACACTGCCACAATGTGGTTTTCACCATCAGAGCACCTATTCTTTTTTATTTTAATTTTATGACTAAGATACTTGATATCAGCTTCGGCCATGTTGATACTATCTTCACTAGTGGAGAACATTACAGGTTTGACAATGTTAAGATAACAGGTAAGAGTGTAGTCATTCTAGAACATAAGGACTTCGCTAGCTGGAGAGGGAGAGTTTCAATTGATAAGTTTGGGATGGTGGAGTGAAAGAGAAGTGGTGGGTTTAAGTGCTTTCATAGTATAGCCATTGAAAGCATGGATGAGTAAGTCAAAACCTAGAGCAATCTCATCCAAAGGTGTGTTCGATTCCTTTTGAGTCCTCACAACAGAAGTAGAGGGAATGTCAGCATTAGTATATTCACACTCGGTCATCCTAACACTAGACCCTTCACCTACTTCAAAGAGGTTTTCATACACATGAACAACATTTATATCTTTATCAAAAGTTGCATCAGACAGAGAATCAAACTCATACTCATGTGAATCAGTGATGCTTGATATGGGAATTCCATCAACACTAGTTGTACCATCTAGCTCATCTTCATCTCTTGTAGTATTAATTGTTTGCTGAAGTTGATCTTATTCAAACTTCTTTTGGAAATGCAGTGACATGTATTGTTCACCCTAAAAACTAGGATTTTCAGTTTGCATTGTTCTCCATTGGTCATATGTTAGTCGATGCACTGAAGCGGTGTCATCAGAATCACTATTAGTCTCTACTAGATGGACAGGTATAATAGGATCATCTGGTTCTTCAAAGAATGCAGCAAAATCTAGAGGAATGGGATAGGGAAAGATATCCTCATCAGAGCTATCCTCTAGGTTTGCAGTTGTGGTAGTGTCTTCAAATTCTAGTCAGAATTCTAGTTTTGGTTCTGGCTCTGGTACAAACTTGTTAATCCCTAGATTAAATGAGATTTTCTTGAAGCCTAGACCTGTGGTGTCCTTGGTGCGATGACCTGTGGCTTCAGTTGGTTCAAGAAAACCATTATCATTCACCCCTATAGGGCCACTCCCTTTATAACCAAAGCACCTCATGATTTTGAAGGCTTCACATGGTTCTTTTTCTAAGTCATGAGCAGGAGTGATTTGTTCAGATGTTTCTTTTCCTTTGTAAAGCCAAGTTGTAATAGTTCTTTCCTCATCATCATCTTCCAGTGGTGTTGTGGCCTTGACAAAGGCACCATCATAGACTATTTGGGGAGAACAAGTAGAAGGTTTTTTGTTCTCAGAGGCTCTCCCGTAGGAACGTGGAGATGGAGGCAAAGCTGCTAATGATAACACAGGTTTTATTTAATACCCTCCCATGCATGTATCCTTAGGCTTCAGAGTCTATTCCATTTCTTTGAGTTTGGCATCATAGAATTCAGTGGAATCTCTATTAGTTGGGACCAGACAGTCTGCAAATTATGTGAGTGTGTTGCAAGAATAGTTGGTATTGGCAGATACTATCACTTCTACTCCATGGAACAGGAACTTGATACATTGGTGATATGTGGATGGAACTGCCTGCATTTCATGGATCCATGGTCTACCCAATAGTATATTATATGCAAGAGGAATATCTAGAACTTGACAAATGACATCTCTCTCTATAGGTCCAACCCAGATTGGCAGCACAACCAGACCTTTGGATTTGCATTCTTCTTTATCATATGCCTTAATGGTGATTTTCTTGCAAGAATCTATGCAATCTTCATCATAGCCTAATTGGGTAAGTAGGTTAGCAGAGAAAATATTGAGGCCAGCACCATTTTCAATGAGGATGTGGCAGATGTGCTTTGGACCTATCATGAATTCTATATGCAAAGGAGCATTGTGCGGATGGCTCACCGAATAGTCATCTTCTTTAGAAAAGGACAAATAGTGGGGTGAGGTCAGGTGACCCACCATGGATTGAAACTGATCAGATCTAAATCTTTTGGGATGTTTGCCTTGGTGAGGGCTTTATCCAGAATCTCCCTATGAGCAGGTGAGATCTTCAATAGCTCAAAGATAGTGATCTGAGCGTTGGTACATTGTAGCTGGTCTAGAATGCTATAGTTAGTTGTACTAAGTGTAGGGACTGATTTTGAGTTTTTGTTGGTAGGACCAACAACAGTTTTATCCGCAGGTTACTTCGGAGTGGGTGTGGAAGGGTCGAGACCCTTAATGGTTATTTTTGCACAAGAGTGAGTAAAAACTTTTAAGCAATCCTAAGATGATTTAGGTTTGGAAGAATGAGACCCGGGGCCTCACAAGGAAAATGGAGTCTTAGTCTTAGGAGCATCTTTGCTCCCCTTGATAGTAATCACATTGCAATACTCAACCTCAATAGGTTCAACCATGTTGATGATATTGTCATTGGTAGTGTATGTGTAGTTAACCTTGGCATTGGTATTCTTAGTCTTAGAAGATTCACCCTTCTCGTGAGGAGGAAAGGGATCTTTGAATGCCTAGTGATCTAAATTCTTGTTATGGTTTTCCACAACAATGTCACCGGTGTCAATCAAATCTTGGACCTTATGGTGCAGCTAGAGACAAGTAGAAGTTTTATGACCCTTGTTTTGGTGATAATCACAATATGCATTATCGTTCTACCAATGAGGTTGCGGTTGTGAATCATAGAGATGCTTTTCCAGAGGAGCGAGTATCTAGTTTTGCATGAGAGTCTTATAAACCACATCAAGGGGTTCTCCTAAGGAAGTGAACTCACACTTGGTTCAAGAGGCCCAAGGCTTGTTTTAGCGAATCTCGAAGGCTGTTGAGTGTCCGTTGTAGCCTTTTCAATAGCTTTGGCCACTTGTATACTAGAGGTAAGATTGAAAATAGATTTCAAAGGTTTCAGGATCACATTGTCAACCACTCCATCATTCACAACATCTCTATTCTTGTTGACAAACTTCCCTTTATCTTTGTTTGAGGAGGAAGACCCTTGTTTGTTATCCTTTTACAAAGTCAACTCTCCTTTCTTGATCATAAATGCTTCTATTCGCATAGCTTGCTTAATCATGCTATCGAAGGTTAGGGGACCTTGTAATTGTACTTGATATCCAAAATCTGGGACAAGATTGCCCAAAAAGATGTCGAGCCTTTTAGACTCTGGTAGTTTGCAAGGATATTTTGTACATAGTTGTCTCCATCTCTGGAGAAATGCCAAGAAAGGCTCCCCTTGTCACTATTTCAGATTACAAAGATCTTGAATATTGATCAGATGCTGAATATTATGTGAATAATGCTAGATAAATAGAGTAGAAATCTTGTCAAAAGATTTGATTCTAGTGGGTAACCGAGAAAACCACTCCATAGTTGACCCACCCAAACTATGAGGAAAGAGGTGCATAAGGTAAGTTTGATCATGTATGAATTCCATAGATAGAGTGCCAAACTCCCTCAAGTGATCTTGGGGATCAGTAGTACCCAATTATTTGTCATATTTAGGTAACTCTACACCTTTGGGAAAAGGTGGCATGTGAAGACTCTTATCAAAGGGGAAAGGACAAATGCTTTCCATTGTGAACTATTGTGTTGGTTTATCCTTATCCTTCACAAGTTAGCTAATTTGGTCTTGCATGTCTCGAATCATCTTTTGCAACTTAGCGGTCTCAGTTTCTTCTTCTTTGGCCACAAGTGTCTCGACTTGGTAGTCTGGGGGTAATTTGGCCCCTTGTTTTTCTAGCTCAAGAAAGTATTTATCCTTCTCTTCTAGAAGGAGGATCTCCATCATCTTGATAAGACTCTTGTTGGCTTTTGCAGCATCTATGTCATTTTGGGTTATCGTCTCATCTTCATTACCAAGAATCTCATAAATCCTTGGGACTTGATCTTGATTCTGGTCATTTGGAGGAGGGTGATAGTGATATGGTTGCTGGTCACCTTGAGATTTGTTTTGAGATTAGTGTTGATTCTGATCATTTTGGGATTGATCATAACGTTGATCATTTTGAGATTGACCAGGACACTGGTTGTTTTGAGATTTCTCATGAGTTTTGTTGTATTCACCTGATTGGAAGTTGAATGGGCCTCCCATCTTGTCAATGTGGGATTGTGTAGCATGCGTAAATTCAACATGAGTGGCAATAGATTTGATATGATCAAAAGGGTTGATAGGTTTGAAAGGGTTGATAGGTTTGAAAGGGTCGATAGGGTCGATAGTGCTGATAGGGTTGACCCGAGAAAGTGGCCTTTCAAAGTTTTGTAGATCTTGGAGAAATGGGTTATGTTGTTGTCGAAGCAATAATTTAGGTTATCTTTGAAACAAAGGATTATAGCACTGCTAGAACATTGGTTTCCGGTCTAGACTAATATCTATGCGAAATAGACCTCTGACCCTAGGCAAACTGATAGGAGTGTTAGAATAACTAAGAGGGGGGTGAATCAGTTATCCAGTGTCCCAAAACAAAATGTATAATCCAAAATAATTTCTTCTATTTCTGCTCGTCGGTAAGCAATAATAACTCTTACTGTCTATGCTTTTATCGATTACCAGTCTAATACTTATAACTGTTTACCGATCAAATCTAATATGTAACATGCAAAGTATGATAACAAACAAATATCACAATCAACACATAACACAAGAGATTTAACGTGGAAACCCTGTAAAGGGAAAAACCACCTAGGATTGGCAACCTAAAATTGTTCACTCTTTTGAAGTGACGTCGGTTAAGACCCAACCCTGTTAAAGGTTACAAACACACTGTCAGGTGTGACCTTGTTAGAGGATTTTAGACTAGAAGTTATCATCCAACCAGCATTCACTATGGGGTTGATAGGATAACAATGTTCATTCTATGAATGATACATCATAAGACTTTCAAAGTCCACTCGGTTAAGAGATTTAAACTGTATACAATGGTTAAATATGTAACAGTAAAATGACCTGCCTTAATACAACTTCAATTGTAGATTAAAGATCAATATTTAGTCCATTCAAATCCTTCTAATCAATAATTCACTTCAAATTCAATACTGTATCAACTTACTATCCATCGGTAACTGCTCTTTATAGCTCGATAATTGCTCTGCAGCTCAGTTCTCACTAACTAGTATGATCAAAATGCATGAAACCTTATTCACGTGATAATCCTGCAGCTTCTTCTTCTTCCCAACATTTTCATAAAGAGATTATGTTCTCTTATATAGACAAGTAATCATTTTCTTCTCCACCATCAGATTTTGCCGCTTATTCACATTCATAGATTTTGTTGCTTAAACTTTCTCGGTACTTGTGTCAATAACACGTTTCAATTTGCTTCATTAGATCTTCTTTGAATTTTGTCAGCCGTTGATCTGTGTAACAAACATTATCTATTACCTCGATGTTATACTCTTGCCAGCTCATCAATCTTATCGGCTAAACTAATCATTTAATTCATTATGTCTTCCTCGGTTAATAAAGAAATGCATCGGTGAACACTACTCGATTAATACTACGGTCAGTATACACTACACTCTGTTAGTGTATACTAGAAATGCTTCATTTACTGACAACACTGCTTTCTGTCTTTCAGCTCTATACTTCATTATAGATGAATGCAACATAATGAAGTCAATATCATCAAGTCATAGACTCATCAATAAGTTACTCAATGTGTTCCTTATCCTCATCTATCATGTACATCTTTCCTCATGTAGATTTCTCTGTTCTTCATCTCTTTTCCACTTTTCTTCAGATGTCTCAGTGTAGTAACTTACAAGATAAATGTTGTCAAACTAGTTGACATCAATGACAACATAATACTGATTTAATCATATTACATATCTAATCAACAACTTCTTAGTGATCTTTTAATCATAGATCCTTCAATCAGATTCCAAATCAGTTGTAGTCCAACAAGGAGATGAAGATTGAGATGAACTTTCTCTTAAGATTTTCGGTGAGGAGGAACATGAGGATCCCTCTTGACACTCAAGTTGGATAATGGGTTTGGAACAACCTCTTCCTTGATTATGAGATCTACCTCTACCTTGTCTGATACCACGGATGGGGAATGTGTTGTTGCTTCTAGTTGTAATAGGCATAGACAAAAATGTAATGAGAGAGGACTTGGGATTATGCTAGAAATCTATGTCTAGGATAGCGAAAAAAGAGATAAGAGGCTAGAATAGCCAAGATGTGAAATGTACCCAGCACAAATCATCGAGAGTATAGCTAGAACAACTGAGATGTGACTATCACATCACAAGGTACAAAACCATAATAAGATAGGACAAATAATAGGGAGACAATACGAGTTTAAGTAGTAATCATTTGGTTCATAGCTCGAGACACTCAATTTCAAATAGTGAACAACAAGAGAATAGGTAGACAAAAATCAGATTAGGCAGAAAATTCACCAGTCAATGAGAAATAGCTCACTGTTTTGAAAATTAGGGTACAAGTTCACGTGAGGAAATGTTGGTTCACATAAGAAAATGCCAGACTATGCATGAGAAAATGAAATCTTGCATGAGGAAATGCCCAGGTTCTGAAATCTCACTCAGGAAAAGACCAGGTTTCGACAGATCGACATAGTTTTTGAGACAAAATTTAGATTTCGAGACACAGCATGGACTGTTCTTTGACAAAACTTCTAGTTTTCAGATAGTTTCAGGATAGTTTGAATCAGCAATCTCAGTTTGAATGTTGCAAGCAATCGTTTACAAGCATGAAGTTTTAGATCAAGCAATAGTGGCACAAGAAGTAGTTGCAAACAGTTCTACCAAGGATAAAGCAACTTGGCAAAATCATGGGAGTCTTTGTTTAATCATGATGGATAGTTTAAGACTCGAAACAATCACTTAGTTATCTCTACAAAGAAAATGGTAGAGAAGACAAAATTTGTGCCTCATAACTTATGTGCATGCGTTCACCTCACACAACTGTGTCACCCCCTAGAGGGCGCCCATGTTTTTGGTGTTTCCAAGGACTCTAATATATGTTCAAATGTTACCCTTGAAGTAGGGGCCAGTGTCATATACCACCTTCAAATGTCCAAGTGCATGCATATGGTGAGAATCTACGGGAGAGATTCTTCCCCCTCCCTGGGAAAAGATTATGTCTCCTTTCGGAGGTGATCCATGTAGGAAACTAACTAAGAAAGTGTTTAGTGGGATTCCATTCACACTAACCTTTGATGCCCCTGATACAAGGTTGAGGCCTCACAGCCACACCAACACTTGAAAGTCATACACCCTCGCAAGCAGGGCTAGGAGTGGCACCACTTAGTACAATAGGAAGGGCTTTATCAAGATGATAGTCAAAATCAAGAGAAAGAAGTTAACATGGCTTTGGATTCTTTAGCCTCAACAAAGCTTTCTTTATTATAGTGAGGTGGAATCATCAGCAATAGGTATGTACTCACTTGGGTCATTCTCAGAGGTTCAACTTTTGGCAGGCCCTCTAAAGGTGACACGAACTTTGGCTTAGATCCAAGGGTCAGATTTTTTGATTCTCTCAAAGAGAGAAGAGCATACTTCTCTACCTCTTCACCTTACCCAAACACACAAGACATATTCATCACCAAGCTAGTTCCTCCTTAACCAATCCACAAGCTTTTGGGTTTCTGGTTCTCTCAAAGAGAGGAGCATAATCCTCTAACAAGTAGACATGCTAAATATTTGCTACCTTTCCTTGCTTCCCCAAGTATCTATCATGCTAGCAAAATCTGGGTCTCAGATTCATCCATGGGCATCACTTCCATGTAATGAAGAGCCTATTACCCTATCCTTCTATCAAGACCCTTAAGAAATTTTAACAAGGCCCTAGTTATACTATGTGAGTAAAAATAGTAAACAAGCACAACATTTTAAAATAGTCTTCGACAACTATCCTACAAGCAAACCGTTAGCAAGTTTTTATGTCTTGGTTAATCGTCCTGCAGCCCACTATTATGCTGTTAGAAAAATAGAGATATAAAAACAATAGCAAATGATAAATGTCATGAAATAGTAACGATAAATTGCAGAAACTAAGAAATTTTAAACACTAATGGCAAGCTTCACGCGAGAAAGTGCAGGGCCCTGCACGAGACAATGCTTTCTTTGCACGAGAAAGTGCTATTAAAAGAAAAACTTCACGCGACACGCTCAGAAAATGCACGCGAGATTTCATACACATTGAAGTACGGACATACGACAAAGTGCAAAATTTTCAAAAAAAGTTCGAGATCAATGAGGCCAGAAATCAATTTTTTGCCCCACGGTGGGTGCCAAAATGTTTATGTCTGAATGTCGACCTCCAATTCAGCCATAGACATGACATAGTCATTTCTCAAATGAATGAATTATGACAATGAATATGAATTATTCACTTCGCAATATTGATTGAATCGACCTGTCACCTCCTATTTAGATGGGGTGTTTGAATTTACTCTCAGAATGAGAGCCAACAACCATTATACCAATTCTGAAATGGAGGATTTGAAAGCTATGAAGATAATCAAATTGCAATTAATCTAAAATTAAGATGTAATTGTAATCTAAGAATGAAAGTGCAGATTTAATCCAAGAAACTTGCAAGAAAGATGAGAATTAATCTAAAACATATTAAGAAAACTAACCAATATGAGAATGCAATTATACTAGAATGAGAAATTATTCTAATTATGCAATAACAAAGCTTGAAAGTATGAAAATGAGACAAAAAACCACTATAGTTTTGGTACTCTAAAATTGCCTCCTCAAATGAGGAAAAAAGATGTTCATAATATAGAAAATCCCGAGAGAAGGATGAAGAGTTTCTTGAAAAGAAACAGCTGACTCTTCATCTCCATGGAGGAAGGTGAGACAAATTGAAGGAATTATTTAATAGTAATAAATGAAATATTGCCACATATGGGTGACTCTTCAAATAATTTTGAATAATTAAATTCAAGTGGGATATTTCATTTAGAGAATTAAAGAATTATTAATTCCTTTGATGTGTATTAGCTAAAGGGGGTGGAATTAATTTAATTAAAAACACTAGGACTTTAGAATTAAACTAATTAATCATAGGGATTATTTAGCCAATAAATGTCGAATATTTAGGAATTAAATATAGTGTATGATTAATGCAAATTTAGGGTTTTTTGCATTTGACACCAAGTCAAATAAAGTCAATTAGAAGATAGAATTGCCTAGTACAGTAGGACTTTAATGATGAAGAAATTCAAAGGAATGCACCAAAATTGATTAGAATTGTAAGGTGCCAATTTTGGGGTATTACAGTATGAAGACCTCTAACTTGATTAATAATGAGCTATGAATCACCAAAAACTTTTAAACAATAGATACCTATTATCCTTTCCCATTGTAGACAATAAATCAAATATTCATACTCAATGGCATTGTTAGTGCAACTGAATGTGAACTTGAAAGATAAATAATACTTGTAATCATTAGGATAAATTAACATGCAACCACCTCCAACACTATTTTTACTCCTAGAGCCATCAAAAAACAACTTCCATACCTCATTTTCTTTTTTATCAGACTCTTGTGTTGTTGGAATACTAGGATCACTAAAAGTGGGGTGAATCAGTGATCTATAAAAAAATTGAAACTATTTATTCAAACCATTAACATATGTAATGGTTGTTGGAGATTTGCCAGCAGGCCAGTACTGACTATATGTTTATTATTGATGACAACATATGGAAAGTAGCATGTGTGGAAGTCTTATGTAGTAAGCTTTTAGTATATGTAGCATGGACATGATATCAGCATGATATCATGGGCGCAGAGGTTAACTATTAGTATAGATAGTTATATAGCAGCTAGTGTCAACAGTGTTCCTGATAGAGTAATAGACAGTGTTCTGTGTATGGTTGTCCATACAGTTATCATGGATCCTTGGGCGCTTGGATATATGTTGAAGACATGTTAGTGATGTTTTAGTTATGGACGCATAGTCTAATGATGAACGCAAGTGAAGTTATGCAATCGCCATTCACCGGTAGCAGTTTCTTGTGTTTGTTCAAAAGAGCCGACTAAGATTTTATTGGTTCTTGAGTTGCGCCTATCTTGAGGGTATGCGCCCTTGGAGTTAAGCTTGGAGAAGTGTTATTAATGTTTGGTTAAGAGTGCATGAGTTAATTTAGCTTACAGAGAAAGTTTCAATTGTTTTGGTAGAGCCGACAATGTGTAGCGTGCGTCTACAATTATTTTATTAGACAGGTCCCAAAATGAGTTGCGTGCATAGTAGAGCTAACAAAATGTTTGTTGGAGTTTATTATGGTTTCTCTAATATGATTTCAATGTGGTTCTAATAGGCTAACTTGATTATATCATTTGGAGGAAAGATATTTATAGGCAGTCATTTGTGATTGCTTAGGTGTGGTTCATGGTTGATTAAGCAGAGTAGAGTAGAGTGTGCGAAGTGTTGAGCCATCAGAAGAAGGTCTATGTGACCAAGTAAAGTACTTGTGCTATTCATTGGAACTAATCTAGATAGCAAGTCAAAGCATAGTTCACCAAGATCTAGATATAGTGTGTATCTGTTATTCAAAAGGTTGTAGCCTTCGCCCATTTGAGCAGTGAGCTCTCAGACAGTGCATCCTCTCCCCTAACAGGGACAATTGTAAAAGACTCCTAACAGGGTCTGACCCTTGACCAAGTCTAATGTACTTAATATATTGTAAATCTACTCCTAACAGGGTAAAGGATCTTCTAGCAAGGATCATTATACACTAGTATAGAATATTAGTGGGTATCAAGTCCCACTGGGGTTTTTACCTATTTGGGTTTCCCCGTAACCAAAATATTAGTGTTGTGTTTAAGTGTTCTTTCATTGTGTTTAAGTATACTTAATTAGATAAAGAATTGAATCTTGTAGATAACTTATTCACCCCCGGCCCCCCTCTTAGTTATCTCTTGGGACTATTCCTAACAATTGGTATCAGAGCCAAGTGCCTTGGAGAGAAAGTTTAACAGCTTGAGGTTGATCAGATGGCGTACTTCAAGAAAGAAAGTCCTAAGTTTGATGGAGAGAATTATCTTGATTCGAAGAACAAGATGGTAACCCATTTGCAGTGCATTGCTTTTGAAGTTTTTAATGTAACCATCAAAGCAACCAAGATTCCTACCTTAGAAGACCTTGCAAAAGATAATGTTACTGACATACAAAAGGAATTGTTTCATCATAATGCTATTGCTAAAGAAGCCCTTATTAGTGCTCTATCTAATGGTGAATTTTTAGAAGTAAAAAAGGTAGATGCAACCCATAAAATATGGAAGCACCTAGAAGACACATTTGAAGGAGACAAACAAGAAAAGGATGCGTGCAGAAAGACATGGAAGAAAAGATACAATGCATTAGAGATGCTGCATGAAGAAAACATCAGACCTTACAATCAGAGGATTAATGAAGCAGTTGCTAGAATTAGGAACAATGGTGGAGGGATATCAGAGGAGGACATCATGGATAAATTGATGACTACTCTTACTCCTGAATATGCAAGCAAGATCAATGTCCTTGATGAGACCATGCAACTTACATAAAATTCAAGAGAGAGACCTTGATCAGCAAGATCTCAGCTTTTGAGATTTCAAGATTGAAGACAGAACCAAAGAGTGAAACAACTTTCAAAGCAACAGTTCATGGTAAGAAATCTGCAAACACTTCTGATAATTTTGATGATGATGATGAAGATAAAACACTAGATGATTTTATTGTTATGGTTGCCAAAAGAGAAAATAAATGAAAAGGAAAATATAAAGGTCAATTACCATTTAAGTGCTTTTCATGTAATAAGATTGGTCACTTTTCATCTAAGTGTCCCACTAAAGCTAGAAAGTTCAAAAAGGATTACAAACCTAAGTATTCTAAGGAATGCTACTATGCTAGAGATGGAGTTTCAGATGAAGAATATGGTGAAGAAGAAATTGGATTCATTGCTATTGTAGAAAAAATGAATAACAAGACATTTCATGTAGACAAGAAAGAGAATCAAGAGCTAGCATTGATTTCACGAGCTGACATAAGGACAAACTGGATTATAGACAGTGGTTGTTCACATCACATGACAGGTGATAGAGGCAGGTTTGTTCATTTAGACAAATATAATGGAGGTATGGTCAGATTTGGAGACAACACTCCTAAACCTATAGTTGGTAGAGGAGCCATCACTTTGGATGGAAAGAGCAGTACTGATGATGTTCTTTATGTTAATGGTTTGAAGCATAACCTTCTCAGTGTTGGACAGTTACTTGGAAAAGGCTATCAGTTGGAGTTCAAAGATGACAAATGCATCATTAACAAAAAATATGGTGTTATGATTACATCAGGCACAAAGACAAGAGGTAATGTTTTTCAACTTAATTCATAAGTAAGTTATTTTATTGCTAAAGTTGATGACAGTTCGTTATGGCATAAAAGACTATGTCATATCAATTTTGATAACATAGTGAAGATAAGCAATGTAAAGGCAGTAAGAGATCTACCTAGCATAGAAAAACCAGTTGATACTATATGCAGGGAATGTGTGATGGGGAAGCATGTGATAAATTTATTCAGGAGCAAGCAAAATTCAGCAGAGAACAAGTTGGATCTGATTCATACAGACCTATGTGGTCCAACTCAAACAAGATCATACTATGGTGAAAGGTATTTCATTTTGTTTGTTGATGATTATACTAGGATGATGTGGTTTGCATTCTTAAAAGATAAGTTAGAAGCTTTTGAGAAGTTTAAAATATTCAAAGCTAAGGTTGAGAATGAATCTGGACTAAAGATAAAATGTTTGAGGTTAGATAGAGGAGGAGAATTCACCTCTAACAGATTCTATGAATACTGCGAAGAACATGGCATAAAGAGACAGTTAAGTGCACCTAGAACCCCTCGGTAGAATGGAATTGTAGAGAGAAGGAATAGGATCATCCTTGATATAGCATGCACCATTATGATAGAAGGAAAAGTTGCACACACCTATTGGAGGGATGAAGCAGTAGGCAAGTTTGATGCAAGAAGTGATGAAGGTATTTTTCTTGATTAGTCTACTAAAAGTAAAGCTTATAGATGTTTCAATTTAAGATTGAAAAAGATCATTGAAAGTGCTCATGTAAAGATTGATGAAAAATTTATGATTCAAGAAAGATATCATGATTACTCACCCATGATTGAAGAAGAACCTAGACCCTCTACTAGTGAGACAGTTATTGAAGAAATGTTTGATAGTATTGATGTGTTATTCAATGACCTTGAGACAAGTGAAGAAAATAATCCTAAGGCTGATGAATCAGCATCACCTAAAGTTCCAAAGTTTACATCAAGAAATCATTCCAAGGCAGACATCATTGGAGATTAGAGCGGCAAAGTCTTAACAAGATCACAAGCAAAGAACTTAGCTAGTAGTGAAGCAATATGTTTACTATCTCAGATTGAGCCCTTAAGTGTTGAAGATGCTTGTAATGATTCAGATTGGCATGATGCTATGAAAGGAGAACTTGATCAAATTGTTAAGAATGACACTTGGGAACTGGTCCCAAGACCTAGCGATAAGAATGTGATTGGAACAAAGTGGATATTCAAAAACAAGATGAATGAAGATGGTATAGTAGTAAGAAACAAAGCAAGATTAGTATGTAAAGGATATGCGCAAAGAGAAGGCATTGATTATTCAGACACATTTGCACCTATGAGTAGATTAGAATCTATTAAGTTGTTTCTAGCCTATGCTACAGTTAAAAACTTCAAAGTTTATCAGATGGATGTCAAATCAACATTCTTGAATGGAGACTTAAAAGAAGAAGTATACATTGAGCAGCCTGAAGAATTCACCTAATCAGACCAACTTGATATGTTATGCAGATTGAAGAAAGCCCTCTATGGACTTAAGCAAGCCCCTAGAGCATGGTATTTGAGACTAGATGGATACTTAACAAAGATTGGATTCAAGAAAGGAGCAGCAGATTGCAATCTATTCATTAGAGAGACATCTGAAGGTTTACTACTTGTAGCTATATTTGTTGATGACATTATCTTTGGAGGTAATGACAAACTCAGTGTTGAATTTGCCAAAGAAATGCAGAATGAGTTTGAGATGAGTATGATTGATCCTATCAAATACTTTTTGGGACTAAATGTGCAACAGATAGAAAAAGGGATTTTCATTAATCAATCAAAGTATGTGAAAGAAATATTGAAGAAATTCAAAATGGATGATTGCAAGCCAGTAGGAACTCCTATGATCACTGGATGCAAGTTACAAAAGAAGATGAATCACCAGCAGTAGATATAACATTGTATAAGTCTATGATTGGTAAACTCGTATATCTTACTCAGACTAGACCTGGTATTTCCAATGCAGTTGGCATAGTTGGAAGATTTGCAGCAGAGCCTAAATAAAGTCACCTCATGGTTGTAAAGAGAATATTAAGATACTTATAGGGCACTATAGATTATGGTCTATGGTATCCTAATTCAAAAAATGTTGAGCTTCATGTGTACACGGATGCAGATTGGGTAGGATGTGTTGATGACAGAAAGAGTACTTCAGGTGGAGCAATGTTTCTTGGTGATAGACTTGTCACTTGGACAAGTAAGAAACAAAATTGTATTTCTCAGTCAATAGCAGAAGTGGAGTATGTTACAGTAGCCTTGAATTGTTCTACAATTGTTTGGATCAAGCAAATGATAAAGGATTTTGGAATTCAGATTGATTATCCTATTGTTATTCACTGTGATAACACTAGCACTATCAATATGTCAAAGAACCCTGTAATGCATGCAAAGACAAAGCACATTGAGATCAAGTATCACTTTCTAAGAGAGAAAGTGGCAGAGAAAGAAGTCAAGTTGGACTATGTGAGTACTAAAGAACAATTGGTAGATATATTCACAAACCCCTTGCCTAAGGATACTTTTGAGTATCTCAGGGAGAAGTTGGGAGTCATTACCTTCCCTATTTCTACTTAGAAGAAAGAAGGAAAGGCATCAGTCCTCCGGGACTGGTGGAAGGTTGACTACTCTACCTCAAGAGTAGTACCGGTGCTTAAAATGAATGGCACCCTTTGCCATTGATGTCAAAGGGGGAGTATATGTAGAGTCATGAAAAACAAAAGTAAAAAGAGGAGTAATATACTAAGGGGGAGCAGCATTCAGTTATGATAGCAGCACAGTTGAGGAAATGGAGAATATTAGATATATTGCAGCAGATGGAGGATTCATCTTTGGGGGAGTTTTGAAGAGGAAATGGAGAATGTTATAAAATAAATGTTCATTTGGGTTGGTGGTGGTTTTTCATTCCACATGTTTCCATCAATGCCAAAGGGGGAGATTGTTGGAGATTTGCCAGCAAGCCAATATTGACTATATGTTTGTCATTGATGACAACATATGAAAAGTAGCATGCGTGGAAGTCTTATGTAGTAAGCTTTCAGTATATGTAGCATGGACATGATATCAGCATGATATAATGGGTGCAGAGGTTAACTGTTAGTACAGACAATTATATAGCAGCTGGTGTCAACAGTGTTTTGTGTATGGTTGTCCATACAATTATCATGGAGCCTTGCACACTTGGATATATGTTGAAGACATGTTAGTGATTTTTTAGTTATGGATGCATAGTCTAATAATGAACACAAGTGAAGTTATGTAATCGCTATTCACTAGTAGCAATTTCCTATGTTTGTTCAGAAGAGCCAACAGAGATTTTATTGGTTCTTGAGTTGCACCTATCTTGAGGGTATGCGCCCTTGGAGTTAAGCTTGGAGAAGTGTTATTGATGTTCGGTTAAGAGTGCATTAGTTAATTTAGCTTACAGAGAAAGTTCCAGTTATTTTGGTAGAGCCAACAGTGTGTAGCTTGCATCTACAATTATTTTATTAGACAAGTCCTAAAATGAGTTGCGTGCATAGTAGAGCTGACAAAATGTTTCTTGGAGTTTATTATGGTTTCTCTAATATGATTTCAAGGTGGTTCTAACAGGATGACTTGATTATATCATTTGGAGGAAAGATATTTATAGGCAGTCATTTGTGATTGCTTGAGTGTGGTTCATGGTTGATTAAGCAGAGCAGAGCAGAGTGTGTGAAGTGTTGAGCCATCAGAAGAAGGTCTATGTGACCAAGTAAAGTACTTGTGCTATTCATTGGAACTGATCCAGATAATAGGTCAAAGTGCAGTTCACCAAGATCTAGATATAGTGTGTATTTGTTATTCAGAAGGTTGTAGCCTTCACCCATTTGAGCAATGAGCTCTCAGACAATGCATCCTCTCCCCTAACAGGGACAATTGTAAAAGACTCCTAATAGGGTCTAACCCTTGACCAGGTCTACTGTACTTAATATATTGTAAAGCTACTCCTAACAGGGTAAAGGATCTTCTAGCAAGGATTATACACTAGTATAGAATATTAGTGGGTATCAAGTCCCATCGGGGCTTTTACCTATTTGGGTTTCCCCATAACCAAAATATTGGTGTTGTGTTTAAGTTTTCTTTCATTGTGTTTATGCTTTATGTTTAAGTATACTTAATTGGATAAAGAATTGAATCTTGTAGATAACTGATTCACCCCTGCCCCCCTCTCAATTATCTCTTGGGACTATTCCTAACAATGGTTGCTTCAACAACATTAAGTATATGTCTTTTAGATGCAAGATAACATAGACAATAAGATATGTGCATACATTAGAATGATTGACACTTTTTTATAGTAGAAAACCCATAAGGGTGAAAAACCACTTTCAAATTATCCTTCATTAAGACTTATAGGCAACTGTTTAGAGTACCCACTCTAGGAAGCACCAACCCCCATTATATTTTTAGGAACACCCATTCCAAGGATCACCAACACTCTACTTGCATTACAAGCACCCACTTCAAGGAACACCCATCCCTTACAATCATGAAATCACCCACTTCTTGTTTAGATACAAAATAAATTTTAAATTAGAGGGACTCTCTGTTACAATACATTGCATATGAATCAAATAAATACTACATTGATCTAGTCTTTGTTACACCACTCTTTATACAAAGTAGTCAATGTTTTGTCTTCAACATTACTACCCCTGCAATCTTCAAGTCAAGAAACATAATCAAGATAAAACCAATTATCTCTTTCATCAATGACAAACATGCCAATGTACCATTTCACAAATATGTCTATATATGCAATATGTTGTCATGGATATACTGTCACATTGTTAATGTTCTACACCTACAATAAATTTGTCTCAATACTCAACACATATATGTCAAAATCCAATTTCAAACTCAAATTCAATGATCTTTCCTTTTTGAAAACCTACAATAAAATTCATATCATCAAACTTCTAAAAACTGATTGATCGTTAAACAAACTAGAAGTGTGATGTATCTATATCACATGTTATTCTATATTTCACAATCCATGTATGTGCGCTTAATAAAATAACATTAACATGCACACTCTTTTTATTTCAATGATCAAGTCTTCGTCACAAATGTCCTTGTAAATTGCTCATTAAAAATCTGCAACTCCCACCTTCTCTACAAACTATTCATTTATCACATCTATCTTCATCACAAATATCTTTGTAAACTACTCATCAAAAATTTGCAACTCCCAACTTCTCTACAAACTATTCATTTATCACATCTACAAATCCTTCATGTTAACAACATCAAAAATAATGATAACTAAATGGTTCTATATTCTGATCATGGCAGGAACTAATACAACCATTTTGAATATTGAACTCTTATTATCATTGTTAACAGTCAATCATGTATTTCAATAGATCAGTACAATTGATCATGTATTTTAGTATAGTCTTCCAGTTAACATCTCTTCACACAACACTACTCAGTTTACAAACTAATCACATCTTTATTATTTTATCATAAATGAAAACTACCTTCACAACTTTCTTTCAGATCAATCTCTTTTTCATTTATCAAATAGAAATGTCAAGAATAATTTAGATATTGAACAGTAAATATTTAATCAATATCTTTATCTCTAAAAATAAATAAATTCTAACTTACTACTATCTTTGTTTATAAGATATCCAAACTTTCATTTACTGTGATCAACATTTCCTCATCCTTCCCCATTTCTCATTCTCATAAATCGGTCATTCTATTTACTTTGTTGTGTATAACATTTGCTTTACTCCTTTCACAGAAGGTCGCCCTTCCTTTCAAATCAATCTCTTTCAAAAGAACATATTTCTCTCTATTAAAATATATGTCATTTTTTAGATCAATCTCTATCTCACCCTCTTTCAAAATCTATATCTTGAACATATATAAGTTGTCTTTTTGTAACCAAATTAGTGCAGTTACAAAACCATGTGACCTTCCTTTTCATTTCATTTTAATTACCAAATCGGTTGTTTATGGTATAGATCCTTTATTTTACTTAGAAATACATATTGTGTGAGACTAAGAACTGATTAATCAAAATCACCAACTATTTTCATGAATATAAAATTGTTCCATACATCACCATCAATTACTAATTATAAGTATTTGTTCATAATGTCAAAATCGATGAGCTTGTCGTGTGATTGTATACTCTGCTATTAAGAATGATTTGTGACATGTAATTATCAATTGATTATTATTTTTTTAATACTTGGGCTACTTGTCTCAAATGATAAATTAGTTATTTATTTTTCAAACATGATACATACCCAAGATTGCATATTCTTCAAAGTCTATAACCTCTAATACCCTTCATCTATTTTCATGAATTGAAATTCATAAACCATTTGTTTATGTGCCAATATAAAAGATCTTTGATCTTCTTCTCAAAGATATTTTGCATCAATAAAATTAAATACATGAACATGTATCACAATAAATGCATCATGTATCACAATAAAAGATTGTCATGAATTTCAGTTTCCAAACAAGCTTCATGTCACCTAAATGACAGGAGGATTCTTGTATAAAATATGGAACCATATTGCTCAATCAAATCTTCAAATGACATTAAATTCATTTCTATGATCAGATACTATGAACATCAATGTATAGACACTTCCCATTCACATCATTCACATATTACCAATTACACAACATATTGCAACATCAACCAACTAACAACCTTTTGACATCAATGACAGACACTACCAAGTTCAACACATGTAACACTTTTTTCAAGATTAGGAATGAAAGTAGTAGGTTCATGAATCAAATATTTAACCAAAATTACCTCTTCATGGTGTTCATTGACTATATTATGAATGTTCTCAACCACTCATTCATCTAGAAGCATGTCTTGGATATTTTTTATTTGCATTTGTGTCTCACTGACTACAAGATCCTCTTCATGTGCATTTACAATACTTGGATTATATGGATCAATATGGTTATTAGCAATAGGTTATAATTTTATAGTGACTTTAGTCCCATACCTAGTCCTAAATAGCATATGTGACCAATTAGATGATAAATAACCTCCAATTTTGGCTATAAAATCTCTAGATAAGCATATGGAAAAATATGATAGGTAGATTTATAAAATAAATATCTTGAGGTATTGATAAATTTGGGCATGTATGAAAGGTTAAACTCAGATTTTCAATAAAACCAATAGTATTAACAACAGTCCCAGTTGAACTACCCATTTTTCCAATGATTTATAATACAATCCTAGATTATCAATAATTTGTTTTGGCATAAAAAAACTACTTGCACAGGAATCTATCATGAAATTATGCACTAAATGATGGCCAATGATGAGAGTAACGTAAAACAAGGGCAGTTTAACTATATTGGCATGTTCTGATTAATAGGAAAATAGGATTTGAAAGGTCCTGAACCTTTTACATAAAGAGAGAAAAGATAAGCATGAAGTGCCAGAGACAGCTAACAACTATCAAACTAGAAAGGACAACCAAAGGACAAGCAACCAAAAAGGACCACAGAAGAAAACCCTACTAGGAAAGGACAAAGGCCAACAACTGAAGAGAGAAACCCAACAAAAAGACAAACACCTGAATGAAGGAAATCACCGAATATTGAGGAGGTCCACAACTTCAGAGGCCAAAAGCTCCATAATTAAAGTTGATTCCTTATGATTATCAATGGCTTGACTAGCATAATTCCCAGCATCAAGAACCACCAGATCCTTATCTTTATCAGTTATCTTTTCCCACCTGTTGAGGAGGATGTTGATCTGACTGGAAGAAGTCGAAGGAATATTGCAACTATGATCCCCAATCTTCTTGAGCATGGAATCAAAATGCGAGATTGTTTCCTCGAAGTCCAAAGATTTTGACTTCAGAGAAGCCAAACTCGCTTCACATTTGGAAATTTTATCATTCATAGCATCCAAATTGGAGTCATAGGTATTAAGGATCCTGTTCACTTTTTTGTTAGCTTCAGTTAACCCACTCAATAAAATAGGGAAAGGTTTATCACCGAGACCCATGGTTTCAAGAATATCAATTCTTACCTTGAGTCTTTCATTATTGCTTCTTAGATGACTTAATTCCTTAAATACCCAGTTGATAGCTTCCTTAGCTTTCTCAGCCTCAGCAGGATAGTTAGTAGGGGGCTTTCAGAACATCTTCCTTAGAAGGGATATCCACAGTAGGGGGGTCTTGAGTTCCAGCCTTAAACTCCTTTGAGAGGACCACAGAGGACTATATTGGCATGTTGTTCAATACTTTTACCAAGATTATTAGCAATAAAAAATTTAGACAATTGTTAGTTAGGTACCTCACTTGACAAAGAAAGACTTGATAGTGCCTCATGTAACATATCTTTTTGCCTAGTAAGGGCTAGAGAATCCCACATTAAAACATTGACATGTGCTTTCTTTAATTGATCTATAATATTGAAATTATTGGTACTAACCTTATGTTATATTTTTGGAACAACAACATCCTTTTGTACTTGTGTTGGTTGTGATGGTACTTTAGGTTTATCTTTAGCCACCATAGGTTGTGTTCTTGGCAATATCTGAATATTCTAAGAAGTAGAAGGCCCCACTTGACCCTGTGAACTAGTAATTAGCTGATTTTTATTTTCATCAACCTGCTACTCCAAGTCAACAACCCTTTTCTTAGATCTAGTGTTGGTTTCTATAGGTACACATGACTGGTTATGAGGATTATTAACCCCATAGTACTCTCCCTCTTGGAAATTCATCAAACTAACATCAAGTGTACCTTGCTCATTTTGAGAACCATGTTGTTCATTAGCCTCGTAAGGTTCATCTTGTTGAGACATTGCACTATTTTGAACCATGAGAGATTGATTCAATAAGGCATTTTGACAAGATGTCTAATTGTGTTATTTATTACAAGAAAAACACCAATCATCATCTTGTGATAAATTTTTTTCCACTAGTACAATCTCCTTAGATGAGTTGGGTGTATTTGGGTTATAGAGAAGATTGGGTCTTTAGTTGTAATTTCTCCTTTGGCCTTGAAGATCATATTAGTAAGCTAGCCTAGTAGGTTGATATGGGGCTTGGTATGGCCTTATATCTTGGTTTTTCTTCCTCTCTAGTTTGACCAACTTATTACTAAAGTTTTGCAAGGTCTGCATCATATTGTCATTTTTCTCCTTAATATTTTTAAGCTCTTGAAATAAGGCTTAAAAAACATTTTCTTGGGATACAACTTGGTTGTTAAATATTGGAAATGTAGGGACAACAACTATAACAGGTGGTATTACTAGAGTAATTGGTTGTATCTTAGAAAAATATGGCATAAGAGGCCTAGGTGTTATCTTTCAAGCTTTAATTAAATTATTTTCAGTCCTTATAGAAACATCAAGTGTTGTTGGTAATGAATTACCACACATTAATTGAATCTTAACTGAAATTTCATTATTCAAATCTTTAAGGTAAAATAAAAGTGCATAATCATTTGAACGCTTTGTCAAGGATGGAATCTTATTCCAAGTCTTCTAGAAATGGTAGTTGAAATCTAATATATGTTTGCATGGATCCCTTTTGATGGTAGTTAGTTTCTCAACCAATGAAAGGCGATCGGATTTTTCCTCAAGTTGCCTATTCAACTACTCACCTAGTTGGTCCCATGTAGTAATTGAATTCACATGCAGACCTATGAACCATTGGAGAGCCTTTCCCTTGAAAGAAGTTTCCAAGAGCCTCACTGCAACATTTTTTTCAATAACATGATGTAGACCACACAAAGAAGCCACATCATTGATATTATCTATGGAGGTTGTATGATCCCCCTAGTTAAAAATAGTAGGCTCTTTAGGGTTGTTGTTGGAATATCATTATGCTAGGAAAAATTTAAGAGAATACCTTAATTAAAAGATACAAATAGTTGATTCTAGGAGGTGGTGGATTGGCCATGACAACCCTTTTAGGATTGGAACTACTCCAGACTGCAAGATCTATTGGTATTTGAACTATAAAGCTTGAAAACAATGGATTATTATAAGTTGTGATCATATGATGAGAATTAGGAACTAGAGGCAAAACCCCACTAGCTAAATTTGTAACCTTCTTTACTACCCTAGTATTTCTTGGTGGTAACTCAAATGCTTAACATGATCTTCACTTTGCTTGGTTTGATACTTTTTCATATGCTAAAACATTGAATTTTTTGAAAACCAAAAAAAATAGAGTTGCCAAGTGCTAAAATGATTCCTTCTTAAAGGCTAAAAAATGTTTCTCACACCAAAACAACAACAAAATATAATGCTCTTATGAACATAAAATTAGTTCATGTCCCACCAAGTGTGCCATAAACTATTGTCATAGGGATTTTCACCCGAAAGCTAAGTTAAAAAAACTCAGCAATCCTATGCAACATGAGAACAACTATGAGCCTATGGGTTACTCATTGTGTATTTGAACCTCCAAATTATGGGTTGACTTCCTTTTTATTTTACTAAAAACTAAACTAATTTAGGGAAAAGAGGAAGAAAGACATCTTGAAATAAAACTCTAAAGTAACAGGGTAATACACCAAAGGATAACTAGATATGCTAATGGAAAACTTACAAAATCACACACTAAAGAAATTACACTACCTCACAACTCAGCTAAATATGTTTGCATAAAATATTCTTATGAAAGGTTTTCACTTTTTGATGCTTGAAACAAGAAAAAAATATTGTTTTCACATTTTTGAAGCACTAAAAATAACAAAACACATTCACAGACTTACATTGTATCATATTACTTCTTTCATTGAATATTGAAGGAATTGATAAAATAAAGGATAACACAACACTATTATCATACCATTCACAATCAATGCTCAAAACTAGAAAATTATGAGAATGAAACCAACTTCTATTATTAAATAATCAGGAATATCTCTACTACAATCTGCATGAGCTCAATACAATATATAGAAGAGACTTTCACAACCTCCAAGGTTTATTGAAGTAGAAACTCCGCCCGAACTATACTCTAACTATTGCTTGAACTGAACTGGAACTCAAACTTCACCTTTGCTTCTCCTCCAAATGCAAAAATTTCTCATGGGTCAGATTTTGAGGAAAACATGCATAAAGAGGGGATAGAACTAATAGTGACATATTGTTAACTGCCTCAAAATCCCTCTCAACTGATAAACAATCCATGTGGGCCTTCAACAGAAATGTAACTACTCATAATCCCTCCAAAAATGCAATCTCCCCTCTAACTAATTGACTAACTCATAATTACATGTCATTTATATTATTTTGCAATATAAATAATATTTAATAAAAATGATTTATAACATCACTTTATTAAATATTTTACATATTGATTCCATGCAAAATGAAATAAACTTCTTACCCTCAATTACATCTCTTGACTCACAATTAGAACCAACTTATTAATTTTCCATTAAAAATAATATCTAATAAAATGATTTATATTAAAAAAATCATTTATTAGATATTTTACATTTAGTGCATGCAAAAAATAATAATACATCCTAACTCTAGCTCCTAGTCTTGCATCTACATATTTTCAAATCTCCTCTTCAACCCTTAGTTACACTTCTTTGACTCACAAATCAAATGCTTTATCCGTTTACTTTTTGCATTAAAAAATATCATTTATTAAGTGTTTTATAGAAACAACACCTAGCAAATAATTTACATTGGGGTTTTATAAAAAAAAAAAAGTAAAATATAACATAATACCCACGAGATATTAATCTGAAGCAAAGGAATTATAAAATAAAAGGAAAAAAATCCTTATCATTAGTCAATTCTAGGGTAAAAACCCTAACGTAAAAACATGTGCCCACACTTTGTTATTTCATTTTGCATTCATGCTTCTCTATGGCTGCCATGGTAAAAAAAATGTAAGGTTTGATACTAGAGCCTCTAGGGTTTGGAGGTTTCAGTGGATCTTCTTGCAAGTTGAATGCATGTTTTGGTAAGTTCAAGCCTCATTCTCTACAAGAAACAAAACCCCTTTAGTTTTTTCCTCTATATTCTTGAAACAAACATATTTCAACCCTGAATATTTATGATCACTACTTTGAGGTTTTCTAATAAGTTCTTGATATTTTCCTCTATTGAAAATGGCAATCCACACAAGAACAGTTATTTTTGTCTTAAAGACATCCTTTACGCCTTGATTTTTGGTAGCCATCAAGGGTTTTATCATTTTTTTCCCTTAAAGATAGTAGTTATTTCTTAACTTGAAGCAACTATTCAAGCTCAAAATCTAGTGTTTTCTCCTTTAGTCTACTATTTTGATAATATAAATTTTCTCCTATAACACAGAAAAGAATAAATATGGTTAAAAGACCTGTATATTTGATGTTTGGAGTTTAAAATCTATGTATTTCTTTTCCTCCATACTATTAGTTACATAAAACCCTCGAGGGTACTCTTGTTGGCCATGGATATTATCACTTCTTTATATGCTTGGTTTTTGGGTGTTTGATGAAAACTATTATATACATCATTATTTATTTTCAATTATATATCTCTATCTCTTTCTAAGGTTTTGTCTCTAAAAATGTGTAAATTGATGGATCTTAACCTACTTTGTAGGCTACGATTTCATACTTTAGAATTGTGGTTTATAATCCTTATGTATCTTTTACCCTTGAAGTTTGGCATTATTTATCTATACTACTACCAAATTATGATAATCTTTGCTTTTTCATTCAAGTGCTCATATGACAGTAAACACATCATTGAAAACTCCTCTATTTTCTAAGCACAAAATATTATTTGCTCATTTGGAGGGTTAGCACCATGTCATAATAACATTGGTCATTTTCATTGATATTGTTGTCCTTATTAGGATTTATGGATGTGTACTGCTCTAACCTTGACAAATGAAGACTACCTTCTATATCCTTTATGATTCTTTTTCATCCAACCATTCTTAATCCTCATTGAGAACAATGTTGTTAGCATAATGAAATATGCTCATTTTCTAAAACAACATGTTGTCCATGTCAAGAATCTACTATCTATGAAGGCTTTTATAAATGATCATTTAATGTTTTCCTTTAAGAGAATTACTAATATATGATTCCCTTCAATAATAAGTACATTTTCCTTTATACATTGATTGTATCTTATAAAGCAAATTACATAACCATTGTTACCTGAAATTGATGTTAATGTTTTGTATCAGATTCACTTGAGATGGATGTATTTTCTATTTTGATGTACATGTAGATATTTGTGTTCATTATATTTCATGTTGTACTATTGCAACCATAATCATTATCCCCTTTCATATGTTCATTGCAAATTAAAACTCTTGACATAATTTCATTAAAAAATGTGGCCTTTACTACACTCATGTTGATGACTATCACAACACACATGGATTGACCAATAAGGAAGAAATTTGTACCTTTCACTGTCTTTAGCTTTATTTTATCTTCATTCTTTGTTCATTGTAGTACAGGTAATGTTGTCTTTATTCATCTTGTTAGTTGTCTTTTCATTGCCTTAAGAATATCATATCATGGTCCTTATAATACCTCTACTTTAAGCATCTTATCACTTGTTCATTTTGGAGCTCTTTCTATTGAATGGCCTTGTAACATCATTGGATACTAAGAAAATAAGTATTCCCACTCTTAGAGACAATTTATAATGCCACATGTATGGATATTTTAATGGACAATATTGTTTCACCTTTTGAATTGATGTCCTCATACAACCTGAATAGTATTTCATCTCATTGTTATTTAAAACAATAAAACATTTCTCTTTTTAGGATTTTCATCATGACTTTTGATTATTACAATATATCATTTTTTGTGACTTTTTGTCCTATTCATGGTATTGGATGATTTTCTCTATAGCATCCTTAGCACTATTATGATCTTCTTAGCATTATATTTGAACTTGTATCTTCCAATGTTGAAATGATGATTTATTCTCATTGATAAATGTTTCCCTAAATATCATTATTTCTATTGGTAAATGTCACGAATTCTCTATACCTACCTATTAACTATTACACCTCTATTACACTGTTTTGGGACTATCTCCATATTCTTGCATTTCGATGCATTATTGATTTCATTATTTTTACCATGCATGCCCAATACTATGAAATATACATAGAACGATTCTCCTTCTATCTTATGATATGCAATGTGTCCCATTATTTTGTCACTGTCACTCTTCTATTCTTGTATTGTTGTAACAGTTCATTAATACATGCTTGAATCTCACTTCAAATTTTGCTTCTAGAACATGCTCTTGAGGATTTGACTACAAAAATGGCATGAAACTTGTAGATGCATACTTTATTTTTATTTCTTATAGCATTGTATGGATCTATTGATGTTAATACATACCTTCTTTATTTCTTATTCTCAAGAGACACCATTACATCTTCTATGATCTTGTACAAACCTCCTTGTTCATCATATTTTTGCTTATACCCTTGTCTGTATTAATATGAAAATGGTTATTCTTTAGGTTTAAACATTACTTCATTATTTTGTTTTTGCCATATATAACAATGTTAATTGTCCTCTAAAACAAGGTAAATGCATCCTTTTCATGATAATGATGTGATCTTTATATCTGTTATCTCTTTTGGTGAAATACTTCATTAACCTTGTCTAGTGCCATATGTATGATTATTTTTTTGGATCTTTAAACTATCTTTATGTATTCATTAATACCTATACTATTGAGACCTATTGGTGCTTCTAACATTGTCCTTTGGTTACCAAATATGTTCTTTTCAAATATCCTTTTTATAGGCTTCCATTTGATCCCTTAACTATAATAACAGGGAAAAATTTCATTCTTTTCTTTTCATTGTATACTTTTGATGTCTGATTTGATTTAGAATCCCTTAGCCTTATACATATCATTCATTGCCATTATACCTTGATTTATTAGAACCCTTTAAGTATTTTCTTGAATATAGAACTAATTTTTATGGTATCCTTTTCATATTCAAGAACCTTATTAACCATGATAGGATGAGTGCATCATCCATGTCATCATAGTCCCATTAAGGAGATACATTTTATTTATAACGGTGAATCATGAAGCTAAAAAATTATGAATGATATATATCTCCCTGATTGGACTATAATAACATGTTTGATAAAAGGATTTTACACCTTATCATGATCAACAATATTCTATAGAGAATAACAACATGTTGGGCTCAACCCTTGTGGGAGCCAATTTTATCACACATGTTATTTATTATGATATCAACTTAAATATCTCAATGATGAACAATGATACCTAAACCTACATATTAAACAAACTCATTAGATTAAAATGAAAGTTCTAATATGATTTTTCCACCTTCACTCTGATTTGTGATGATTTATAATCCTAAATTGATACATTATGAAAGTTGATTATGCATTACTGATTTTGCATGTAGATTGATGAGGATCCTTGAGCTCTAACAAACTTCTCTTTCATCTTGTATGCATTTGGACATGGAAAGACAACTTTCAAAGCTCAGGATATAAATAGTCAACCCTATAACCATGGGATCCATCATTCATTAGGTGATGATGGGTCCCCTCCTCTTTTTATATGTCATTTTCTTAAATGTATACTTATTTTTTCATAGTGTATAGTTTATTCATTCTCATAGCTTGTGTAGGGAATATTCTTTTACACTTATTGATAAATATAGCATTCTTCTTTGAAAAGTCATTTATTTATTTTCTTGTATTTACATTCATGTTTAAAATAGAAATGTTTAATTACATATCACTCAAGTAATAAACAAACTGACACAAACAAATATGTACCCTTAACTTTTAATTGAAAATGCCTTTCTAGCTCTACTTGATTGAGCTGGAAGCAAAATTGGGTAATAATAAATAATCAAGTATAGTAATCAAGGCTCACAAGATTCCTACACCAAAAAGGGAAAGAAATCCCTATCCACGTATATACCACTTGATCCTTCAACCTACTCCTATGTTCCAACAAGTCACCCGCAATAAAAAACCAAGATAACCACCATCAGGTAAAAAATTATTACATCCCTCAACATGTCATCTATGAAAGAAAAGAAAAATTTAAAGGTGAATCATACCAACTATCACTAAATCTTGTACCTATATATATATAGATAACAAGCATCAAATTTAATTAATATAACAAAGGATTTGAGTAGTTTTGTTACTCTTACTAGTGAAAATAACAACCACAACAAAGTGCAACTCATACAATATTGTCATACCTCAAACTAGGGTATATTAACATAGGTAAAACTTTGTGTTATCAATATATCAACTCAAAAACTGCAATTAGTCATTCTACATCCATCCTCCTATCTCAATGAAAAATACCAATGCACAAATGACCAAAGATGTGACTAACTAACAAAGTCTACAATAATACCCAAATGATCCAGTAGATAAGATAGTCCACATTTGAGTTATCTCACTACAACCAAATGGGAAATCAATGGGCACATAACTGCATAACACATAGATCCTAATCCAATGAATAAGAAAACTCGTAATCACATCAATAATCAGTAAACCAAGATATCAAATCCAAAAATAAATCAAAGCATATCAAGTCTATCTATCGTACTTTACATAGATGATATAGCTAATCCCTCTATTACATGGTGTCAAGGAAACATACACATATTTACAAATACATTTCAATACCTCTCTCACCAATAGTTTACACATCTCTCCCAAGTTCTTCACACTCAACCAAAATGTCATGTGAATACAAACATTCAAGAAGAAGAACACAACTAAAGAGAGAACTTGTATATCAAACCAATCCTTGTTCCACACTAACATGTACCAAGATATGTAAAATTAGATCTTCACTATTCCCAAACTTAAAGGATGTCAACATCTAAAATTCAAATTATAATGAAAACATTTTAACTATAGATATAAACCTCTCACACCGAAGGTAGATGAAGCAAACCAATAATTCCCATAAAATAGGAAATATTCCCAAAGCCACAAATTGTTTCTTGTACCTCTCAAGATAATTCCTCGTAACTAGATCCATAACTCAATACTAATAACAAGGAGAATAATAAAAATCCATAAAATTGTGCATCTTATTCTAAACAAGTCCTCAAAATATCTATGTAGAGTAAAACATTACACACCCCTTCACCTACACTTTTATAACCACTTTAGTATTTGTTCCCATAGCATTTGAGTTGGCTCATTTAAGCCTTGCATCAACCTTTTTCCTCTTTATAAAATGCTCTAAACACCTTCTTAGTATCTACCTTTTTCATTAGTTTTGTGTTAACCACACATTTTTCTTGTATCATACCATTTTTAGCATTATTTGTCATTTCTCGACATTTCACAACTTGTATCCTATCTAGGTAAGTAGAGATGATGTAGAATCTTTTGAAATAACTTGAAAACCTCTCCATTCCTCCTCTTCTCACTTTTAAATATATATTTTACTTCTTCTAATCTCTCTCTCTCTCTCTCTCTCTCTCTCTCTCTCTCTCCAAGATGAAAAAATTGACAAGCAAATTGGGTAGAAGAAGCTAAATATGAGTGGAAAAATGATGTTGGTACTAGAAATCTCGTTCAACAATTGCAAAGTGATCTAAATATTTTAGATAAGATTTTTTGGAAGGGAGATGCCTTGTGGTATAAAGATACATTATAATTATGTAAGAACTCCACTCTCAAACAAAATATTTTCACAAAACTTCATGTATCTCTAATATGTGGTCATTCAAGATTTTTGAAGACATGTCATTGAATCAATAAATGCTTATTTTGGGAAGGACTATAAAGGGATGTTCAAAAATTTATGGTTGAATGTTTGTATTGTCAAAGAAATAAATGGGAGACAACTAAGACACTAGGTGTCTTGCAGTCCTTAGTGATTCCTAACCAACATTTAGAAGAGCTCTCCTTGGAATTCATTACATGCCTCCAAATATCTAAAGGTAAAGATGTCATTATGGTCGGGGTGGATCACCTCAATAAATATGTCCATTTTATTGCATTATCACATCATTTAACAACAAGTATAGTGGATAGACCATTTTTGGATAATATACAAAAACTACTCGGTACACCTAAGGTTATTTCTAATGACCATGATCCTATATTTATGAGTAACTTTTGGACAGATTTATTTTCATGTTTGGAACCTAAATAGCTCATAATTCTTCATATCATCCTTAATCTGATGGACAAACTAAGGTTGTTAAAATGTTTGGAAGGATATCTATGTTGTTTCACTTTAGATAAGCAATCACAATGGGTAGAATGACTACCTCTTATAGAATGGTGGTAGAATAATTCCTTCCATAGATCTTAAAAATGTCTCCTTTTGTGGCACTATGTGGATATCATCATCCTTCCATTACATCATCATTAAGGTTGTCATTGAAATTTCAAGTTGTGGAGGACCACATGCTTCATCAATAATTTATTTCAAGACTTAAGGAGAATTTTTCCATGACAAAAATTCAAATGAAACAAAAAGAAGATTAACATTTTAGTGAAATAAGCTTCGAAGTGGCGGATTGGGTATTCTTGACATTATTGCCTTATAAGAAAATATCATTGAAGCAAAATGCACAAAACAATAATTTATTATTGGAATATTTGGACCATACCAATGTTGAAAGGTGTGTGCCCTTGGTATCCTTTTGATGTGCAACATGGTGCTCAGGTTTTTGACATGGCTTAATTTCCTCCCATGTTCTATTAGTCTAGTGGTTGTATCAAGCATTAACAAGTCAATATTTTGGTACAAAAACAACCATTAATTAGTATTAAAGCCTAGGTTACAAGTTCAAACCTTGTGCTTGTGTAGGGGGTTATTGAAAAGTGTGTGCTAGTTTCCTCCTTGTGATGTGTAGTGCGATACTTGGGTTTGTGACATGGCTTAACCGCCTCCAATGTTTTATAAGTCTAGTGGTTGTATCAAACATTAATAGGTGGATCTTCTGGTGTAATGAAAACCAACAATGGAGATTGTTGCAAATATGGTTATTATTTTCATTGATTTCAAACTTGTTTGTTGAGGACCAAAAGTATTCCAAATTCTCTTTGTGGTTGTTTGCAAAAATTCTAAAAGTGGTAAATTGGTCTAGAGTATCCTTGTTACTCTTCAGATTTTCTAGATGTCATGTTTTTTATAAGTGTATTCATGCCTAGCCATACTACATAATTTTCTATTCAGCAAGTAACCTATGTTTCTTCTTATGGTTCCTATTTAGCATAGTTGATCGTGCTAGGGTTTGTGTATTCAAAACAAGCTATCTTATTTGGGATATTTCTTTGGTTTGGATACATACTACAAATGAACTGGAAATGATTTTTTGGGTCTTAGCTTAGTGCCTAAAAGATCCACATTTTTTGAGATTGCTGCAAAAGATGTTTTCTTGGTCGAGTGTTCTCTAAGCCTTAATTTCCTATTAAAATGTTACATTCTAATTATGGACTTGGTTTGTGTGCAAACTATTGGATCTATCTTAAATGGGTGTGTTGAGTTTATTTGGGCACCCTCTTTCTCTTGGAGTGGACCGCTTCATGTATTTTGGGTCTCGATGACCTGTGTTATGTAATATTATTTTATCTTTTTTAAGGTCAACTTGTAGTAAAGATTTTAATGGTCTATCTTATATTAAAGGAATACATTCAAGGAAAAATTAAAAGTGTAGTGAAGTATGTGGAAACATTGAAAGTGAATGAAATTGTGTAATAAATTTGGTTGTGTAGAGATTAGAGCTCCAAAAAAATATTTTCATGGATAGTGAGTTGTGACAATGTCTAATGTTGTCATCTTGGTTGCTTGATTTGGTTCATGATCAAGAGATTACTTTTGCTACTACTTTTAGATTATTGTTGTTTTCGAATGACAGCGAGTCTACTAGTATATTTCTATCTATCTCTCTAAGACAACGAGCTTCATTGCAAGGCATTTATATTTTTCCCTAAGGTAGTGAACCCTAGTTGTGAATATTATTCAGGTGTTAATAAATTGAACAATGTAATTCAAACTATTCATATAGTGAGTTATATTCTCACTGTGGTTTTTCCCATCCTTGATTTTTCCAAGTAAATTTGGTGTTCTTGTGTCAATATTGTTTCATGTTTTATAGTTTTATTGAAGTAAATTTATTATGGTGAATCAAAGTACATTATGATTTGGTTCAAAGTTACTATTTTTTTTTGGACTGATTCACCCCAACCTTTCAGTCCTGTTGTTTGTTCAACAACCAGATCATGCAAAGATAAGTAGTGTTTCCTACAAGCTAGAATTATCTCCAACAACAAAGATATCTCCTATTTTTTATATTTCTTGTTTTAATAAAGTGAGGGAAATAACATTCCTACACAAATAATATTAATAGAGCTCGATGAAGAAGGAAGAATCATATTAGAACCATAATTATTTCTCCAAACACATACAAAGAAGCTCAGGTCTAGAGCACTCAATGAATATATCATTTAATCGATGAATGTACTAGTTGAACATGCCACATGAGAAGGTGATAAATTTATTGAAAAGAATCTTCACTTAGTTAGCATTGAGGACAATGCTTTTATAAAGAGGGGGGGCATGTTGCACCCTTAATATTAGAATATACACATGGTTATGGGTAGTCAACTTGTGGCTACCTTATCTCCTAATTGAGTCATATTATCATTATTACATTGTTATTTAGCTAGTTGGGTCAAACTATGACGTATATAGTCTTATTTAGGTCAACCACGATGTTATAGTAGGCATAAAGAGGGTATATATAGGAGGTAGTGTGTCTTATTTTAACATATTGAGTATTCAATTCTTATTTAATGTTATTGGAGGTATCCCCCTTGAAGTGGATTAAGAGGTTTCCCCCTCAAAGTGGCATATTTTTATCAAGTATTTGTAACATATTTCATATTATATCTTCTATTGTACAAGGTATTCCATTAGAACAACTCCTTTTTTAAATCAATGTTTTTTAAAAATAGGGTAAAATGCTCTTCACAATGCTATAGACAATTTTCATTTCCTACTTCTAGGTTTTACAATATTTTAAATTTCTCTATGATTTTTTTATGCAAATATCATTTTGGGAACTTTGAAGAGCTAGCATTGTATATATGGACTCCTTTTTAAGGACAATTTTTTAGTAGTTTGTACTTTTTCATGTACTTTGTAATAGTTTCTATTATTTCCTTTTATATTATGATATTTACTCATATTTTAGTGTAAAATTGTAATTTTTGGATAGTATAAATATCTATTGATGCAATTTTTTATTTATAAATATATTGAATTAAAGTGTCATGCAATGAACTTATAATTTATATATCTTGTTCATTATGTTGTGTCATTATAATTGTAAGATTTGGCTATGAAGGTAGCCACCCAAGATCTATAGGCCTAATGCAAATCACAACAATGAGAGAGGATTAATAAGACAAGAATAAATGGTATTCCTATCAATAATGCAATAGAATGGATCGATTGGATTCATGACATCGAATATTAAAAATGACACCCATTTAGTTAAATAGACCAAGATGTAAACATGTAAGTGCATAATATTATGACAAGTGTCATAATCTTATGTAATGATACTTAAAGTGATAACTTATCACCCACACAAGGTGGAAAAGTCAAATTTTCACATGTCCACTAAAGGTGGATCATCCTCCAAGGTGGAAAGGAGTTTCTGCAACACTTCCACTAAAGGTGGATCATCCTCCAAATGTGGAAAAGTGATAAAGTGATAAGTCCATCAAAGATGGAAGTCCCACTTAAGGTGGAAAATAGATAATGTGATAACACCACCAAAAGTGTGAATATTCCTATGTGGTCCCTAAGTAAACTTAAGCAACATGTGTGTTTAGAATCAAGGAGAATGACTTACTAGGTGCAATAATTAAACACACCTAGAATTATACTCACATTAAATTATAAATTTTCATGTGGGTTTTGTTGTGTGCATCTTGTTATTTATAATTATAGCCTTGTCTACTTTCATGTGAGTGTATATTATATTTGCACATCCTTTATATTAATGTTCATGAGATTGACCTTACTTTAGTTAGTAATTATCTTATGCATCTTTTGATGTTTCTTCTTCACATTCTTGCATTACATAATGACACATAATTTTAGTGTAGTTGTTGTACCTCTCCTTTGTCAAAATTATTGGGGTGTCATACCATTGGTGATAATTATTCCTTGTTTTTTATTCGGAGTGGGATATATATCTAGTCTTTGTTCCTATATACTAATTAGATTTAATGATTACTTATGGGTACATTTTAATGAGATGGAACATATAACATATAGGAACTCTTTCATTCATGTTTATAGAGGCATCCTTCCATCTTTAGTTGTTCAATATTCTTTAGAGTATTATAACTTGTACTTTTGATTGCTAAATTATTACATTATTACAATATATTGGTGTGAATTAACAATTTATGCATTAGTTGAGTGGTGGCAATTGGGTCACTTATGCATAATGATGTGCCATATACATTGGTGCAGGTGTCCCTAGGCAAGCAAGTGGATACATGAAGACTCCATGCATCATGGAATATGTGAAGGAAACAAAAAGAGTCAATTTAAGTATTTTAAATCCAATCATGGCATTATGTAAGGAAACATTGAATGTAAAAGTTTAATTTCCCAAGGAACTTGATAAGGACCCTGGGACCAAAAGATGCAAAAATGCCCTATATGTGCCAATGGATTAAATGGGGGTTGATGAGTCATGAATAATGTAATTTGGTCCTTATAGGACCAAAAAATAATAATTTGGAGTCTAAAGGTCTTTAGGAGTTAAAGAAATAAGAGTTTATATTTTAAATTTTTAAATGCCAATGGCTAACTGTCAGTTGGGCGGGAAACAATGTTTAGAAGCCTAAATGCATTTGTAATGCTCCTTAACTAATTTGAATCAGTTGAGAATGTAGTATTTGAGCAATACAAATCCATAAAACTGGAAGATCCTGCATACAAAAACCTGTTACAAGGAAGTAGAGACAAGAAGAGGGCAAGGGTTTGACTCAAAAATATGAAGAAGAAAATATCCTCAAATAATGAATGAATAAAATATAAAATAGATCATCTTTATAAAGAAGATCAAAAGCTTTGAAAGGAAAACCCTAGTGCATGTAATAATTAGTTAAATTATTACAAGACTAATGCATGCAAGTTTATATTTAAAACAACTAGCACATGAGTTTAGAACAACTAGTGCATGTGTGTTTAAATATAAACAACTAAAGCAAAAGAGTTGACATCTTAAGAAGGGACTAAAGTTAATTAACATAATTAATACTTTAATCTAACACACCCTCTTAAGATGAGAAATAATGTAACTACAAATTTTGCAAGAAGAAAGCAAAGGAAACTATAGTGCTAAAAGCAAAAAATGGGTCCCGGCAACATGGCCTGATGAGGTACCCAACACAAAAGAGAGTCTCTATAAGGAAAAGAAATAGAGAAAACCACATGGGAAAAACTCTATCCAAAAAGAGACAAAGACTAATCTGAAGGACTGAAGAAGCCTCCAAAACTAGGAATATTCTAGAAAATAGGAACAAGAATGAACATGTAGAACATCACTAAAGCAAGAAGATGCAAACTCTGTCAAGAAGTAAATGCTGATCTGAAGATCCTCCACCAAAATAGAGCATGACCAGGTAGAGAAGATTGTAATCTGTATGAGTGCCCTCAAATGACACTACTTGAATCAGGAGGCAAAAAAAGGCAAACTACTAAACTCGAATTAAGATACAGATGGTATAAAACACCAAAGCCTGAAGAGTTGATCAATCAAAGATGGAAGAGTGCCTCTATAAATAGGAAAGAAAGAGTGTCTATATGGTAAATGATCCATCTCACCGAAATGCATAGGTACCTGTATGCACCCAAAAATGGTCACCTAGACTTTGGGCCCCATTTATTCAATTTATCAATCCTGAATCAATTTTATCAATAATCAATATTTTCAACAATATCAATCTCTTGATCAAATCCTAATTTCGATCATATATTGGATTTTTATCCTATGGGCTAACCATTTATCCTAAGTCTTTATTTAATTAAAAGAAATATTTCCTCCCCTTTTAATAAATAAAAAGCCCTCACTTTTCCTCTTATCCTAAGTTGCACAAATAAAACATTATTCCTATTTTATTAAAAAAGGAAAAGGCACTTTTGTCTCACATGAGGCTCAAAAGTCAACACTTCACTCTCATTGGAGGATACTTGTGCACATGGATTGCTCCTCTTTCAAGCTCCACCACCGATTAAGTCTTTTTGCCTCTTAATCTCCATGGTCCATTTCACCTCATTTCTTATAAAAGGAGAGCTCTCTCCTCCATTTGCATATCCATATTTTATGCTATTGTTATGCTGCAGGTTTTGGAGCTCTCTTTGAAGACACTCAAGCTTTGAAGCCTTGACATTTTTAGTTGCATTTCATAATAGTTTTGCTTTCATAGTTACATTCATGGCATCATAGATTAGATTTCCTTTTATGCAATAGACTAGATCTCACATAGCTTAATTAGGGGCTTGGAATCTATTGTACTTCTTTTCATAGCTTAGTTTACACTTCATTTGATAGATTAGTCTTGCACATTCATACTAGTTGCATTTGTATTTCATTTCCATTTAGATTCTTGGAGATATTGGCATTGTTGCCCTTGTCTTCACTTGAATCTCTCATTGTATGGTTGACTAGCAAGGTCACCTTCTTGTAGCTCTAGCTGAGAGCAAAACTCATAGTCCCTTGCAACTCCATGCATAGAGAGCTATGAGCCATTTTGTGAGGTCTCACTCTTGAGTAACCTTGCATGTAATGGTTCATAGAAGTGCATATTTTAGTGTGTACATTTCTGGCGCCCACCGTGGGGCCGAGTAGATTAGCTTTGTCCCTTTAATTCTGCATTTTTCATCATTTTCAGATTAATTTTTGGAAAAATCTGCGTCTCTGGTTTTGTGTCTCAGATTATCGCGCGATACTTCTCATAAATATCGCGCGATATACTTCCTGTCTTGGCACGATAGTTCACTCAGAAAGAGTATCGCATGCATATATTGACTTCTATCGCCTGATATCGGGCGAAGTATTGCCTGTCATCGTGCGAAGTATCTCTCGACTAAGAAGTATCGCCCGACTATAGGAAACTGTATCGCGCGATACTGTTGAAGACTGAGAAACATTGCCTGATCTGGCAGAGACTTGCGCTTTCAGTTTTTTTGTCCGAATTTGATTATTTTAGCTTGCTGTTTTATTTTGCTTTGTTTAGATAGGTCTAACCTGCATCTTTTAGCTTGAATCCATCAGATTATTGCACATTTACATTTAGATTTTGATTTTGCTAACATTGTGGGTCTAACAAGTTGTGTTTGTAGGTGCTTTCCTTTGCTTGAAAATTGCTAAAAATGCATGTCAAAAAGGGCTACTAACAATTTTTACAGGGCTGCCCAAGCATAAAAACAAAAAAAAAAAATTCATTTCTTGCTTGTTATTTTCCTTTCATTTGTGGCATTTACTAATTGTATTAGGAATCTTAATACCTTGTGAAAGGGATCTTGAGGTGGTAGGAGAAGTATGCTCTTCACCTTTAGGTGAATTAGAAAATCTTGACCCATCTTAAAGTTTTGGAAGCAAGGGGGTAATTGATCTCTTTGCTTGGTGTGTTTGGGAGAGATTCTTAAGATAGGGGAGTATGCTCTTCACCCTTGTGGTGAATCAAAAACCTTGAACCTCAAGATTTGATCCATTTTTGTCTAGTTTAAGAATCCTTTAGCGGGCCTGCTCTTGAGCAATCAAGAGGAACGACTCAAGTGGGGACAACCTTGTCATCATTTTCCTTGGTGGCAAGTGATTCCAACTCACTATAATCTCAAGGCTATCAAGGACACCAAAAACCTTGATAGACATAACACTTGTCTTCGTTTGATGTGAGTAGCTCATGGGATTGCGACCATGAGGAAAACATTGAACAAGAATGCTTAAGGTACTCTTGAGGCCGCGAGGTCCTAGTCCTTTATGAGGAGCAAGAGGGGTGTTGTGAACAAAAATCCTTATTAAGAACCATTAGATAGAAGCCACCCTCTTTTAGCCGCTTATCTTCTTAGTGCAAGGATTGATCCAAGTGGTTTACCTGGATCACCTTAAGATACTCACCATATGTGTCCCTTTGGTTGTGTCATTTTGACATTTCCATGATAAAGCCAACATCTCTTGTGGGTAACCACTTGGTGTGAGGCGAGGGGGCATCAAGTTGTGGGCTAAGTTGGTAAGTATTGAGCCTTGACTTTCTAGGATAGATTTGCTTGAAGTGTTTTCGATTGTGTGATACCAGTGTAAACGTTCTTACATACAAACAATCGGTAGCATTCATATGGTGCTTTTTCAATTTTGATATCACAAATGTTTGCCTTGGCAAGGTTGCTTTTGCCCTTGTTTCTAGTGTTTGAGACCATGTTTTGATCCCTTGCTGTTTGCAAACCTACCGAAATTCTGCTGATACCATGACTGAAATCGAAAACATCAACCCTCAAACTGAAATTTTGACCAAACAGACCCAAAAAACACAAATTTCACACAATTCTGGTCAAGGGTTAAATAATTCTGCAACAGTATCGTGCCCTGTAAGGCGAAGTATCGTGCGATACTTCGCACATGATAGAAATATCGCCCCCTTTGAAGAGAAATATCGCGCGATAGTTCGCCCTTGACAGACTATCGCCCAACCTGCCTGGAGTATATCGCCCGCCAGTGTTAAGAAGTATCGCCTGTCTTAGGGCGAAGTATCGCACGGGTATAGGTTTATCGCCCCAGTAGCCTGGAGTATATCGCCTGGTTCATTTTTGTCGTGCTTAAATTTTGGTCAATTTCAGTTGCTGTCAATTAGGCCAGGTCTTAGAGCAGGCTTCTCACCCTAACGTTTGAGATCTGTCTTGACTCCAAATTTCTGGTTCTTAGTTCTCCGGGATAGCATCATTTGATTTACAAAGTCACTTTGGAATAATTGTCAAGTTAGAAAGCCATTCTTGGTGCCAAAGGTTCATCTTTAAAATTGTTAGCTATATTCTGGAAAAATTCTTAGTTCTCTTATTGTCCAAATCGCTTCTATTTTCATCTCAATTTCAATTATCTTTTGGCCTAGTCCAACCTCCTAATTCAAAAGTGCAAGGGTAGTCACCCTTTGATTTAAAGCACCTCTTTGACAGTGTTGGTAAAGCCCTTTTTTTCTTTTTCATTTCTCTTTGGACAATAGAGGACTTCGATCATCCTAGTTTGGTGTTGACGCTTTCAAAGGTCACCTTATCATTGAGAATATCTCTCTTTCATGTCAGTTACGACAAGGTACCAAGTTAATCAAGGGAAGCGACCCCCTGTTGCCTTTAGCTAGTTACCACCTATCAAGACTCGTCGACAACCTAAGGAAAAAGGACCCCTTTTTGACCAATCTCCTAAGAGTGAATCCGAGGTTTGTTTCAATCCGAGAGCTAACCCTAGTGAAGTGAGCACCTCTTTCATACCACTTTCATCAAGTATGGACATGAGTTACACTTTCACCCGACAACAAAGAGAAGCCATGAATCAAACTCTCGAGGATATCTTTCAACGACACAGAAGAGAGTATGGTGGTTCTTCTCATGCCAGTCCACCCAGGTCACCTCCTAACAACGCGAGGTATTTTGATGCTCATCAACGAGCTGAAAGACAGCATAAGTCAGCTCACTCAGATTCAGGGTCACAACACGAAGACCAGAACAACGAATCTAGTGATCACCATATCAACACAGCTAATGCAATAAGGCATTCAAGACAACCCTCCCCACTTAAAGACACTTCTCGATATGCAAATACAAGATTGAGAAGCATTGAGAGAGAGAAGCAAGCCTACTTAGATGAACAGGCTGCTAAAAAGGAAAAATTCTGACAACTAGAGGAAGAGGAACGTGCATTGTTGGATATACAGAAAAGAGTCGCCCAAGAAGAAGAAGATAGACTCTATGCACAACAACTCCAAAGTCAATTTAACGGGAGGGGAGCCAATAGTGGGATCAACTCGCCCCCATCTACCCCTTCCCCTAGACCTTGAAGAAGATCAAAGACACTCTCACGATCCCTAAGTCCTAGAGGAAGAAGGACTTCAAGATATGACCATCATAGGAGACAATCGTCTCATAAACATTCAAAGCAACCCTCCCAACGAGCACATCATGGCTCACAACATGGAGGTAGTTATGCTAAATTTGATCATATGGACTTCATGACTATGCAACAAGAACCATCCTTTCAAGCCTATGTGGAGCAATACGTGGAACAAAACAAAGACCAATTCTTGGAAAGTCTTATCAACAAAGGCGCTAAAGTTCCATATAATTTTGATGTTCACCAAAAGATCAAGAAACAGAATCCTTCAACTGATGAGGTGATCTTACAAATGCAAAAGGATATAGACAGAATGAAGGCTCCCAAGAGCACATTTCATTTGGACTCCATATGTCCTAACCCCATTGACAAAAGTGTGGTGATGGTAGAATTTCCTAAGAAAGTTGAATTCCCAACATATGACAAATATGATGGCACTGGTGACCCTCACGACCATGTTCGACAATTCTACATAATGAGCTTTTCCTTTCACCATGAAGACTCCTACTTGCTGAGATTATTCCCAAGGAGTTTAAAAGGTCAAGCCATGGAGTGGTTCACCAACCTTTCCCCTCCAGTAAAGACATTTAAAGAACTTGTCCAAAGATTTGTTCAGCATTTCGCTTACAACTTATCTAGGTCGGTCACAATGCTTGATTTGTGTAAACTTAAACAAAATCAAGGGGAATCTTTTGTCACCTTTTTACAACGATGGAGGCGATTGTGTTCGAAATACCCAAGGACAATCCCTGAAGAAGAGAGAATTGATATCATTGTGAACAATCTAATACCAGAACTCAAATATGAAGTCAAGAAAATCCCATTTAATTCCTTCGATACTATGGTAGAAGTGGCATGTCGCATTGAGGATGTCCTAAAAGAACAAGGAATTTTGGCTAAACCAACAAATAACAACAATAGCCAAAATAACAATACTAATGGTAACAAGGACAAAAAGAACTCTTATTGGAACAAAAACAAGCAAGTCGTCAACGACAGAGTTGTTGATTCATCTCAAGTCAAAAATGAAGGAGTTCTTAATCTCTCTCATGCAGTTCAAGCTATGAAGTTGCAAACATCGTCAACGCAACAAGACAAACCTAAGTATCAAACGAGATCTAAAACGGAGAAAAGACAATTTACTAAATTGGGAGAATCCTATGCAGATGTTTTTAAGACACTAGTTGCTCATAATCTGGCGCACCCACAGGATCCTACAAAACATTGAATACCAGATCCTTTACCTCATTGGTGGGATGCTAAGGCTTTTTGCGTTTTCCATAATGAGATTGGACACGACATAGAAAATTGTTTTAAACTCAAGCATCTTGTCCAAGACCTTATTGAGAAAGGACAATTACAAGTAGATGGGTTAACTACTAATGCAGACCATAAAGCCTTTAAAGAGCCCTTGCCTAAATATGAAAAAGGAGAGAATTCTAGCTGTAAGAATGGCAAGGCGGCTATTAACTATACATACACACATGCTGATAATGTGATTAACATGCTTGAAGTGGCTGACGATAATATCAACATGGTGAGAAAGAAAGATCCTTATGGACATAATGTGGACTCAATTCCTATGACTAATGAAAGACCCGCTGTGGTGATAAGAGGTCCTCACTCACAAGGAATGCCCCAGTCCCTCAATGCTGTCACTAGGGGTCAGGCCCAAGCACCCATTATCATTAAAGGTCCTAGCACTAGCAAGTCTAAACAGCCTGTGTCCAAAGGTGCTCCTCCAAAATCTGTCGTTGGTCCTGATTCCAATTATAATCTTATTGACCAACTACAACGTACACCCGCTCAGATATCCATTTTTGAGCTTTTAGAATTATCTCCTAAGCACAAGCGCATCCTCGAGGATGCTTTGCGAGCAGCCAATGTCCCTAATAACTTAGATATCGACCAATTCCAAAACATGGTCAACCATTTGGCTAGCCCTCATTTCCTCACCTTCTCAGAAGAAGATGACAAATCCATTAGTCACCCACATAATTTGGCCTTACACATCGAGGTCATGATTCATAAAACCTGTGTTAGGCGTGTACTGATAGATGGGGGTGCGGGGCTCAATATTTGTACCCTGAGTTTGCTGCTAGCTCTAGGGTATTCCGAGAACATCATTGACACAAAGAAAAGAATCACAATCAAAGCATATGACGAAGCAGAAAGAAGTTCTAAGGGATTGGCTGTTTTGCCTATTCGTATTGGTCCCGTAGAAAAAGACATACTATTCCAAATTGTTGATGTTGGACCTCTAGCCTACAACATTTTGCTAGGTAGGCCATGGATTCATGAAATGCAGGCAGTCCCATTGACATATCACCAGTGTGTTAAGTTTTCCCATAATGGTGTAGAAATTTGCATCCCTGGAGACAGTGCTCTATCAGTTAATAACATTTCTGCGGGATCACATGTACCTTTGAATAGAGAAGCTGACAGTCCTAGTAGTTCACTTGAACAATGCAAGAAGAAATTCAAGACCATGGATCTTGGGATGGGAGATTATAAGATTGATTCTTTTACAAAAATGTCAATCTCTCCTAGGTCTTATGGGAGACCCTCCCCAAATGTAAAGCCCTCATCATCAGCAATGACGTTATTTGGGAAATTTGTTGAGTCTTCGGTCCCCATTCAAGAAGAGAAAGAGGAAGTTGCTGTAAGGGACTGGATATATCGCGAGGAGAAATACAAACATAATGAGAATTTTGCTCCTTCACCTGAAACTTATGGGAAAGGGTATACACTGGTTAAAAATATGGGATATCCGGGATTTGGTCCCCTTAGTCATAGGCTGGACGCTAAAGCTGAGCCTCTTGATCATGCTCTTTTCAGATGAAAAAATAAGTCCATGGTCGGCTTAGGTTTTGAGAATAAGAAGAAGAAAGGTATCCCTGTCCCAGCTGCGATGGACAGTGACAGTGATGCAGATTATACGCCTGATTTTTCCAACCAACAAGATGTGTCTGATAATTGGGTGCCCTCAACGAATCTCCTTTGGGGAGATTCCACAGATTTGATGCTTAATAGTCCTACTATCCCAGCTGCGATGGATAGTGATTGTGTGACTTCTAGATCGACAAAGGAAAGTGTTACTGTCCTAGCTGCGACGGATAGTACCAATACTAGCACTAGAGAGGGGGAAACCCTTCCTAACTTTGAAGCTTCTACATCACGAGGCCTAAATGATGACTCAGAGATAGACTCCCATGAATATGAATGGGATTCGCTTTCAGATGCAACAATTGATCTAGACGTGGATATTATCCATGCCTATAGTACCCAACCCGATGCAACTAACGATCCTAGTGTCAGACTAAAGGATTGCCCTCCTCAAATCACCTTAGTAGATGACGCTTCGTTTGATAGGATGAGCCCCAATTCAGATATCTTAGGAGAAGACTTGATGAGCTCCGATTATATGGTCACCAGAGATGACACCTTTCGCATTAACAACATCGAACCTACCATTGACTTACACCTTGTTCACTTTGACCTGATTGACTGGTCTCAGCGCCACCAAGAGCCCACATTCCTCACATTTCACAATGATTACGAAATTGCTTGCTATCTGAATGCTCTCGAACCCGTGGCTTCTTCCACCAGTGAACCAACAACCAGCATGACAGAGCCTGATATTAAGTACCTCAGTCTCAAAACAAAAGAGAAAAAGAAAAATAGGTCTGATGGCGAAAACCACTTTGTGCCGGTGTCAGAACCAAAAATAGTAAAAAGAAATGACGCATCCAAAGGTGAAAACCTCTCGGAGGCACCTAAGGATGGGGTACTTAATAACTTGTCGAGTTATTTCCAGGATAGATCATCAATATTGATTGAACCAACAAAGCCGGTCTATTTAAACACAGAAGAAAATCCTCAGATAGTCCATCTTGCTCAGTCTTTATCAGAGGAAGAGACCAAGGCATATGTACAGTTTTTACAGAAAAAGAAGATTAATTTTGCATGGACCTACTCAGACATGCTAGGGCTTGACACAAATCTCATAATGCATCACTTATCTATAGCTCCAGGAGTCAAGCCGGTAAAATAGAGATTAAGAAAAATGCATCCACATATAGCTCTACTTGTCAAAGGAGAATTAGAAAAACTTTTGAGAGCTGGATTTATTAGAGCCATCGATTATGCAGAATGGATCTCAAACATAGTGCTAGTCTCCAAACATGATGGGTCCATTCGTGTCTACACAGATTTTAGAGATCTAAACAAAGCCTACCCAAAGGACGATTTTCCACTTCCAAACATTGACATGATAGTGGACATGACGGCGGGCTATGACATATATTCCCTAATGGATGGTTTCTCGAGGTATAATCAAATCAAAATAGCTCCTGAAGACCAAGAGAAAATAGCATTCACATGTGCATGGGGAACCTACTGTTGGAACGTCATGCCATTCGGGTTAAAGAATGCAGGAGCAACCTACCAAAGAGCTATGACAACTATCTTTCATGATATGATGCACAAAAATATGGAAGATTATGTGGATGATACCCTGGCAAAATCAAGAAAAAGGGACACACACCTCAATGATCTGGAAGTAATTCTAGATCGTATGGAACAATTTCAACTCAGATTGAATCCAAAGAAGTGCGCATTTGGCGTCACCTCAGGCAAACTTTTAGGATTCATAATATCAGCAAAAGGTATCGAGGTTGATCCCGAAAAGGTCCAAGCAATCCTAGATATGCCACCTCCTCGAAATATCAGCCAAATGAGAAGTCTTCAGGGACGTCTTCAATCAATTAGGAGGTTTATTTCTCAGCTTGCAGATAGAGCGCAACCCTTCAACAAGACATTGCATAAGGGCGCTTCTTGTGTTTGGAACGAGGATTGTCAAAAGAGCCTAGATCAGATCAAACTTGGCTAATCCTCCGATCTTAATGCCTCCTATTCCAGGGAAACCATTGATCCTATATATTTCAGCTACAGACACTTCCCTGGGGGCATTATTGGCTCAAACAGATGATACTGGGAAAGAACGGGCCATCTACTATATCAGCCGTACTCTAGTCTCTTATGAGATCAATTACAATAATATTGAGAAGTCTTGTCTCACGGTGGTGTTTGCTTCTCAAAAGTTGCGCCACTACATGCTTTCTCATACCATACATTTGGTTGCCAAAATTGATCCCCTTAAATACTTGCTTGGTAAGGCTGCCCTGACGGGTAGACTTGCTAAATGGATGATGGTCCTCACTGAATTTGACATAGAGTATGTTGAAAGGAAGGCAATAAAAGGGCAAGCTATTGCTGACCAATTAGCTGATTTTCCAATCCAGGATAGTATACCAGTCCAAGTGGAATTCCCAGATGAACACATCTTATATACCACTACTCACACTTGGACAATGTTCTTTGATGGCTCCCGCATGCAAAATGGATCAGGTGCTGGAGTGTTATTTGTTTCTCCACATGGGTACAACATTCCGAAGTCTTATAAACTATTATTCCCATGTACCAATAATATTGCAGAATATGAAGCTTTAACTAATGGCTTGAAAATGGCTATAGAATGGAATATCACAGAATTACATGTCTTTGGGGATTCTCAGTTAATCATCAACCAAGTCAATGAAGAGTATCAAACCAAGGATGACAAATTGATACCCTATAAAAAGATGGTTGATTCTTTGAGACGCTATTTCACCTTTGTGACGTTTCAACAAATCCCTAGGACAGAGAACAAAGCTGCAGACGCCATGGCCACATTAGCTTCACTTCTTCAGTTGGAGACACATGAATCCAGATTTGAATTCCTGGTGGAAGAGCTACACCATCCCATCTTTGACTCCTCTGAAAGCCGTGTCATTTGTGCCATTATCACACACGAGTCTTCCCGATATGGTGCTATCTATTCATATCTTCGTGATGGCATCATCCCTGACACATTCACCCGCTTCGAATGCCGAAACCTCATCCGTAACACCTCTCGCCACACCCTCATCTCTGGTGACTTATATAGGAGGGGTTTAGATGGGACACTCCTTAGGTGCTTGGAAAAGGAGAAATCCAACCAAGCATTAGCTGACATCCATGAGGGCATTTGTGGTGGGCATTCTAATGGTCTTGCCATGGCCTGAAGGTTGCTTAGGGCGGGATATTATTGGCCCACAATGCAGATAGACGCAGTCACCTTTGCTAAGTCATGTGAAAAATGTTAGAAACATGGCAACCTGATTCATGCTCCGGGTAGGGAGCTAATTCTTTCTGTTTCTCATTGGCCATTTCAGCGCTGGGCCTTTGATCTGGTTGGGCAGATTCATCCCAACTCATCAGGTGGACACAAGTTCATTATTACTACCACTGACTACTTCACAAAATGGGTGGAGGTCGTACCACTTTCTATTGCTTCAGGAAGGACCATTTCTTTGTTCATCTTGAATCATATCATTTGCCGATTTGGAGTGCCTTCTGAGATCATTACTGACAATGGAGGTCAATTTAAGAATAAGGACCTAAAGCACCTATGCAAAAAGTTTAAAATCAAGCAACATTGGTCCTCTATCTACTTTCCACAGGGAAACGGATAGGCAGAAGCTTCTAACAAAACCATTCTTAAGATTCTTCATAGAACAGTACACAAGAATGGTAGGGATTGGCACTTACAAATCAATCCAGCACTATGGGCTTACCGAACAAGCATTCGCACACCTACAGGAGCCACTCCTTTCTCTCTCACCTATGGCACTGAAGCAATATTGCCTTTAGAAGTCGAGATACCATCACTTAGAGTCTCACTCAAAGGTTTGATTACAGATGAGGATTACCGTGCCATGAGGTTGCAGGAACTAGAACTTCTAGATGAGAAGCGTAAGGCTTCCTTTGATCATATGAGAGTGTATCAGAAGCGTATGTCCAAGGCATTCAACAAGAAGGTTTGCCCTAGAGAATTTCAAATAGGTGATCTTGTTTTACGAGAAAACCCTAAGAACCAACAAAACGGAGAGCAAAAGGGCAAGTTTGAACCTAACTGGCTTGGACCATATGTCATCACAGCTGCTTTTGGTACTGGTGCGTATTTACTGTCAGATCCTGATGGAGAACATCTCCCTGATCCCATCAACATTGTGCACCTTAAGAAGTTCTATCCTTGATGCCCGTTCTGTCTGGGGACATGCTTTGTATATATCTTATTGATCCTGAAAAAAATACCAAAAAAATTAATATATGATGCTGAAAAAATCCTACAAAGCATAAAAAGTCCTAAAAAATATTTTAAAAAATCAAAATATTCAAAAAAATCAAAAAAATAGAAAAAGTGCCTTGGTGAAAACCTAGCAATAGGCGCCTTGGTAGCAAAAATACAAAAAAATGAAAAAAATGAAAAATGATTCCAAGTGGTGAAAACCTGGAAACAGGCGCTACTTGAGGCCTTTGCACCCCTATTTGTTAGCATACGTCCTCGACACTTAACTACTTGTCATCATGCCTTGACCTTATTTGGCCTAGTCTGGAATTGGTCTTTGTCTTTGTCTAGGGGGCATAACTGTTCGCATAGGTCTTTTAGGTGCATTTGTCTCTTGGGGCATTTCACAACAGGTCTTTTTCAACACCACTCCAAACAGTGTTTTTCAACACTACCCTTGCGTCGAGTGTTTCTTAACACTTATCAGGTGTCTTACCCAATAGTCCAAAGTATGATGCGATATTTCTCATTAGAAGATATGATACTCAGAGTTTGACTCTATGACCAACACACACGCACTTAAACAATTAACTCGCTGACGATATGGTGACTTTATTTTTCTTTGTGTGCTGTCTATGAGGATTTCTTTAATGAGTGGTCTCTCCCTGAGAAGTCTCCAATGATGCATTGCTAGAAGACTGAGGGAATGAGAACATGTTTTCTTTTTTTATCTGCTTGTGGGTATATTTTGTTGATCCTAACTGTCATGAGCATTTATGCTAGTCTTACTTGACACTATGGATTGACGAGGTATTATCTTTGATTGTTTTGCGAGTGCATGCTTTTAGCTATCCTGACTTTCATGTGTCTTGATACAAGCATAATCTCACCATATCAAATTTAGGTGATCTCACTGCATTAGTCATCTTGACCTCCATGTCTTTGACGCCTAGGTGAGATTTCCACATTTCTATCTGATAAAGATCATATTCATATCCACATAGTTATGCTAGTGTGCATTGTATGATCTTATGACGCTACCAATAACGCTCGATGATGATAATTAGATGTCTATAAGCGTTGTGACCTTGCAAGTCAACCACTTTCATAGTAGCTTGCATTTTTAGGTTCATGTTAATCTAGTCTTGCATTTTGCATATGGAAAGAGTTCTCCTTTTCATCCTACGTGGACCTATCGGTCAACTGCGCTCACCTTCTCTTCTTCTTGATCATGTCTTTCGCTCCTTGTCTTTTTCATCTCGAACCTGTTCCTGTTCATCACAAGGGGTTAATCACATCATCATATCTATATCACAAACCGTCATTTTCAAGAAACATAAGTCCACATCATACATATGAGAATTAAACATACAACTATGAGAGAGAACATACATAAGCACATACATAAGCATTTTTGAGCAAAATGACAAGACAGTATACATAAACTGATACATCCATCACAAGTGAGACAAATACACATGATATATCGAACATTCAGTCATCTCATAAATCAATATACAATGTCATGATATCCAATATGAGATCCCAAAATCTGGATCAACAGTCTCAAAATATGTCCAAACATCTAAGACCTAACCCTAAGACTCGCTACCACCCTCGTGAGGAACTCGTGGTGGTGGAGGAGGCATGGCTCTCCTATCGAGTACCACGTCTGATACCCCTGCCCGCTGAGAGTATGATGGTGCTCTCTCACCCTCTGGGACGGCCTACAGATATAACCTGTGATAATAAGCAGCTCTCGCTGACTCCCGTCGGAGCTCCAGTGCCTCGGCCTGTGCCATCGCCTCACGGCGTGCTATCTCTGTTCTGAGATCAGCTATCTGTTGATCCCACTCTGCCCTCAGATCTAGGAGCTACTGATCTCTCACAGCTACAGTGGTTCGCAGCTGCTATATCTCTGCCTCCTGAGCCTGTATCTGGGCTCTCAGGTCCTCTCCCCCCGCAGGCTGCTCCTGTTGTACCTCTGCCTACCGGCGAGCTGGTCTCGCCTCCTCCTCAGGTGTAGCCGATCTCTGTCCCCATGACCATTTTCGGCCACCTGATCCTGACCCCTCTCCCCTCTCCATCCTCCTCTCTCTCCCCCTCTTGCCACCTCCTCCATCCCCTCCATCACCTCCCTCCTCTCCTCCGTCTCCTCCATCTCCCCCGGCGCTGGCATCTGTGCATCTGGTACTGTAAATCGAGGGAATGGTACCCTCTGCCGCTCTGCTCTGTAAGCTCCATCAGCCCTTGCGTCTGCCACATCTGGGAAATAATCCAAAGGCTCGCCCCTGATAGCTGCTGTCTCTGCGACAGCCTGTTGATAATCTAACATGGGTAGCCACCCATGTCTCTCCTCATCCCTGGCTCTGGCATAAGTGGTAGTCTCTGTCGAGACTCGCTGCTGCCTCCCAAACTGCCGCCACACCCGACTGATGCAAAATCTCTCTATGATCTCCACATATCGACCTACCAGTGGCCGACTGCACAGCATATAGCTCAACTCATCTGCGGCATCCCCCCAAACCTCAACCTCCCTGTACGGCCTCCATGTGAATGAGGCTATCTCATCCAGAATCCGTCTGTAATAGGTCACATCCCCTGAATGGGCATGTGATATAAACTTGATGTACCTGTAAATGAAGGGGTACCTCCTCTCCCTCGGCTGAACCCTGGGGCACACCACAGCAATGTGCTCCCATGCCCATACCTGTGCCAGGATGGCACCACATGCCCATGTCCGACCGTCCCTGTAGACGATCTCGTGCAGCTCATGATACATCTCTACCAAGATCGTAGGCCCCCATGCCATCCGTCGGGGCCTACCTACCAAGTCTACCAGTAACCTGCCCCATCCGAGCGGGAATCCCTTCTGACTGCGATCAGTCATCAGGATCTATGAAATGATAGATGCCACAATACATGGCACCGGATAATCTCTGCCAAAGTCATCAAGCAATCGCTCCCAGCTGACATGCCTGTCTAGGATGGTCACATCCTGAAACATCTCCTGAATCAACCGACGCCCCTCAGTGACATCCTGATCGTAGTATACCTGTGACAACACATAAATCATGTTAGTTTTCATCTTTTGGAAACATTACATTTTACATGACTATCTTAAAAATATGATTATACTTACAGGCTCTCCGTGGCATGGAACTCGGAAGGATCCTATAGACATCCTCTAGTGTGATGGATGCCTCGCCTGTAGGAAGGTGGAAGGTGTTGTGCTCGCTGTGCCATCTCTCGGCCAGCGCAGTCAACAACCCATGATCTGCTCGGATATACAGATACCGCAACAGATACTGAAATTCCATCGCCCTGAGGTCGGCATTGCCCGGATCATCCAGATCTCGGACACACCGTAATCTTGTCACCTTCGGCGCTCTGATAATGAGCACCGAAAAAACTTCTTGCAAACCAAAATCAAGCCCGTTGTTAGTACATATTATGATGGATGTCCAAAAACTCAGTATAAAACACCTTAAAAATGTAACATTGTCTAGACCCATGTCATTTTTGCTCAAAAATATGTTAAATATCAAATTTTTCAATTGGGCGATATTCTTTTTTGGAGAAGTATCGTGCGATACTTCTCCCTATAGTGGGGCGATAAACCTTATGTCGAGCGATACTTCGCCCAGTATCGCGTGATCTTTCGCCCAGTATCGTGCGATACTGGTGTCTAAAGCACGCGATACTTTTGGGGCACGCGAAGTATCGTGCGATACTTCTCCCCAAAGCGCGCGATACTTCTAAAGTATCACGCGATATTTCGCCCAAAACAAAATTTTGAATTTTAAAATTTGAAAAAAAATGTGCTAAAAAAGCTATTAAATGCTAGAAATGACCAAAAAGCTCGAGTTTTTCGAAAACATACCGGGGCAGGATAGTGTGGTGGCCAGTTGTGCAACCGGGCGCGCTCGAATCGATGCCTGTGGACGGGAACTCCTGCTTGCTGAGCCATTTTCTCTCTTTAAAGCTCTGAAATTCTCAAATCGCTAAAAGACAAATGATTCTTGAAAATGACATTTTGACCCCTTTTATAGCATTTTGACTTTTTGACCTAATTTTCAAAACACCTCAGAATTGCGCAAAAATTGCACCCCTAGCTAATTTCGACGTCCTGGATCCATTTTCAGACTCAAAATCGAAATCCGAGGTCATCTTCATAGTCAAAATCACGTTTCAAAATCTTCCCCCCTTCTGCGTAGTTGGCTGATCTTTTGAGGCCTAATCTTTTAATCTTTGTTGGGGCATCGTCATCTTTCCATGTCTTCCAAACTTCTAGTCTTTCATTCATATTCATTCCACTCCCTCATTTCTCATGTTGACTGCATCTTTTCAGTCAGGCTGGGGCATGTTCTATTGCCCTTACATTCGATTATGATTTGATCAACCTTATCAATTTTCTGTCTCTCCTCTACTTGATTTCGATTTCGATTCCGAGGGGGCAGTACCTATGGGATTCTCATCCCTGATTTTTTTGATTTTCCTGATTTAGACATCTTTTGTGAGCTTTTTCTCAAATTTGAGATTCTTATCTCTTACTTTGAATGTGATCCCGAATCAACCTCATGTTCAAAGGCCTTTGTCTATTTTTGTCCGGATGTGATCCCGAATCGACCTCACATCTGAGTTGTTTTGTGATCCCAAATCGATCTCACATTTTAACTTCATTCTTTGACTACATGTGTTCCCAAATCGATCACACATTAGTCAAAGAGGGGCAAATGTATGCACCCAAAAATGGTCACCTAGACTTTGGGCCCCATTTATTCAATTTATCAATCCTGAATCAATTTTATCAATAATCAATATTTTCAACAATATCAATCTCTTGATCAAATCCTAATTTCGATCATATATTAAATTTTTATGCTATGGGCTAACCATTTATCCTAAGTCTTTATTTAATTAAAAAGAATATTTCCTCCCTTTTTAATAAATAAAAAGCCCTCACTTTTCCTCTTATCCTAAGTTGCACAAATAAAACATTATTCCTATTTTATAAAAAAAGGAAAAGGCACTTTTGTCTCACATGAGGCTCAAAAGTCAACACTTCACTCTCATTGGAGGATACTTGTGCACATGGATTGCTCCTTTTTCAAGCTCCACCGCCGATTAAGTCTTTTTGCCTCTTAATCTCCATGGTCCATTTCACCTCATTTCTTATAAAAGGAGAGCTCTCTCCTCCATTTGCATATCCATATTTTATGCTATTGTTATGCTGCAGGTTTTGGAGCTCTTTTTGAAGACACTCAAGCTTTGAAGCCTTGACATTTTTAGTTGCATTTCATAATAGTTTTGCTTTCATAGTTACATTCATGGCATCATAGATTAGATTTCCTTTTATGCAATAGACTAGATCTCACATAGCTTAATTAGGGGCTTGGAATCTATTGTACTTCTTTGCATAGCTTAGTTTACACTTCATTTGATAGATTAGTCTTGCACATTCATACTAGTTACATTTGCATTTCATTTCCATTTAGATTCTTGGAGATATTGGCATTGTTGCCCTTGTCTTCACTTGAATCTCTCATTGTATGGTTGACTAGCAAGGTCACCTTCTTGTAGCTCTAGCTGAGAGCAAAACTCATAGTCCCTTGCAACTCCATGCATAGAGAGCTATGAGCCGTTTTGTGAGGTCTCACTCTTGAGTAACCTTGCATGTAATGGTTCATAGAAGTGCATATTTTAGTGTGTACAATACCCAGCCACTGCATTTGCCTAGTACATAAGAACAAATTTTGAATACATAGCTCACACTATCGAACCAAGGAAGTAGAAGAAGAATTAGTAGAAACCACCCCATAATGTTGACAAGGGAGAGGTGACAGGTACACTGAAAAGATCATCCAATATAAACTGCATGATGAAGAAGAATCTGAAACATCGAATGTGCAGAGATAGTACAAACACATATAGAGATACTTGAGGCTAATGTCATTGGAGGAACACTCACATGACAAAAAAAGATGGCAAACAAAGGCAAACATCAAACCCCCTTGGCACTTTATAATGGAGTGCGAGTACATAAAGCACAAACATGTGCAAGATCCCATACATGCAATATAATGACACTTTAGCTCAGTGCGTGTGCATAAAAGAATGCTACAAAAGTAAAGTATACACTTCTCAAAGAAGAGAAAAGGCTACTGAAATAAAAAGAATAGCCTAAGAAGAGTCATCCCCTAAAGGGAAGATATCCTAGGACCTGTAACATCCAAGATATCTACCAAAGTGCAGAAATGAAAAAAAATTGAATAAAATATACCTAGAGCAGAATCTAGGAAAATGACTCATAGCACTTGAAATCTCTCTGAACAAGCTTTCCAATGATATATCGTTTGCCCAAAACGGATTCTGGATGCGCAAAATAGAGCTCCCGGAGTGCAAAATAGAACATTTGTCTTTGATAGGAAAAAACACTATCAAAATAGAAAAATTAAAAATTAAAACCTCCATATCTGGATAGAGCTTGGAACCAAATTTCCAACGATATCTCATTTGCCCAATTTCGACACCGTATGCTCAAGTTATGAGTAAAACACCACCGAGTGCTCCGGAGGGCCCAAAATGGTGTCCATATGTGCTGATGTCAGCACTTCACGGGCTTAAAATTGATGGCCAAATGGTCATCATAGCATACAAGCCCCCCGGGGCTAAAATTTTGGGCCCCTAGTAGCCATATGACCAGGGGCTAAAACCGCATTTGCATGGCTTAAATTTGACGGCCAAATAGTTGTTGTCAATAAAAAAAAATTATTTTTTTTGCAAAATTGCATGCGCCTCAGGATCTGTGCCAGGCCTTTCAAAATTTTGCCTCAATTTGCATACCATTTTTTTTGGGTCTTAATTTGCGTTCTAGATAGCAAAAATTTTGTCTCAATTTATATGCCAAAATAAAGAATTCTAACTCGAGAAACATGCTAGTATGTACAAATTATGCCTCAGAAAGTGTGCTAAGCTGTCAGGTACCAAAAAATGCCCCAAAATGCAAATTTGATGTGTTTTATAACAAAATAGGGGTTTTTGGGAGTTTCGAGCTCAACAGTGAGGTCCGTTTGAGCTCAAAGTGCACCAAAATTTAGGGACCCCCTAATTTCAATAAAAAACAAAAAAAGCCCTAATCTAAAACATATGAATTTTTAATCTTTGAATCCTTCAAATGTGAACAAGTTGTAGAAGATTAGGCTTTGATACCATGTAGGATTTGAGAAATATAAATGCACAAAACTCGAAGATCACCTGCATACAAAAACCTGTTACAAGGAAGTAGAGACAAGAAGAGGGCAAGGGTTTGACTCAAAAATATGAAGAAGAAAATATCCTCAAATAATGAATGAATAAAATATACAATAGATCATCCTTATAAGGAGATCAAAAGATTTGAAAGGCAAACCCTAGTGCATGTAATAATTAATTAAATTATTACAAGACTAATGCACGCAAGTTTATATTTAAAACAACTAGTGCATGAGTTTAGAATAACTAGTGCATGTGCGTTTAAATATAAACAACTAAAGCAAAAGAGTTGACATCTTAAGAAGGGACTAAAGTTAATTAACATAATTAATACTTTACTCTAATATGGAAGTTTTAGGGTGAGTTTATTAAAGACTAAAGAAGTCCTGTGTGCAAGGACAAGGCTAGAGGAATTCAAATTTGTACAAACTATGGCTCGAGAAGTAATAAAAACTTTATTTTCTAAGAATTTTGAGGTTGTAAGTGCATGGTGCATTAGATTACTTGTATTGGATCATTTTTTAATGTTTTCATAACCATTATAAGTCTCTAATAAAATAATTTGAATTATTTGACAACCGTGGTACATCATTTTCATCAAACCATTGCTGACTATTCCAGTTTTCCTTTATAATTTGGCAATTTTGATTGTTTTCAAGATGCTTGGAGCCATACTATGAATGTTATGCATCTGATTCTCATGGTATGGTCTCCTATTGACTTTTAAAGTATAACCTTAACACAAAATATACAGATTAACAAATGATTGCAGGTGATCACCAAGAATTTGTTGAGAAAAGCACAAAATGGGTGTCATGGTTATTGTAGTAAGATATTTGCCTTAATGAGGTCCTATTTTTATGTTGGAAGTTGTTTTTTCATGACAAGTACATGGTGTAGGATCAAAGAGCAGGTCCTGAAGATAAGATTTGAGTCAAGTTTGAGAAAGCCCCAACTTTTAGGGGAAATTAGTGAGGGTTTGGTGGATCTGGTGTTTTTAGGGGGTCCTAAGTCAAATTGATGCCAAAATCATTCCATTTTCATCATTTATAAAGACTTGTGAAATTTCCATGGTCAGGGGATAAGGGAATCTTAGGGCTTCTATGTAAAGTTGTTCAAATTAGGCTTAGAAAGAAAGATGGAGCAACAATTTTAGGGATTTATGATCCAAAGTACCCCTACCTGATTATCACATATATTTTATAAACCCCAAAAGGTAATCTAAAACTATAGTTTTTTTGTCAATTTTCTTGGGAAGTTTGAGAGTTATCTAGTCTAGTAGTCAATTTGAGGGCTACTAGGCTTACTAGGCCAATTTGGGCTTAGGAGTAAATTTGAGGGTTGGAGTCATGTGCAAGGGGCTAAAACATATTAGAAATGTTTAGTAATGGTTTTGGGAGTATTTATAAGGTGTTAGAGGTAGGGGGTAGGTCTTCCTATTCATTTCACCTATTTGGAGCCATTGGGTCCACTTGGGGATCCTTGGGTCCTTTGTTCAACTGTTGCGTTTGAAAGGCCTTTGAAGACCTTAGAGTTTTTAGATCCACTTTCCTCTGCATCAATTGGTATCATAGCACAAAAGATACCTTTGGGGGAAGGACAAGGGTTTATGTCTAAAGAAGAGTTAGATCCATTTGGAGAAGAGGCTCAAGAAATGCCTCTAAGGATGACTAATGTTGAGCTTGCCAAGATTGTGATGGATCAATGATGTAGGAGCATCTCGGGTCCTTGGCAATCTTGTGTCACCAGAAATATTTTTTGGAGTTTGTCTATGTTGCTTAGTTCCTTCTTTGACCGAGTTGGTCGGTAATTGGTCGGTTTCCTTTGGTTACCGAGTGTGGTCGTTTATCTCCTGGGTGGTCAATTATTTCACTGGCGCTCAGCGTTGCTTGTCTGTTGCTCGGTTATCTTTGCTCACCGATGGGTTTAGTTTTAGTTTTTGTTGTGGATGACTTGTGCATTTATGTGGATCACAAATTTAATGTTGATATCAATCATTGGGAGGTGTGTGGTCTCAGATCTGACCATTTCTTCCGTTGATTGTGGATCTGAAGGCCGACTCAGTTTGGTAGCTTCTTGTATACATGTAGTTGTTGGTTTAGAGTTTAGGAGGTAGTTTTTGATAGAGATAGAAGATAGTAATAGTAAGATTAGAGATTGTTGGTAGATCCTCGCATGTTTGAGGACTTTTGTAAATCATTGTAATATATGGCCCTAACTGGGAAGGCCTTACAGTTCGGCATGTATCATTCTATTTGATGAAATATATGGTTGATCTTGCATTCTCTCTCTCACTATTATGGTTTATTTACTTACGCATTGTTGAGAAGGCTTGGATCATTAGGGTGTGCCATTGTTTGGCCCCTCTTGACCCCTACCTTGCGTCAGGTGGTATCATAGCGAGGTTAGATCTTGATCTAGGTCTGCGGATCTAGGTTTGTAGGTTCCTCTTGAAGTCCTAGTTGATTGTTGTGGGGTAGCAGATTGTGATCTGACCTGCAATTGCAGAGGTTTGTCAAGATGGTTCATGGGAGGTGAGATGTAGATCTAGGATTGGCAGATATGCTAAGGCAAATTGCTGCTAGATTAGAAGTTGTTGAAATAGCCTAGAGAAGAGGTAGACATCTTGAAGATGTTAGTGATGATGAAGTTGAGGAAGAACGGGTGAATGCAGAACCTGCACCTGTTATAGATCAAGGTGAAGAAATATTTTTGAAGGCTTTGACAAGTTTGAAGTCTACACCACATTTCAATCCTCTTGAGTATGGTGGAAAGCTAGATTCTAATGAATTGGTGGACTGGATCACCGAGATGGAAAAGTATTTTGAGTATGAAAACATTCTTGAAGATAAGAAGCTGAAGATTGCAAGCACAAAGTTGAAAAGTCATGCATCCTTATGGTGGGAACATCTATAATTGGATAGGAAGAGGAAAGGCAAAGACAAAATCAAGGTATGAAATAAAATGGTGAACAAATTGAAAGGAAAGTTCTTACCTTGTGATTATCAGATTAACCTAGTTCGGTGAATGCAAAATTTGAGGCAGAAAGATAGCTCAATAAAAGAGTATACTAAGGAATTCTATAGGTTATATATCAGATCTAGACATGATGAAGATGATGTGGAAAGAATTGGTAGATACCTGAAAGGTTTGAGAGTTTCCATCCAAGAGGAAATTAGTTTGGTCAAGTTGGAGAACACTGAAGAGGCTTATCAATTTGCATTGAAGGCTGAGGAGAAATTGAACAAAAGACATGAGAAAAGACAAAGAGGTCGAGGTAGTAGATTCCCTAGAGGAAGAGGTAGATCTAATGGTGAAAATGGTAGATCTGAACCTGAAAAGACAAATTTAGACAAAGGCAAGACTGAGTGGAAAGGTGAAATTTCATCTAGAGGCAGAGGCATTAACTACTGAGGTGGTTATAGAAGAGGAAGTTTCTGAGGAACTTGTTACAATTATGGAGAAGAAGGTCATAGATCTTTTGAATGTACACATGCTAGTAAGAAGGTTGGTAGTAGTAGAAATGCTTTGGTGCAAGAAGAATCACCGAATGAACCTGAGAAAGAAAATAACTTGATGGTAAGGAGAGCACTATGGAATGAAAGCAAGAAGGAAGATCTGGTAAGGAAAATTTTGTTCAAGACCAGATGTAGAGTTTCTGACAAAGTTTGGAAGGTAATCATTGATAGTGGTAGCTCGAAGAATCTGGCATCTGAAGAGATGGTCACAAAATTACAGTTGGAAAGGTTGGCACATTCGAAGCCCTATCAGATCTCATGGATCAAAGATGAGCATACACTCCTAGTAAGTGAACAATGTTATGTGAATTTGAAGATTGGAAAGTACTATGATAAGGTATTATGTGATATCATGCCTATGGATTGTTGTCATATTTTGTTGGGTAGACTTTGGCAATATGATAGACATGCTATATATGATGGGAGATTGCATAAGTATACTATTGTGGCTGATGGAAAGAAACAAATCTTGTTATCATTGATGGAAGAGCCTGTTAGTAATGTTTGCACATCTGTGAAAGTTTTTTTGATGGAGGGAAGAAATTTTGTGAACTCTTTAAAAAAGAATGATGTATGTTTTGTTGTGATCCCCAACAAACCGAGTAAGAAAATAGAAGATAATATTCCTAAGGAGATTGATAAGTTACTCACTGAGTATAGTGAAATGATTTCTGATAATGTACCTGATGGTTTGCCACTGAAAAGAAGCATTGATCATTGTATGGATGTAATCCCTAGAGCTAGTTTACCAAATAATGCACCTCATCAGTTGACACCTACCGAGAATCAGGAATTGAACTGACAGATTCAAGATTTGTTGGACAAAGGTTTGATCAGAGAAAGTTTGAGTCCTTGTGTAGTACCTATTGTATTGGCACCTAAAAAGAATGGAGAATGGAGAATGTGTACTGATTTCAGAGCAATCAATAAGATAATAGTGAAGTATAGGTTTCCTATACCGAGAATGGATGACATAATGGACAGTTTAACTGGAGCAAAGTATTTCACCAAAATTGATTTGAAAAGTGGGTATCATTAGATCAGAATCAGGGAAGGTGATGAATAGAAGACTACTTTCAAGACAAAAGAAGGTTTGTATGAGTGGTTGGTTATGCCTTTTGGTTTAACTAATGCACTGGGTACTTTTATGAGGCTGATGAATGAAGTTTTGAAGAAATTTTTGGGTAAGTTTGTGATTGTATATCTTGATGAAATTCTAATATTCAGTAAGACCAGAGAAGAACATTTGTTGCATGTTAGACAAGTTTTGCAGAGATTGAAAGAAGAAAAGTTGCTGATAAATCTGAAAAAGTGTTCATTCATGAAAGAGGAGATTGTGTATTTGGGATTTGTAATTTCAGCTGATGGTTTGAAGATAGATCCTGAAAAGGTTGAAACTATTCTGAATTGGCCTAAACTTGTGAATGCTAGTGAGGTAAGATTATTTCATGGTTTGGCAAGTTTTTACCCAAAGTTCATATGGAATTTTAGTTCTATTTGTAATGCTATGACTGAGACTATGAGAGGAGATAAAAGAGAATTCAAGTGGACACATGGAGCTAATAAAAGTTTTGAGACTCTGAAGCAGAAGGTTGCTGAATTGCCTATTTTGGCATTGTCTGATTTCATTAAGATATTTCAAGTGGAATGTGATGCAAGTGGAAGTGCAATTGAAGCTGTGTTGAGTCAAGAAGGTAAACCTGTTGCTTTTTTTAATGAAAAGTTGAATGATGCTAGAAGGAAATATTATGTGCATGATCAAGAATTCTATGCTATAATTCAAGCACTAAAGAAATGGAGACATTATTTGATATTGAGTGAATTTGTGTTGTATACCGATCATAAGGCTTTATAGTATTTGGGTAGTTAGAATAAGTTGAATCAGAGACATATGAAATGGGTTGAGTATTTGCAGAGTTACACAATTGTGATAAAGCATAAGAGTGGAGTCACTAACCGAGTTGCTAATGCATTGAGTAGAAGAAGATCTTTGATGAGCGAGATGAAAATTGAAGTTTTTGGTTTTGATGAGATGAGAGATTCTTATGATTCTAATCCTGATTTTTTTGAGCCGTGGAGAAAGTGCAGAGAACCTATTCAAGATCAACAAGATACTAAATGGGATGAATATTTTATTTAGGAAGGTATGTTGTTTAAAGGTATTCAGTTGTGTATACCAAGAGGAGTAATGAGAACTAATTTGATAAAAGAGAAACATAGTAGTGGTTTGGCTGGACATTTTGGTATTGATAAAACATGGAATTTGCTTAAGGAGAAATACTATTGGCTGTAGTTGTATAGAGATGTTCAAAAATTTGTAAAAAGTTGTGGAATTTGTCAAGTTGCAAAAGGAGTAAGTCAGAATACTGGATTGTATGTATCGATTATTGTACCTGAGAAACCTTGGACTGACCTCAGTATGGATTTTTTTCTTGGCTTACCGAAGAAAGTAAGAGGTAATGATTCCATATTTGTTGTTGTGGATAGATTTTCAAAGATGGCACATTTTATACCTTGTAGAAAGACATTAGATGCAATACATGTAGCAGATCTTTTCTTTAAGGAAATTGTCAAATTGCATGGATTACCAAGGAGTATTATCTCTAACCGAGACAGTAAGTTTGTTGGATACTTTTGGAAAACCCTTTGGAAGAAATTTGACACTGAGTTGAAATATAGTTTTACATTTCACCCACAAACTGATGGATAGACTGAAGTTGTGAACATAAGTTTGGGAAATCTTTTGAGATATTTAGTTGGAGACACACCGAGTAATTGGGATTCTATGTTGGCACAAGCAGAGTTTGCATACAATAATTCAATGAATAGGAGTACTGGAAAGACACCATTTGAGATTGTGAATGGCACACAGCCGAGAGGAATATCTGATTTGAGAGACATTGCTAATGAAAACAAGAGAAGTGCTGAAGGAGTAAAATTTGCTGAGTATATGAAGACATTGCATGAAGATGTGAAGTTGAAGCTAGAAGACAGTAATCAGAAATACAAAGACAGAGCTGATAGATAAAGGAGACATAAAACTTTTGATGTTGGTGATGAAGTGATGGTTCATTTGAAGAAAGTTCAGTTTCCTGTTGGAACATATGGGAAGCTGAAGATGAAGAAGTTTGGACCTTGCAAGATTTTGAGAAAATTTGATAGTGGAAATGCATATGAGACTGAATTACCTGATGACATGGACATATCACCTATTTTCAACATTGCTGATTTGTATGAGTATCATGAACCTGATGAAGAAGTGACAGTACTGACAGAGTATCCTAAGAAGCAGAATGAAGAAGTTGAACAGATCCTGAAGCAAAGAGTTGGAAAAAGTACAAGAGGAAAACACTATATGGAATATCTGGTAAAGTGGAAGAATAGACCAATGGAAGATAGTTCATGGATTCCTCAGTTTGAGTTGGATGCATCTCAGACCAAACCTACCTCAAAATAATCCCAGGTGTCTGATGCAGGAGCATCTCGGGTCCTTGGCAATCCCGTGTCACCAAAAACATTTTTGGAGTTTGTCTGTGTTGCTCAGTTCCTACTTTGACCAAGTTGGTTGGTTTCCTTTGGTTATCGAGTGTGGTTGGTTATCTCCTAGGTGGTCAGTTGTTTTATTGGCACTCGGCATTGCTTGTCTGTTGCTCGGTTATCTTTGCTAACCGACGGGTTTAGGTTTAGTTTCTGTTGTGGCCGACTTGTGCATTTATGTGGATCACAGATTTAATGTTGATATCAATCATTGGGAGGTGTGTGGTCCCAGATATGACCATTTCTTATGTTGATTGTGGATCTAAAGGCCAACTTAGTTTAGTAGCTTCTTGTATAAATGTAGTTGTTGGTTTAGAGTTTAGGAGGTAGTTTTTGATAGAGATAGAAGATAGTAAGATTAGATATTATTGGTAGATCCTCGCATGTTTGAGGACTTTTGTAAATCATTGTAATATATGGCCCTAACCAAGAAGGCCTTACAGCCCGGCATGTATCATTCTATTTGATGAAATATATGGTTGATCTTGCATTCTCTCTCTCACTGTTGTGGTTTATTTGCTTCTGCATGTGTTGAGAAGGCTTGGACCATTAGGGTGTGCCATTGTTTGGCCCCTCTTCACCCCTGCCTTGCGTCAATCAAGCAGAGGAAAATGAGAAGATGAAGGAAGAGATGGAAAATATGAGAAGAGAGATTAAGAAGAAGAAAGGAAAAACTGAACAAGAAGACCATGAAGAAGAGGTCGAAGAAGAATAAGAAGTAACACTAAGGGAAGAGTTAGACCCAGATGATGCAAGAATGGCTAAGTTGGCTAAAGCCATTAAAAGGAATAATTACAAGGGTAAGTATGATATAACTAAGTATGAAGGAAAAATTAATGAGGAAGAGTTGATTGACCAGTTTAGTGCAATGGAGAACTTCTTTGATTGTGAAGATGTGGTAGATGGTCACAAGGTGAAGATTGCAAAGTCTAGATTAAAGGGACATGCATTGCTATGGTGGGATTTCCTACAAGAAGATTGGTGGAAGACGGGAGTGCCTAGGATTAATTCATGGCCAAGGATGATGGAAAAGATGAAGTAGAATTTCCTTCCTAAGGACTACAAGGTTCAGTTGTATAAAAATATGTAAAGTTTGAGGTAAAAGGACATGGATGTCCAAAGGTACATCAAGGAGTTTCACAAGTTAGATATAAGAGTTTCTCATGATGAAGAAGAGGAAGAAAAGGTAGCAAGGTACATGGGTGGGCTAAGGTTCAACATAAAAGATGAGCTTATTCTTGCTACAACTAGTACAGTGGAAGAATGTTACAAGTTAGCCATTAGGGCTAAGGAAAAGTTAAAGAGGAAGCAAGAAAGGCAAGGAGGTGGAAGAGGCTAGACAAATAGGGGCAGATGTGAAAGATCCAATGAATGACAAAGATAAGGTAAAAAAGGAAAGGAGCCTATGAATGAGAATAAATGGACAAAGAGGTGGTGGAAGATTTGGTTCAGGTAGAGGCTGCAACACCTTTAATAGAAAATGTTGCAATTGTGGAGAGGAAGGGCATCCTTTCTATAGGTGTCCAGAGAAAGATACAAGGAAGTATGATAGGAGAGTTGGGTTGACACAAGACATAGGAGACATTGAGGAAGCTGAAAAACAAGGGAGAGAGGAAAACCCTACATATCATGAAGTTGTGGAATGTCTAATGGTGAGAAATAAAACCATATTGTAACAGAAAAGAAGGCCATAGGTATCAATTTGCAAAACCAATTGTTTAAGTCAAGGTAAGGTAAGAAAAACAATAATAGATTCAGGATCATTTGATAACTTGGTTTCATATGAGATGGTTAACAAGTTGAATTTGTAGAAGTTCCCTCATGATAGACCATATAAGGCCACTAGGGTAATTTACGAACAAAACCTTGAGGTTAGAGAGCAAGCATATGCAAATTTTTCAATTGTAGATTACAATGACAGGGTGTTGTGTGACATTGTTCCAATGAATTTTTGTCATGTTCTATTGGGAAGACCTTGGAAATTTGCAAGAAGTACTATTCATTATGGTTATGAGAACACCTATGTGGTTCACAAGGATGGTAAAGTTTTCACCCTTTTACCTTTGCAAAGTAGTAGTTCAAATGAGTCAAGGTTTATTTGTTTTAGCAAGGAGTATATTGGGTTGTAGGGTTACGAAGAGAGAATATTGGTGATGAAGGAATAGAAGACTAGAGAGTATTTTTTGGTATAGAAAATAGAACACCTTCCTATCAAAAGTGGGATAGGAAGTCCTTGTATAGGTTTGGCAGGTTTGCAGGATAACCAGGGGACAGATGGTATTTTGGTGGGGACTATTTTGTGTCCTCTAGTGGAGCCATTAAAGTATGGTAAATATTTTTCCATGGAGGGAAGGTACATGGGTTATTTAGACCTTAAAATGCAGATGAAAGGATAGTGCAATCAGAATTCACCTGATTATCCTACACAACAAGCCAACAATGGTTTTGGAAACTTGTTTTATTTTCATGCTACTAATGATTATATTACAGGTTATGGAAACATGAAGAAAGAGTTGTTATTGCAACAGATTATCAAGAGGAGACAAAGTTGTAGAAGTCCATCAAGGAGGATTGGAGGCATCAAGACTAAAACTCTTATCTCTTGGGGCAATAGATTTTTTGCTAGTGGGGAGTATGGTGCAGGTGCACCTAGGCAAGCAAGTGGACACATGAAGACTCCATGCATCATGGAAGATGTGAAGGAAAAAAAAGGAGTAAATTGGAATATTTTAAATCCAATCATGGCATTATGTAATGAAACATTTGATGTAAAAGTTCAAATTCCCAAGGGTCCTGATAAGGACCTTGGGACCAAAAGATGTAAAAATGCCCTTTATGTGCCAATGGATTAAATAGGGGTTGATGAGTCATGAATAATGTAATTTTATCCTTATAGGACCAACACAAATAAATTTAGAGTGTAAAGGTCTTTAGGAGTTAAAGAAATAAGAGTTTATATTTAAATTTTTAAATGCTAATGGCTAACTACCAGTTGGGCGGAAAACAATGTTTAGAAGCCTAAATGCATTTGTAATGCTCCTTAACTGATTTGAATCGGTTGGGAAGTTGTAGGGTGAGTTTATTAAAGCCTAAATAAGGCCTGAGTGTAGGGACAATGCTAGAGGAATTCAAATTTGTACGAATTGTGGCTGGAGAAGCAATAAAAACTTGATTTTCTGACAATGTTGAGGTTGTAAGTGCATGGTGCATTAGATTACTTGTATTGGATCATTTTTTAATGTTGGAATAACCATTATAAGTTTCTAAGAAAATAATTTGAATGATTTAACAACCTTGGTACTTCATTTTTATCAAACCATTGCTAATTGTTCCATCTCTCCTTTATAATTTGGCAATTTTGATTGTTTTCAAGATGCTTGGAGCCATCCTATGAATGTTATGCATCTTATTCTCATGAGATTGTCTCCTATTGACTTGTAAAGTATAACCTTAATGCAAAATATATAGATTATTATATGATTGCAAGTGGTCACCAAGAATTTGTTGAGAAAAGAACACAAAATGAGTGCCATGGTTATTGCAATAAGATATTTGGATTATTAAGGGCCTATTTTTATGTTAGAAGTTGTGTTTTCATGACAAGTACATGGTGTAGGATCAAAGATCAGGTCCTGAAGATAAGATTTGAGTCAATTTTGAGAAAGCCCTAGATTTTAGGGGAAATTGGTGAGGGTTTGGTGGAAAGGTGGGTCAAATTAGGCCTAGAAAGAAAGGTGGAGCAACAATTTTAGGGATTGATGATCAAAATTACCCCTAACTAATTCTCACATATGCTTTATAACCTCCAAAAGGGTATCTTAAATTGTAGTTTTTTGTCAAGTTGCTTGGGAAGTTTGAGAGTTATCTGGTCTAGTAGCGATTTGAGGGCTACTAGGCTTATTAGGCCAATTTGGGCTTATGAGTGGATTTGAGGGTTAGAGTCATTGCAAGGGGATAAAACCTATTAGAACAAGTTAGGAATGGTTTTGTGAGTTTTTCTAATGTGTTAGAGGTAGGGGGTGGGTCTTCCTATTCATTTCACCCATTTGGAGCCATTGGGTGCACTTGGGGATCCTTGGGTACTTTGTTCAACTTTTGCTTTTGAAAGGCCTTTGAAGACCTTAGAGTTTGTAGATCCACTTGCCTCTACATTATGCATTTTTAGCTACCAAATAATCAACTTATTTTTTATTTCTTCATTGTTCAAATAATGTTATTAGGGTCATTTATACAAAATTATGTCTCTTTAATCTTGATTTTTTAGGAGGTCCTCCATTTCAACATTATAGTAGTTTTTTTATATGTATTTATAACTTTTTATTGCTTCAATGATGTTCTTTAAATTTAGCTTCACTTTTCTACTTTTAAATTTTTTATGCTTCTTAACCTTTTTCATGTTCCCTCTTGTATAGAGGGGACATCTATTATATCATGGTGACTAAAGTAGCCCCTTAGGGATCATGTTGAATCATATTTTCTTCCTTAGATTTTTAAAGTTTCTTTTCTTTTGGAGAGGTTTTTTTTGAGTCCTTACTTTCTTCACTTTTTCAATTTTTCTCTCTCTCGGAGAGGTTTTTTTACCCTTATTCTACTTATGAGAGATTTGTTTACACAAGAGAAGCTAACATGGGCTTGTAGCTAGGGCATATACTTATATATTTGCATAATTTTTCATTCTCCCTAATTTTTACTAGGAGAGGGGGAGTAGTTGGTGTGGACATTATATATTCATTATCTTGTTTAACTTTGGGAACTATTCACAACAAGTTACTCAAGCTTAATTAAGTAATTTACTTTTTGTGTCTCACATTATAGGATTAAGATAGTTTTCATGCTCTTAATTTGTACTAAGATCTCATCTTGAATAGTGGGAAAATGGATGCAACACAAATAGGTAAATCATTCCTCCTTTTCACATTTGCACATTAGAAAGGAAGATGCCCCACTAGGCTTAAGAGGAGACTCAAGTATTGAATGGGATAGTGATCCTTCACTAAATATGCAATGATGAAAATGAAAATGATAATATTATGTAATGTTTATGATAAATTAGGAAAGTTATCGAAAAACTAGAAATACTAGACTGATAAAGAGTTGAAATGTACATAAACAAAAACTAGAAAGTAGATTTGACCCGTGGTTGAAATATGGGAACAAAATGCAGGGGATAGGACAACAATGGTGATATGTACTTGGTGTTTTTAACTAAATTTTTCAGGGATCTTCTAATAGTTCCCGATATTTCTAGATCTTGTCCAATGGATCTGCAACCTATTCCTTCACAAAAAAAAAGGGAAGAAGGTTGAATAGAGGGGTTTGCCTCAGTCAAACCCCTATTTAGGAATCAACCCTGAAATGGAATGAAATAAAGGAAAGTGTGTTGTCATGTAGTAGAGGCTAGATATAGAAAAAAAAGTATATCATATCTTGGTAATGCAAATGATTCTTTGATTGTTATCAAATATGTTTATGCAATAGCTTTGACTATACACAAAAACCCAAAAAGAAAATAATAAAAGACAAAACCTCTTGGTATAGATGTTGTAATTGGCTACATGTTTGATTGAGGATAAGAGAAAGAAGATTTGAATGAAAGTGGATGTGGATCTTATTTCTTGATAGAAAATTCCTTTGCTTGGCCTCCAATGGGGGAAAGAAGCTATATATGTGGAATAAAACACCTTGAATGCTTGAAGGATATTGAATGCTTGAACTTGATTTTCTTCCTTGAACTTGATAGTTCAAATTCTTGATTGTTGGAATATTTCGACAATAATGGACATGCTTGGTAATATATTATTTATTACCAAAGTGAGGAGAGCTAGTGTGTTTATATACATCTCACAACATTTTAAGAGTTAACAAATAAGAGGGTCAACCATGGGACTAAATCTCCCACCAAAAATCATGACATAGATATCTAGGCCAAATTTGGGCAATAATCCTTGGGGACGGGATGCAAATGGAATCTTGCACCTTGGATAATGAGTCAATATTTGGTTAAGGTACCAGAAAAATAGGAAAGAGAGGATCGTACTTATAAATAAGGGCTAACCTTGATTTTGAAAAATATTGAAAAGGATAGATGACCGACACTTGAATTTAGTTATCCATTAAGTACCATATGAGGTACTACTATAGAAAACACACTAAGGTGGGAACAAAATAATCCTTAAATTGTATACAAATAAGGTTCTTACAATTTAGGATGGTACATTTAGCCCCCACTTTAGTGAACTATGAGACAAACTCATGCCCATGGTAAAGGAAGATGAGAGAAAGAGAGAAATGAGAAAGAGAGATGATTATGCATGAACTACAAAGAGATAATATGCCACTAAGTTCAAGGATGCAAGCCACCAAACAAAGCATCTCAACTCAAACATCCATGCACAAGGGAATTAAAACAAAATAAAACAAAAGACAAAGACAAAAAGACACAACACAAAGAGGGGTTAGTACTAAGATCAAAACTCGAAATCAACTAGTAGAAGAGACCTCAATAAAAAAATGTCTCAAACACTAACATCATGTTTTTAAAGCTATTGCAAGAGTACAAGTGACCATATGAAAAGGGAAAGAATATTATCAAAGATGAGACAAAATTCTATTATCTAACCCACTATCATAGCTATGAGATCATGGAGAGAAAAGAGAGAGATCATGAATCCAATAGGCTAACAAGTTATGTTATGCTAGGTGATCCATGGAAGAAGAAGAGAAGGAGAAGAGTAGAAAGGATAGAAATTTGTGTTATGCTATTTCCACTCATCCCAAAGAGAAGGGAAGGAGAATTGGTAGTCTGGAAAGCTATGTTATGCTATTCAATTCTACCTTGAAAAATTTGCACACTGGGGTGACCTTTCAAAAAATTTACACTTAGGGGCGGATTTAAAAGTTTGCACTTAGGACGGCTTAAATTTTTTTTGTGCATGGGGATAGCTTAGGGGATTAGTCTTACAAAAAACATTATTTCCATGTGGATCCATAGAAGTGACCAATCCTAAGGAAATCATTGTCTCCTCATGGATCAAAAACATGATCAATCCTAAGGAAAGCATTGTCTCCTTATGGATCAATAAATAAAAAAAGTTCCATAATATACAAGGGAGGCCACATATATGCCCCCCCTCCCTATGATGATGACATAGGACTATGGTGAAATCATAAGGAAAAGAGAAAAAATGATACCTACATCCAAGAACAAGGAGATATCCATAAAACAACAATGCATGGTTGTTCCCTTAGCAAAGAGTGGATACTCTTGTTAGCCAAGGAAATAGATAATCATGAAAGGATATCTACAAGTGGAAAAATACCCTTGAAAGGAAGAGATCTTGGCTAAAATAAGTCTACCTTCAAGTGGATATCTTGAACAAAGACAACATATTCAAGAAAAAGAGGGGAGTAGAACAAGAATGCACCCTTTTAAAGCCCTATTGCTAGGTGAAAAATGTATTCTTGATGAAGGATAACATACTCTAAACCCCAAAGTAAGGGTTAGAATGAACACAATTTTGAAAACAAGAAAAAGGTTGTGATCAAGGATTCATACCTCTTTCAAAAGAGAGAATCCCGAATCAAAATATTTCCTTATAAGAAAATAATGTTATATGATAAACAAATGCCACTAAACTAAGGAAAGTAGATCCTTAGAAGGAAAAAGGAAAGGCAAGGTTGACATATAGAACCTTTCCCCCCAAGTGTGAAGGAAAGGGAAAATACAATACATTGTAGACCCTTACTGATAGTTTTCTTATAACAAACATACACTTTCACATAAAAAATAAGTTGTAGACCAGGATATAAATCTCCAAGAGAAGATCATAATGTAAGAAAAAATGCATCTATGCAGGAAATGACATCATACTATAAGAGAAATAAATCAACAAAGGGACAATGAATGATGCGAAAAAGAAACAATATATAATATCTAAATGAAAGATCATTTTATGAGAGACATGCACATTTGGGGCATGAAATAGATTGTTGAGAAAAGATGTAAGTATCTTGTGTGAAACAAAGAATCTCATACCAAAAAGGATGTCCCATCCAAAAATAATACAAATTCATAAAGAGGAAATGAAGAGAGAGGGTAAATGATGTCACATTATAAAAACTTAGTGGATAAATCAATTATACAAGATAAACACTTCTAAAAAAGAAAGAGATTTGTAAAGAAGGATATCAATCCCATTAGAGAGAAAGATCCTAAACAAACAAGACCATGTATAGAAGGAAATCACAATATAAAATATATAACCAACAAAGAGACAATGGATCATTTGAAAGGAGAAAACAAATTTGATAGATATCCCTTGCCCGCCAAGCGAGAAAACATGTAAAACAACCTATTATGATGCTCATAATGAACATTATGCAAAGAAAAGAGCCACCAATGATGTAAGCTACTAAATTCACATAATGAAGAGCAAGATAATAAGATAAGAGAGATTATAAGGTATTTATTTGATATCAAGAAAAAGCATAATTCTATTGTTAAAGAAATAAAAGGTCTATCTACCAGATCTTGTGCAAATTGTCTAAATTCAAATAAATCAACAAGAGAGTGTTTATTGATATGATGAAAAAAACATATAAATTCACCAGTAATAGGTTTCTTATTCTTTAAAGAATTTCTATAAGGAAAGTGATTATGAGGATCATACTTAATTATCCAAGAGATTCTTATTGCTAAAGCCAATCGAACGTCAAAAGGAGGTGTGATAATAGATGGTGTTGGTATAAGAATATCAGGAGGAGGTTTGTGTTGTGATGAAGATGGATTATTTTAGGAGGTAAAGTAGTATACTGAGGTATAAAACCTATACCACACCTAGTTACTTGTGTAGGAGGATTCGTAGGAGCCTTGATGCCTTTTTCATTAAGGCCAAGACCTAATACACTATAACCTTGTTGAATAGTAGTATCATAGCCCACATTGTAATTGGATTTTAATGTGGAGGATGAAGGAGATTCATCTTGACATTTATGAAAATGTGTGGCATAAAGAGGAATAGGAGGATAAATATTTTTCTTTAGGGAGATTCCTATCACTATTCTTATCAAATTTAGGTAGTGAGGAAGAGGAAGGTTTATCAAGATATTCTTGTGTACTTAATATTCTTGGAGAGAAATCATCAAGAAAAGTATTAACATCAAGATTATGCATAATGCTTTGATGAAAAGAATATCATTTAAGATCATCCAAAGAATTTCATAAACTAGCTTCCCTAAGACTATCCATTAAAGTGGGTTGAGAAGGAGAGGATCTAGGTATCACTAGGATGGGATTATAAGGAGATACATATCTCTCATCATGATTACTACGAACTATGGAGTATAATCAGGAAGAGTTATATTAATGTTATCTATAAGTTCATTCACATATTCCATGCATTTTGTTAAAAAATGAATGATAACACCACATGAAACATTAATAAAAGATTTGAAATATGCCTTATAAGGAATAGAAATATTGGATAACTCCATAATTACATATGTAAGAATACCATAAAGGAATAAAAACATCATGAAATGTAAGAAATTGTGATTCACTTCATGTATTGACAAAGAGAAGTGAGAAGAAATGTAACAACATAGGTTATTGTGCACACCAAGCTAACTTAGTAAACTTCATGAATGCTAATGAAATTTAACAAGCACACAAAGCATATGTAACATAAAAATTAGAATGGAAATGTAATTGGTAGGCTCACCAAAATTGTTAGAAAGTAAAGATCCCCAAGATAACTGAGAGGGGGGGGGGGGGGGGGGGGGGGGGTGAATCAGTTATCTGATAATTTAACCATTCAACTGATTTAAACAATATAATCAATGTACTAATCAACCATAGAAATATAACCATACACAATTGCATAATAACACAAGATATGTTGACTAGGGAACCTCTTGAAAAGAGTAAACCCCGATGGGAATGATGCCCACAAAATGATGCACTAATATGAAAGTTCCTTGTTAGAGGATGGACCCTGTTAGGAGTCTTATGAAATACATTCAGTACATATAAATCCCTGTTAGGAGATTTTGAATCCCTGTTAAAAGATTCTAACCTGGTTAAGAGTTTATGGAAGACAGAAGGACCCACTGCCCAAACAGCTTCAAGGCAAGATCTCTAAACCCATTGTCCAAAAGATCTTAGAATTATTCAACAAAATAATATAAAATATATTACCTCCTTCACACTGTGCCAAAACTGCACTCTCTGCTACACAAGATCACAATTCCAGATCTCTGTACTCACAAGTCTTCCTTCATCACTGAATTAGCTCTTTTCTTCACTTCATGCATATATTCGCATCTCAACCTTCATAGTACATATTACAACAAGGAAAAAATTCCTTCTTATATACCAAACTCAAATAATTACAAATGAGTCGGTCCTCAATTACAAAATAATAAATTCTACACGCTACACACAAAATTTCACATAAAACTGTCGGCTTCCAAATACTATAACTTTCTCCAAACATATCTTCGAAGTTTGCACTATGAACCACATCATCATTAATGAGTTTCCAACATCCCTTTAACTGTGCAAAATTAGATTCCATCCCAGCTAAGAGATATCCTCCGATTTTTGAAAATTGCTTCATAGAAACACTGTCTAAACACTGCTTTCACCAAAATGCTCATAACTCTCATAAATGAATGAATTTCTTTTTGCGTTGTTAACCATAGGTTAATAACACACCAAAGAACATACCATCAACTGCGCAAAAGTTAATTTGCAATACAACATGTGTGCAAAACAAAATTGTACCTGCTTTCCTGCTAATATCCAGAATATCACTATGTTGACATCAATGACAATCCAAGTCATGAATGCAACAACAATTGCTACAGAATGACTGCCAAAATACTTTTCATTCATTCCTAACAATCTCCCCCATTGGCATTGATGGCAACATAGATGAAAAACATCCAATGTTCCAAAAATCCAATACTGCAACATCACTGCAAAATATCAAAGTAAATCTTGCTTCATTTTCCTATTCAGCTCTCTCATACAATCCACAATGTTTTTCATGTATATCTCTCCCCCATTAACATCAATGATAGAAATTCCATCACTAAGTCAACAACAACTTAATGTCAAAAGACACTTTTCATAAAAATACAATAACAAGAGTCCTCGTGACTCAGCTCATAAACTCCCCCATAGAGGAAGTTCCAACATCCAATCCAGAAGAAAGATAGGGCTCATATACCACTAGACGGATGCAATCATCTGCATCAATTCTCAAAAATAGGTTGGGGCATAACCCCAAGCATACCTCTCAGATACACAAATGTATCCTTAGGTAAAGGTTTTGTAAATATATCTGCTATCTGTTCCTTTGTGCTTATGTACTCCAATCTTACTTCTTTTTCTGCAACTTTCTCTCTTACAACATGATACTTGATCTCAATATGTTTAGTCTTAGAATGTAAAACAAGATTTTTTGACATACTCACTGTACTGGTGTTATCACAATGTATAACAACAGGCTCATCAAACTTTATTCCAATATCCTTCAACATCTGCTTCATCCAAATAATTTGATTACAATTATTTGCTGCTGCAACATATTCTGCTTCTGTTGTACTTTATGAAGTACAATTTTGCTTCTTACTTAACCAAGAGACCAATTTTCTTCCAAGAAAAAAGGCTCCACCACTGGTGCTTTTCTTGTCATTAACGTTGCCTCCCTAATCTGCATCAGTATAGGCACATAAAGTAAAATCATTAGAATTCTCATACCATAATCCATAATCCATTGTTCCTTTCAGATATCTCAGTATCCTCTTTACTACTGCATAATGTGATTCTCTAGGTTCTGCTTGAAATCTTGCTACAATCCCAACTAAATGTGCTATATCAGGTCTTGTATGTGTCAAGTACTACAATCCTCCAATCATAGATCTATAACTTTTCTGCTCAATTATTGGTGTCTCATCTTTGCTAGATAACTTATGTCTAGTTACCATAGGTGTTCCAACAGGTTTAGAATCTTCCATTCCAAATATTTTCAATAAGTCATTCAAATACTTAGTCTGACTTACAAATATACCTTCCTTGCTTTGTGTTATCTGTAATCCCCAAAAATATTTCATTTCTCCAATCATGCTCATCTCAAATTCAGTCTTCATTTCATCTGCAAATTTGTCACTAGCTTCATCTTCTCCTCCAAAGATAATATCATCAACAAATATAACTGTAACCAACAAACCATTCTCAATTTCTTTTGTGTATAAGTTACTATCTGTTGTTCCTTTTATAAATCCCAATTTCAATAAATACTTATCCAATCTTGCATACCAGGTTCTAGGTGCTTGTTTTAATCCATATAAAGCTTTCTTTAACTTACATACCATATCTCCTTCTTGTGTCAATGGAAAACCTTCAGGCTGCTCAATGTAGACTTCTTCTTCCAATTCACCATTCAAAAATGCTGACTTCACATCCATCTGATACACTTTGAATTTCTTGTAAGCTGCATATGCTAGAAACATTCTCACTGCTTCAAGTCTGGCCACAGGTGCAAAAGTTTCTTCATAGTCAATTCCTTCTTGTTGTGAATATCCTTAACATACCAATCTTACTTTGTTTCTTATCACTTCTCCTTGTTCATTCATCTTGTTTCTAAATACCCACTTTGTTCCAATCACATTCTTGTCTTCAAGTCTAGGGACCAATTCCCATGTCTTGTTTTTTTCAATCTACTCTAGTTCTTCTTTCATAGCAATAATCCAATGTTCATCTTCACAAGCTTCATTATTAGTCTTAGGTTCAATTTGAGAAATCAAACATAAATGTACCTTATTTCGAGTCAAAACTCCTCTCTCTAAACTTCCAATAACTTGCTCAACAGGATGATGTCTTGAAGTATACCTGTTAGGTGTCATAGTTACTGATCTTGTTCCAACTATAGATTCTTCTCTGCTTTCTTCTCTATTTTCTTCTTTGTTTTCTTTAGTATGACTTTCATTCAGCAAATCACTGTTAGTTTCAAAAAATAATTATGCATTTTCAATGTTAGGCTAAGGTTGTGCTTCTCCATCAGATTCATAATCAAGCATTCTTTCCTAAATTTTAAACTTCTCATCAACTTTTACATTTGCACTTTCAACAATAGTTTTAGTTCTTTTGTTATAACATCTATATGCTTTTCTTTTTAAAGAATATCCAAGAAATATTCCTTCATCACTTCTAGGATCAAATATTCCTATATCATCATCTCTCTATATATAACATTTACTTCCAAAATTTTTAAAATACTTAACTGAGGGTGCATGTCCAAACCATAATTCATAAGGTGTCTTGTTTGTATCTACTCTAATTTGTACTTTGTTCATAGTGTATACTGTTGTGTTCATTGCTTCTCTCCAAAAAGTCTTAGCCAAATCATTTTCAAACAACATAGCTCTTGCTGCTTCAATTATTGACCTGTTCCTTCTTTCTGCAATACCATTTTGTTCTGGTTTTCTAGGGGCTGAAAGTTGTCTCTTAATACCATTCATTTCACAAAATGTGTTAAACTCTCTAGATGTAAATTCACCACCTCTATCAGATCTTAGACACTTAATCTTCATTCCAGATTCATTCTCAATTTTGCTTTTCATGATCTTAAATTTATCAAATGCTTCAGATTTTTCTTTCAAAAATGCAATCCTCATCATCCTTGTAAAATCATCAACAAGAATCATAAAATACCTTTCTCCATAGAATCCTCTAGTCCTAGTAGGACCACTCAAGTCTATATGAACAATCTCCAGCTTCTCTATTGATGTGAACTTCTTGTTGGGAAATGAACTCCTTTTCTGCTTTGCCATCATACATTCTTTGCAAATCATGTTAGTAGGTTTCATAATTCTAGGTAAATCTCTTACTGCAAGTGTAGTGCTCACCTTGACAATATTATCAAAGTTTATATGACAAAACCTTTTATGCCATAACTAACTGTCATCAATCCTAGTTATCAAACATGTCATCTCAGTAGGATTCAACTGAAATACATTACCTCTGGTTCTGGATCCTTTTCCAATCAGATTTCCATCTTTATCTTTTATCACACAAGTTTTCTCAGTAAACCAAACTTGATAACCCTTATCAGCCAATTGTCCAACGCTTAGTAGATTATGTCTCAATCCATCAACAAAGTAAACATCATCAGTGTTAGTCTTTCCATCAAGAGTAATAGATCCTATACCCTTAATCAAACAAGGTGCATTGTTACCAACCCTAACAATTCCTCCATCATAATTATCTAACTTAACAAACCTTCTTTTATCTCCAGTCATATGATGTGAACAACCACTATCTATAATCCAATCAGATTTCTTTTCAACTTGTGAAACTAATGCTTTTTCTTCCCTTTTATTAGATTCAAAACTTTCTTCTTTAATTGCTACAAATCCTATTTCCTCAAAGTTATCATTATCACTGTCACTTAAATGTTTTTCAATTCCTGCTTCAAGATCTTCATCATTTGCATAATAACATTCTTTAGAGCTCCTAGGTTTAAAGTTGCTTCTATACTTCTTAACTCTTTTAGGACATTTAGATGCAAAATGACCATATTCTTGACAAGTCCAACATTTAAAGATTTTCTTACCATTTGGTTCTCTTTTTACAAGTAACGCAATACCTTCTTCAATCTTCTTATCTTCCTCATATTTAGATCTGCTACTGCTGGCATAATCTCCATTCACACTAGTACTTCTTGTAGGTCTAATGTTAAGAGCACCGAATGTTGTTTCCATTCTAGGTAGCTCTCCTGATAATCTCAAGTTCATCTCTGATGTTTCTAATCTTCCAAGAAGAGTCTCTCTTGAAAAGTTTGATGTATAAGGTATCACTTGTTCAATCATCTGTGTTGTCTACTTGAATACTGGTGTCAAAGTTCTCAGAATTTTCCATATCACTTCATTCTCTATCTTATCACCTCCACAAGACTTTATTCCTGTTACAATCTCAGACATCCTACCAATATAGCTTCTAATAGATTCATCTTCCATCATTATGATATCTTCAAATGCACAAATCCAATTATGTAATCTAGCCTTCTTTGCATTTTCATCACCTTCAAAAGTAGAATGTAAAGCTTTCCAAATTGCATGAGATGTTTTCAAACATCTTACCTGACTATGTTCATTCTCTGGTAGTGCTGACAAAAGTGGTTCTCTTGCAAGTATGTTACACATGAATAGATCTAGTTCATCTTTAGTTCCTGCCTCTAGATTGTCTTCCTCAATGATAGTCTTCTCATTCTTTGTAATCAACCAATAACTTGGTCCTAAACACAATAGATGAGTCTTCATCTTTTCTTTCTAGCTGTCAAAATTTACTCCATCAAACTTAGGGCTTTCTTTTCTGAAATTCGCCATGGATCTCCTTAAGTTGTTAAACTTTTCTTTCAAGGACCTGCTGCTCTGATACCAATTGTTAGAAAGTAAAGATCCCCGAGATAACTAAGAGGGGGGGGGGGGGGGGGGGTGAATTATTTATCTAATAATTTAACCATTCAACTGCTTTAAACAATATAATCAATGTACTAATCAACCATAGAAAGATAACCATACACAATTGCACAATAACACAAGATATGTTGACTAGGGAACCTCTTGAAAAGAGTAAACCCCGGTGGGAATGATGCCCAAAAAATGATGCACTAATATGAAAGTTCCTTGTTAGAGGATGGACCCTGTTAGGAGTCTTATGAAATACATTCAGTACATATAAATCCCTGTTAGGAGATTTTGAATCCCTATTAAAAGATTCTAACCCAGTTAAGAGTTTATGGAAGACAGAAGGACCCACTACCCAAACAGCTTCAAGGCAAGATCTCTGAACCCACTATCCAAAAGATCTTAGAATTATTCAACATAATAATATGAAATATATTACCTCCTTCACACTGTGCCAAAACTGCACTCTCTGCTAAAACCGCACTCTCTGCTACACAAGATCACAATTCCAGATCTCTGTACTCACAAGTCTTCCTTCATCACTGAATTAGCTCTTTCTTCACTTCATGCATATATTCACATCTCAACCTTCATAATACATATTAAAACAAGGAAAAAATTCCTTCTTATATACCAAACTCAAATAATTACAAATGAGTCGGTCCTCAATTACAAAATAATAAATTCTACACGCTACACACAAAATTTCACATAAAACTGTCGGCTTCCAGATACTGTAACTTTCTCCAAACATATCTTCAAAGTTTGCGCTATGAACCATGTCATCATTAATGAGTCTCCAACATCCCTTTAACTACGCAAAATTAGATTCCATCCCAGCTAAGAGATATCCTCTGATTTTCGAAAATCACTTCACAGAAACACTATCTAAACACTGCTTTCACCAAAATGCTCATAACTCTCATAAATGAATGAATTTATTTTTGTGCCATTAACCATAGGTTAATAACACACAAAAGAACATACCATCAACTGTGCATAAGCCAATTTGCAATACAACATGTGCGCAAAACAAAACTGTACCTACTTTCTTGCTAATATCTAGAATATCACTGTGTTGACATCAATGACAATCCAAGTCATGAATGCAACAACAACTACTACAGAATGACTACCAAAATACTTTGCATTCATTCCTAACAAAAATATATAGTGGGAAAAGGGAAACAACACAAATAGGTAGATCACTCCTACTTTTCATATTTGCACATTCAAAAGGAAGATGCCCCACTAGGCTTAAGAGGAGACTCAAGCACTGAACGAGACAATGATCCTTCACTAAATATGTAATGATGATAATGGAAATGATAAGAAGATGTAATATAGATGAGAAATTAGGCAAGTTAATAAAAAATTGGAAATAATATATTGATACAGACTAACAAAGAGTTGAAATGTATAGAAATAGAAACTAGAAAGTAGATCTGACCTGTGGTTGAAATATAGGAGCATATGCAGGGGACAAGGCAATAATATCGATCTATACCTAGGTACAGGGTGGAAATGATGATTTGTACCTGGTGTTTTTTACTAAATTTTCTAGGGATCTTTCGATAGCTCCCAATCTTTCCAAATCTTGTCCAATGGCTTTGTAACTTGTTCCGCACAAAAAAAAAAAGGGGAAGCAGGTTGAATAGAGGGGTTTGCCTCTATCAAGACCCTATTTAGGAATCAACTTTGAAATGAAATAAAATAAAGGTTAGATCCATGAAATGAAGTATATCATATCTTGGCAATGCAAATGTTTCTTTGATTGTGATCAAATATGTTGATGAAATAACTTTGAATAAACACAAAAAACCCAAAAGGAAATAAATAAAGACAAAACCTCATAGGATAGATGTTGTAATTCTCCACAATTTTTGATTGAGGAGAAAAGAGGTAAGACTTGAATAAAAGTAAATAGATGTGGATCTTCTTCCTTGATAGAAAAATATTTTTCTTGGCCTCCAATGGGGGAAAGCAACTAGATCTATGGAAGAAAATACCTTAAATGGTTGAGGAGAATGCTTGAAAGATCTTTAATGCTTGAACTTGATTTGCTTCCTTGCACTTGATAGCTTGAATGCTTTATTTTTGGAATAATTTGACAGTAATTGATGCACTTGATAATATACTATTTATTACAAAAATGAGCACATATAGGGTGTTTAAATACATCTCACAATATTTTAGGAGTTAAAAATCAAGCAGGCTGACCACAAGACTAAATTTACCACCAAAAACCTTGGCATAGATCTCTAGGCCAAATTTGGGCCATAATCCTTACCTATACCTTGGAGAATGAGTCAAGATTTGGTCAGGGTGCCAGGAAAATAAGGTAGATGCTAGATTTTTTAGTACAAATCATTTCGAGGTCGGGACATATCACAAAGGCCACAAATAAGGATATAAGGCCTAAGTGATGAAATGAATTATTGGATTGGAGGAAAAAGAGAGGATCACACTTAGAACTAAGGGTTGACCTTAATTTTGAACAATATTGAAAAGGATAGAGGACCCACATTTGAATTTAGGTATCCATTAAGTACCAGATGAGGTCATACTATAAAAAACACACTAAGGTTGGCACAAAACAATGCTTAAATTGTACACAAATTAGGTGCTTACAATTTAGGATGGTACACATCTAATGCTTCATCCTTACCTATATATTAATGTCATCTTACTGTATTGTATCATATTGTATTCCTTATTTTCTATCAATACATGAATTATTTCTATTGCACCTATTTTATGGAAGTTACTTAGACTTGTTGGTTAGAATATTGCTTTATATGTTCTTTCACTACTCTAAGTTTTATTTATATATTTATATCTATAATAGGATCCACCTTTATACCTATAGTTATTCTAAATGATCACTTAATTCTCAAATTGATTAGCATTTTTAATTTCCATTCATAGTAGTTATATATACTACATACACAAATTAACAACTTATCTAAAATATAGATAAATAAATCTAAGAATGTAAAAAAATTTAGAGAACAAATGAAACTTCCTATAACTATTTGCTAAAATAACTCCCCAAGAATCATAAATTTTGAAACTTTATAATTAGTGCATATTATAATATGAACTATATGTACAAATCTTTAAATGACCCAAAATGTTGTAAGTATAGTTAGAATTTAAAATGAGAAGTAGAGAGATCTAGTTGTAAAGTACATAGGGAAATATGCACCTTAAAAAATGGACCTAATAAGTAGCCTTTTTTACATAAGATATGGTCCTTTGAAGGTCTCAATTTGAGAATCATGCAACCAAACCTATTGGAAAACTCAATTTTATGTAAATGGGGATAAATCTAAAATTTATTACATTATTATGAAGAGCTTGAAGTCTTTCTCTATTTAAAAAAATAAAAAATACCTCCATATAATCAAGAATGAACCTCTTGAAGTTGCACTCTAAAATTGAACTTTACACATCTAGAGAGAGATTAGGGTCTTTAATGGCTAAAGATTAGTACTCAAATAATGTTTGGGCGACATCATTAGTGATAAAAAAAACTTAAGTGAAGTACGATCATTGATAGGGTGACATGCTAAAAGTAAACTAGATGCTACTAGGTGGAGGGTCATTGGAGTGGCACAATAGTTACAAAGGTAATGACATGATGATACAATTAATCTTATGGAGCTACATTAATTGTCAAGTTGTAGAGGAGGTATTGAAGACATTTTCTACTAGTAGTCAAGTTTAGGCTAGTTGGGACCTAAGGTGGTTGGTAGGGCCAAGACTCTAAAGCAATGCATCATAAGTTTTGAGCCATGAATGTTCCAAAGGGGGTAGCATGAGCTCCTATAGAATTATACAACCATATGAACTAGTAAAAATAATTATGTCAAATATAGTTGGGCCATGTTTTGACACCTCATAGACAAATGACATTATCCAATTGGCCCAAAATGCCCAAAAAATAATTATTTCTCTTAAGCCCACATTCAAATCCTTTTTTGCAAACTAGTTTCCAAAACTTTGATTTTAGTGAAACAAAAGCCAATATTGACTTTCTCAGGCTTCCTAAACTTACAAACACCTAGAGCACAAAAAAACCTTTGGAGACATTACTTTTATGATTCTTTAAATCATCTATAGCTACAAGAGAAGAGCATACTAGGTTTTATGGAAATATGCATGGAAGTGATTAGCTCCTCAAATCTCATAAGTAGGAAATTGATAAGGCTAAAAGTACAAAGTTGTGTCACACTTTTATAAAATTAAAAAAATAAACATACATACATACATACATACATACATACATACATACATACATACATACATACATACATACATACATACATACATACATACATACATACATACATACATACATACATACATACATACATACATACATACATACATATATATATATATATATATATATATATATATATATATATATATATATATATATATATATATATATATATATATATATATATTTCTAAAATAAACACTAAAAATATATATTTTTAGAAAAAAATAGTTATAGATCTACAAAAGGGTATTTATATATATTTTTAAATATTAGCAATAAGAATAGTAGTTGTTCAAAGGTCATTTTTTCTATTTTTTTAAATAATTGGACCTAAGGTGGTTTAAAATATGCTTTTAATATACACATTCAATTGGAAAAGTTGATATGCATATCTAACTTAGCTAGAATGAATTTGGCTAAACCATGTGTTTGACCAAAATTATTTTAGTTAAAAATACTTAAATTCACTTATGCTGATAAGTTAGCCTAAAGCGTAACATGAGTTTGTACTTTTACCCATGAATATATCACAGTGCAACAAGTTTTAATGCCATGTTTAGTTCATGAATATATTGAAACTACCCAAAATCTATGTAAGAAATAGAATAATAAAACTATTATTAAAAATATTATTGACGTCAAAATAACATAATAGAGTTAATGAACCCATAAAGTTATAATCAAATTCTCAATAAGTAAAATAATATTACAACAACTCACAATAACATGAATAAGTAGTAAACTAAAGGAGTGGGCACATTTGCAAAAAATAGAGGAGACACAACTAAATGATAGGAAAATTAACTCCAACTATCCAAAAATAGGGGAGAGATACACTTATGGAAGGTGTCATCTACCCTTATCATGATACACATCCTACAATTATGCAAGCTAAGCTAAATGTGTAAGAATATACATAATATCCAACTAAGGAATATATAAAACCTATGCTAACAATCATAATATTGCTCATCCCCAAAATCCTCCCCATCCCCTATTTATTATATCTTACTACCTTGGTTCATGTATGTGAGTGCATGCATAGATTTGAACCCCAAAAACCTAAAATCCAATTTTTAAAATCAAATCATTTTCCACATAATCCTTTCAATCATTATAAGCTAAATAAAGTGCAAACCATCCAAATAACACATGTTGTGTTTTTGGTTTTAGCCCTATGTGGCACCACAAACTTTTAATTATAATATACTTTTGCCATGTGTGGAAGTTTATTAGAAATAATTACTATCGTATGCAGTTTAAGATGATGAATACTTATAGTTTAGATTTTAGACATATGATGATGCTTATATATTTTTAGGAGATGTTAGCGATGGATCTATTTTTTTTGGCTAACACACAATATGTTTCATGTTTTTGGTATCAAGTAGTTGTATGTTGTGGTAATAGTTGTTATTTGTGTGTTGACAATGGTTAATCAGTCTTTGTCCACCCTTGGGCGTTGTATCTAAAGGGTCAACCCCCTATTTTTTGACAACTTTAATATCAAAAAATGTGGAGTGTTTAATGGCCAATCCTAATTGTAATGAGAAATTAAAATTAGTCTCATAGTCTATTGAATACAACCCCAATTTAATTGTAAATGGATAAAAGGATTACATTAGCATTACATCATCATCTCAAAAGCATATTGTATGCTTTCGTATTATTATTAACCTTAGTTTATTTCTAGCAAATCAGTCAATCAATTGAAATATTTGATTGAGGAGAACATGATCCTCACAATTCAACATAATCTCCAACGACATTTTTAAACACCACCCATTGCTTGCTAGACCAAACATGTGAATTGTAGATTTAGTTCTATGCTAAGTCTAGGTCCATACTTGTAAAGATCATCTTAACATTTACATGAGTGAACTAAGGAGTTCCATAACTATATTTTCATATCAACAACCATTGTCTAACATTATTTTAATTTATAATATTATTCCAAAAGACTACATCATATCTAGAACTAACACTTACATTTAATTTATGTAATTTCACATTAATTTTGTTATTAGAGGACGTGCCAATTCTTCTATATGAATTAATTAATTAAGCCGATAGGCTTTATGTGGGAGCTTTGCTCCCAAAAATGCATTTCTCTTCCCGGATAGTTGTCAGCCCTCTCCCCAAAATGTTTCTTTTCCGGCTATGGAAAACACTTAAGTCTTTTTTCCTATTTTTTCGTTGGAAATTAGCAAAAACAAATTTGAAATAGCAAATTAACTTTTTTTTCCCTTTTCTTATCCTTTGTTTTTGGCTTACCAAATGATTTCTTTTTCTTTTTCCCATTTTTTTTGGTAGGAAACAATTTTTATTTAAAGCCCAATCTGATGTTTGTATTTTGCTATGTTGATACATGGTTTTGATGAAGGGAGTTTCATTGAAAGGGAAAATGGGTTGATGAGTTTCTTGGATGCACGCAGATACATATTGAATGACAGTTTGCGAGTGAATTGTTATGCCAGAGCCAATTAGAATTAACTAAATATGAGTGCTCCAATAACATTCAGAAGTCACTTCATTTCATGCTCTTAGTGAATGTCTTAGATGGAATGAATGAATTTAATTGATATCCATCCATTGGACTTTGCAGATTGATTTACATAGGAAAATTGTGGATCGCGGATAATCATATCCACAGAATTTAAATTGTTACATATGGTTTCAAATTATTTACTCATTTTTTTTACACGGATTTACATTAATTTAGAGTTATTTTTTAAAACAGTTTTAGATTATTCTAATGTTGTATTAGACCAATTCATGAAGCTCCGAAATTTGCTCCTCAATATTATCAAATTATTCATAAATTGTATTTTTCTTCCAAAACTCATTCACTGTAGAAATCCTTAGAAATGTCACCCATATGAGAAATACTTTATTCAAATCCACAAACGTATTTATTTTCATTTGTTTTTGTATGTTGTTGGGACAATAAATATTTTATGATTTATATTCAATTTTTATATCTGGTAACTACCTCCACCATCTCTGAGACAACAAGCAGAGGCTTAGGTACATACTACCTAGAGTTCAAGTTATTGTGTTAAGAGGAAGAAATATGAGGTTTCTATTCTGAGTCTATGATCTAGGATGAAAAATAACCATCAATAATTTAAAGGAGATCATCTCAAGGATATGTCTTATTTTTTATCTTGATTTTAATATTTCTTTGGTGATTAACTCTAGTAAATAAAATAGAGAGCTAAACAAATCAAATAAGAAGGAAAAATCAAATAAATTCAGAATACATTTATTAGTTGATCTAATTAATAAACAAGTTCTAGATAAGTCCTAATGATGCTAAAGGCCTCTTTACATTTTCTTTTTTACCATTCTAAACATGTTTTCTTTCTTTTGAAATAATAAAATTTAATTTATATTATTTGAAAGCTTAAAAAATAAATTCCCATAATAGGTCTATATAAAATAATAAAACTACACACTTCTTACAATTTTTTATGGTGTAGGAAATTCTATAATAATGTTAATTTTTAATTATTTATTTTAGTTCATTTATATATTATATTAAATTTAATTTTTATAACACTTCCTTTAAGAAGGAGGTGTATTTTTTCATATCTTCTAATATAAATTATGTTATCTTAATCAAATAAATACATCAAGAAGAAAAAAAAGATTGAAAAACTAAAACATTTATCTACTTCTATAGATAGAATGAGTCATAATTTGAATAATGTGAAAAAAGTTAATCTAATAAGTGTAAAGGAAGGAACAAAAAAAGAGAAGTAGATATCCTCAATTAAAACCTATATACCCAAATATGTCAAAGGAGTATATAGAATTTCCCTTAGCAAATATAAAAAAATTGACATTAAAAAAGATATGATGGAGGTAGAAAAAGGAAGCAAAGAGAAAGGAAGCAAATATTTTGTGGGCCCCACCAACAATATGTTAAATTGAAATATCACCAATTACAAACATTAAAGAGATTTTTAGAAATAAATAAACTAATAATTAAAAACAATGGGAAAATCCTAGCAATATGGAAGAAAGAGAGTGGATGGTGAAATATTGGGGCCAACATATAGAAGTCATATTTCTCTCTAAAACCTTCTTTATTGTAACCCTAGCTTCCATCGTAGAAATAGATAAGGTCTTTGAACACAATTTCTTTGTTGTTTCTAAAAAGAAACTAGTTTGTGTAGAAACGAGCCAATCAGAATTAACTAAATAGGAGTGCTACAATAGCATTGAGACGCCATTTCATTTCATGCTCTTAGTGAATTGTCTTAGATGGAATGAATTAATTTAATTGATATCCATCTATTGGACTTTATCCATCCATTGGACTTTGCAGATTGCAGATAATCATATCCACATAATTTAAATTGTTACATATAATTTCAAATTATTTACTCATTTTTTTACATGAATTTAGATTATTTTAGAATCACTTTTTATAACGTACTTATTTTTTTACATAGATTTAGATTATTGACAAAAACGCACAACTGCTAATTATTTATTTAATACTTTATTTATTTTACGTAAATTGATGTTTTCCTCTAAATGCACTTAAAAGAGGAAAAAAATATTTTAATTAAAAAACAAAACTATTTTTTAAACCCAACTACTCATTGAATCTCGTATGATTACGTTATGCAAACAACAAAATAACGCATTTACATTTAAGAGACTATATTAATTAAAAAACAGAAATCCTAAAAGATTGAAACCAATCAGAAGGCAAGAAATGCGCTTTTGTCCCTGACAACACCGTTCTGGAATTGCTATTTAGCCTTTTTCGCGGTAGCGCCGAACAAAAACAGAAGCTTCTCTCTAGCTGTACAATTCAATCCCTATAAGTACAGTGAATTTAGTTCATAACAGTTGAACACTAAATGTATTGCAGGAATCCTTACTTATGTAGCAGCGACAGAGGTGGAAATACAGCAGGGCGGGAAAATGAGAGAATTTCCTCTTCGGAAGCACTGCAGTGAAGGAGGAGCATCTTCATCCAAGTCACAGGCAGACGAAATCATGGCAAACGCTTTTCCGTCCAAACGCCCCAGGCTTTTTGTCAGGTAACTAATTCATTTAGTTATTCCTTCCTATTTCTTTTCTGCTATTTTTGCTTTTAATCTCTGGAGATATGCAGTTCATTAGGGTTTTGGTATCTCTGCTCTAGCTCATTATTCAAACAATGGTAATTTTCCAGCTCTATAATACCGTAGCTCCCTTTTTGGTTTTCTTTGTTTTCTTTATCCTTCTGTGCTGCGACAAGGCTTAGCTTGCATACCTTTACCTTGAGCCCAATTTGAATTCTGCGTTTGCATTTCTAATTTTTCGCAAACCCTTTAATTTGGTCTTCTTGTCGCAGATAATTTTAGAAACTAAGCTTGATATGGTGCTGACGAACGCCTGAGCATTATAAATTCCGTTTTATTCTCCAGCATAAGTGATGATTATTATTTTTCACATTAAATAGTTGAGAGAATCTGGAGGGGTCTCTGCTCGAGTACTAAGACTACAATTCATAAATGCAACAGAACATCTTTTTACAGATGATCAAGCCAAGAACAGCCAAAAACCGACAAATGTATAATTTGCAACGAAGAATTGGATCCAGAATCATAGACAAGAAATCATCGAGCAAAGCATCCACTATGATAAACATGCACCCCATCGTCCTACGCCAGAAGGATCAACATCTCCCCCGTCAACCGTTTTGCCACCACATTCGAACACTGAAGAACTTTATCTCTTATGGGGTTGCAAGCAAAGGGGATTTAACCATGGAGAAAACTCCATAGTTAAGCGGGCTTGAGCTGGAGTAGTACTGGGATGGGTGACCTCCCAGGAAGTCCCGGTGCTTCAACTCTGTGTGCATCACCTAGATGCAATGAGTGCTAAGTGTTCCATTCATTCTCATGAGAGATGGGTTCATATGAATCTCTACTCATGAAATATGGGTCAATGAGTTTGACTCAAAAAACTACACAGTTGAATCCTGATAGCAATATCACTACTTTATCTCTGGTTTTAGCAGACTTGAATCCCGATAACACTATCACAACTTTATCTCTTCTTTTAGCAGATGGGTCAAAGACCTTTTGTGGGTCTTTGATTTCCTCCATTTCGAAATACTCCTCCAGCTCTCCTATCCAATCTATTAGCTCTTCCAAATTTAATGTTTCGGAAAAGTTTAGCACATCCAACTTGTTACTCTTCGTGATTCTTGAAATAGCCCTCAGAAATCTTTCCTCTCTGGCATCCACATGCTTCTCTTCTTCTCTTTAGTGTTCCTCTACTTCACTTTCTTTTTCACTCACAGGATTTCTTGGATTTCCAGTAGCCAATCTCACCTCTTCTCGTATATCATCCCTGATATCGTTTCTTATTAATTCTTGAAATCGTTCTGGAACTTCCTCTAGCATTCCTCTTTGAGGCAGCATCTTTCTCGCCTTCCCAATCAATTGTTTCAAGCTACTGTTGTTCAGGACTTATTTCTCTCACCCACAACAGCCTACACAAGCTTCTTTGCAACCGCTTCACCCGTATGTCTTGGTGGATCTTCTCCACTCTCAGGGTCTTATGGCTTTTAATACCAATTGATGCACGACAAAAAATGAAAAACCCACACTATCCAGCAACTGCAAAAGTCTCAGACACAAAACCAAAGCTTGTCATATTATTTATGAAAGACAGAAAACCCACATTATCTTGCAATTACAAAAGTCTCAGACACAAAACCACATATTGTCTTCTCAATTAAACACAAAAGAAATCCCACTAAAATTTGCATTATGCGGGTCACAAATTGGGGCCTATCAATTCCCTTTCTATAATTGCCATCAGTGATCTTCACACTCCTTTCTGAGCTGAGGTCAATCACTAATGTTTCTTTCTCCTCTGTTTTCTCAGGGCCCAAATTTTTATCCCTTGCTGTCTTCTCATGTGTCTTTTCCCCTTCCTGTCCACCCTTGGTCATGATGCTGCTCCTCCTGTCATTTTTTGACTTCTATTGCACTTTATAATCTGTCAAGGAAATAAATTGGCTACTCCTTTTCCATATTGCTTCCTATCCTCCCATGTGCCTAAGCATTTCTTTCAATTCATATTCCTGGCCAGCTGAATGGAGAACTCAACGGTTTTGGTATAAAGAGGTTTTGACCCTGCACGTCCTTCCATGTGTTAATATTTTGATCTTGAAATAATAATAATAAAGTAAAATGACCTAGAGGGCCGACTTGGAATTAATTCCAAGGTGCAAGTCGGCCAGCGTTGAGGAAGGGTTGTGACTCTTGAAGAGTTACCATTATGTGTATAAATAAAGTATGTAGATCTGCACAAGGAACACACCGAAAACATAATGTGATTAGTACTTGAGCAGATTTACAAATTCACCCTTTCACATTATTCTTATTCTTCTTGAGCGATTTATTTCAGACCTTCTAGGAAGCGAATTGAAGGTTCGAATTAGAGAAGAAAAGAGCAGCGAATTAGGGCTGTATTGTGCAGCCCTAGAAGAGCAAATTTTGGGCAGACATTGAGGAGCGAATTCATGCATTTAGTAGCAGACGTCAATGATAAATCGGTGACCACTAGATAGCGAATTGGAGCATACTTGTGGCGACTTGAACCAGATCAAAAGGATGCATGTTTTGGTATATTTTGGGCAGATCTAGAAAGCGAAATCTGCTGGCAGCGAATTCAAGATAAATTCGCAAGTCCTTAAGATCAAGCTACAAGGGCAGATTTAATAGAAGGCCAAATCAGGGCAGATTGGTGTCATATTGTGAGCAAATCTTGATAGCATATATGCAGATCGGAATCAATCTAAGCATTGGTTATATTCAGATCTGAGCGCTAGTTATTTAGAATATTGGATCAGAATTAAAGGAGCCCCAGGTGGGCAACTTCGCATATACAAATTAGGTCAATATTGAAGGGCAAAAATTGAAGATCTCAAGGTACAGATTTGAAGTCTCTAAGGACTAATTCAGAGCTATAATCCGGGTATTATCTCTCCTTGTTCTTTGTGATTTCTTATTTACATCCTGTGCCTAGTCTTGGAAGACCTCTATAGATTGTATATTCCTTGCTATAATCTGAAAATACTAACACCATGTTCCATGCATGCTTACTTTGCATAACAATCTTGGAAGAGTATCTGAGCGTAGAGGTTAATTTGTCAATTTGTTTGATAAACTAAAACTCAAGCAGCCTGCAGTCAAATAGCTTACGTGCCTTTGTACATTCCATATGGAATGGCATTTGTTTTCATAACTTCAAGGTTGTGAGGATGTTGGCAAGGTTGAGGAGCTTGGCTTTACACCCACAAATCTCATTTGCCTGAAAGATATGATCCCAAGAACCAATGAGATGACAGAAAATCGAGAGGTTTAGGCAAGGGATGGAAAGCTAGAAGAAGCAAACAAAAACAAAACAAACCAAAATAAACTGAAAACATTTCTAGGCGGTGCTGGTTGCTCATATGCCCGAGTGCTCTTGCACCAATAACATTCTTGATTTTTTGCCTTGAAACAATAGTTCCCACTTAAAATGAATTGCCATTTTATTTATAAATATAATTTTATCTAAAATGATGAAATTATTAAAAAAAACTTGTGCAAATATTATGAAAATAGAAACTTGTGATGTCCCCTTCCTAATTTGTCCTAAAACCACATTTGCAAATTAGGGTTAAGGTTAAGGTTACATCTCACTAATTATTTATCCTTGTGATAATGTAATGTGCCCATTTTTGCGAGCATTAGAGTTTGTTGGATTAGCCTATCACTAACCCTCGTAGGTTAAGGTAGTTGGATAGAGGGTCTCCTTTTGGTAGAGATCAGTGTCTATTCTCCGTCAGAGCTCAGTATGTGTTCAGGTTTGGCCTTCATTGGACTCAATTTGGCACGCTTATTATTTATAATAATTTATCTTTTCAAGGAGTTAGGGTTTCTATTTATAGCAAGGCACATGGACAGGTCACAGTTGCAGTGTGGATCTTCTTAATCAATTGGATGGGCGAAATATTAAGTATTTAATGAGTAATTATCATTAAAGGTACTTTAATGATAATTAAATAATATAAAGTGAAATTATAAAGTAAAGAAAAAAGTCACTTTATATTCAATGGGGCCATGACACTTCACTTAAGTGACTTAAAGTGCAATTAATGGATTATATTTTGGAGGACAAAATATTAAAGTATTTTCTAAAGTCAATGTGCACACAAGCTATATTATTTTAAATGATATTAAAGTGCATTTATAATCCATGGATTTGTGCGCCCTCTTTTGAAGTCTTACAATAAGGGCCTGTTTGGTAGCGGGAATTAGGAAAAGATGGATTTGATTAAATGCTGGAAATGGTCAAATCATGGATTTGATAATCCGGTTTTTCATTTCTAGATTATGTTTGGACCGTTTGGTTCCACTTTCTGAAACTGGAATTGGAATTTGAGTATGATTTTAAATTTTTTTTTTTGAATTGTTTTAATATTTTTGAATTTAATAATTCATTTTTATTAATGGAATTGAATTTAAAATGGAATCGCAAACCATTTTAGGCAGCCAAAGTTGGTGGCAGGCAACCAAGTTACAATCACTGCAACCAAAATTCGAAAAAAATCGACAAAAAATTTGGAAAATAAATTCTAGAAAAAATTTAAAAAAATTAAAAATCAATTTTTTTTAAAAAAAATTTGAATAAAAAGTCGACAAAAAAATTCGTCAAAAATTTGGCAAAAAAATTTAAATTTGTTTTGAAAAAATTTGAATAAATAACAAAGTTACAAACCACCCAAAAAAATAAAAAATAAATTAAATCCCTCCCCACACAAATAAAAAAATTTAAAAATTTGCTTTCCCCCATTCAAATTTCGGTTTTAAATTCTAATTCCACCTTTTTAGATGGAAGATGTTAATGCTCATTTTGAACCAAAATGAGCATTAACACATTCCTATTCCATTTTCATATTGCACTGCCAAACTGAGGATTCGACGAAATGGGCAATAACAAATGCCAATTCCAAGCAAATGCTGGAAATGGTCCGCTACCAAACGGGCCCTAAAGTATTTATGAAAACCCTAAAGTGGACTTCAAAAGCAATTTAAAGATACTTAAGAGGATCAACCTCCTTTGTGAGGATATATAAGGACTCAAAAAGCAAATAGAATTCATTCTGGGAGTTATTTTATACTTGTGCTTTTTGATGTATGAGCTGTGTGCAGAAATACACAAGGGTTTCAGTCAGCTTCAGCCATTGGAGAACGAATCTCTTTAATGTTTGTGCAATCTTGAGGCTGTGAGAGATCAGTTGAATCATTGCCATAGTGTGGGCTTTACCTAGGAGTCCAATCTGAGCATTAAGAGCAGATTTGCAAGGGTTTGTAGCATATTAGAAGTCTCGTCTATTGCAGACCTGTAACTTCATTATTGTAGCTATTGTTGATCAGATTTAAGCTTTTTATTGCTGCAACAGTAACACATGAATAGTAACGCTACAGTACTTTTGCATATCAGTTGAAGATTCATAGGGTTTCAAAGTTTATTTGTTGAAGAACAAAGATATGAATCTGGGATTGCATTTCCAGCCTCTAAGCTTTCATTCCTAGCACATGGTGAAGCTGTTAGAGGCTATGCTGCTGCTATACAGTCTGGACGTGTGATTTCCCTTCTCTTTCTATCATTGGCGTCTAGCGACAACTATCCCTATGCAACAGTTTCATGAAGGAACTAATATTTGTTGATAGGCGTTGGCTGAGAGGGTTCCTAATGTTGCGAATATTTAATTCTAGGCTTGCTGTGGTGCTTTCAAAACCACAGCAGTGTGTCAATTTGTAGTTGTTATGATTATCATTTCTCCCTTGGCATTGGTATCTTTGTTTGCATATATTTGTTGAAAATACAAGAAATTCACATATTATAAAAAAAAATAGTCAAATATATCATTTGCATAGCAAATTAGTGGTGTGGCAGATTTAGAACCTGCAGGGGTTCCTACAGATAATGCAGCTCAAGACTTGAATCCTGCAATCAAAAACTATATATATATATTGATTGCTGCTTTCTATAACAGTCCTAATTTTTGCATGGAAACAATAACTCCATCTTAAAATGAATTGCATTTTATTTATAAATATAACTTCATCTAAAATTATGAAATTTTATTATAGCATTTAGAGTTAATACTCATGCAAATATTCTGAAAATACAAACTTGTAATGTCTCCTTCCCAATTTGCCCTAAAACCACAATTGCAACAAATTAGGATTAGGGTTACATCTCACCAAAAAAATATCCTTGTGATAATGCATCTCAAGACTTGAATCCTGCAATCAAAAACTAAATACATACATACATACATATATATATATATTCGTACACACACAATTAGAGTTAGGCATCACATTATATTCATAGATTATCAATAATATTCCACAAACATATTAGAGTTTGGAAGGAGAGACATGATGATATGCTTGAAGTCATCCCATACTAAGCCCAAGAGCGGAACTTTCGTCCTCTTGGCCCCAGTGGCTGGCAACATGGACATTCACCTATGGTATCCTACCTAGTGGGGTGCTTGTCCCCGCTTTTCCCATCTTGTCTCATCTTCTGGAAAACACACACCATCTTGTGGAGTTGGGTGTAGGTCGCAAATGGGTTTCTCAACCCCCTATGTAAAGACCCTCTAGTCCATTCTAGGAGGACCTATTATATAGTATTGGCAACCCCTTTGCTCACACATTAGGCCCTCTCTCGCGTAAGGTGGGTTCCAGACAGTATGCATAACTATTCTCTATTGCCATTTTTTGGAGTTGGGCAGAGGTTGTAAGTGGGTTCCTTGTCTCTCCGACCTAAGGGCCCTTTGGTCCATTCTAAGATGGCCTACTTATGTAGGCTTGGCAACCCCCTTTGCTTACACCCCAAGCCCTTCCTACGAGTGGGTTGCAGACAATCAAGCACATCCTATATTCTACTATTAACATTCATTTAAGCATCATCAATTATTCATATGCGCACACACAGACACACAGACACACATATATAAATAATTATACCACAATTACTTGTAAGAAGGAAGGATGCTGAAAATGGCTGATCTGATATAATATCAGCCTGCCAATGTGAAGATAATTTCTTGGATGTAAATGCTGATTGGTCTCTATGAATTGATCTTAGTCCTTTTGTGTGCTCTTTGTGCTGATTACTTAGATTGGAGGAAGGAGGACACTCAAACATCCTCTCGTTAGTCATCATCGATGGGGCCGCTTATCAGCTTTGGTGGCATGTTGAGATCTATTGTGGTGTGTGCTTTGATTTCACTAATAATTGGAAATGGCACATCATGGGTGGGAATATAACAACAATATTCCATCTCGAGTGGCAGTGACAATCCCCTATATTATCGGAGATTGAGTGACACGATCAACAACAATAGGTATTTCTAGTCTTTTGTGTGATTTGCTTATGTAACCCTGTAGTGTAAAACATTGTAATGAACAAAAGCACTGGTGTAATGCAGTTCATGGATCTTGAAAAGGTGAGTGATGATCCAAAAAACCATATGAGGGGAAGAGATGAGTGTGTTCTTGTTCTTGTCTAGGGTTGTGGTAAAACTATGTGAAAACATTGGAAGGTTGATGAGAGGTGCCCTTCATTTAAATCAAGATCATGGGCCACAAGGGTTGGGCTTGTTGCAGTTGAAGGGTGTGAGTTTTTACCATGTTGGCACTAAGGGGGGGAATGTTGGAAAACTATAATTAGTGCTTTTTTTGTGTTGGTTACGAGTTTTTTCAACAGCTTGCTAATATCAAAATCAGGTAGAACCATATGAGGAGTTTAAGGAATGATTTCCTCTATATATGTAATGGTTTCAAAACAAGGAAGGTGCAGAACTTATTTTGTTTGTGTGAAGCTCTGAAAACTAATAGGCAGTGGCAAGATTGGGGGTTTTCATCTTTCAGTTGCCATGAGTATTTAAGGGTTTTCGTCCTTAAAACTCTTAGTTCACCTCGGAGGGTTTTCTTCCTCCAATATCAAGATTTGAGTTTTCGTCCAAACTCGATAAGAGAAATAAAAGTTTTCATCCTTACATCCCTTAATGAACTTGGTAGGGGTTTCATACTCCTTATCTACGAGTCACTTCCTAAATTTCAAGATTGATTGCTTGCTTGCTTGTTTTCTTGATGGATTGACAAGTGATGCTTGAATGATGGATGCTTGATGATCAATGAACTGATTTGCCCTTCGTATCCATTTCTTGAAGGAGTCACTAATCTTCACAACAAATGACTTGCCACCTCTTATTGGTCCCCTTGAGAATAGTCAATTGTTCCAATTTAATTGATTGGTGCTTTCATGATCTCCTCTCAAGGAAATGAGCTCTCCTTCATACCTTATTGGTGAAAGAGACCACCTTTCATAATTGTTGCCCTTGGAAGGTTAACAATCCTTCATCTTAATTTCTGCCATGAAAACTCTTAGTTCAATTTAATTAAATTCTTTTGCTAGTGTTTCCTTAAGAGTATGGCTAGCACTACTTTTATTCTTCATTTGCCTAAACGATGATATTTATTGGCTGCAATCTGTAGCATTGTGGCAGGGCATGACAGTTTACTCCATGCCATGTTTCAATTTTTTGTCTCTTCAATGATTGCAAAAACTTCTGTCTGCACAGTTGGTGGACTTCAAGTTGATCTTAAAAATAAATTAATGTTGGAGACCATATACCAAGGTTTGAATGGGGTTGTTAATGGAGCAATTTTTTTAACTTACTCCAAGATCATGGCTGGAAAGGCCTTGTATTGCTGCTGTCAATAATGGTGTGATAGTTGTCATTGTTGTTGCTTTTGCCTTTTTTTGTTACTGCTGTCATTCGAGTTGTAGTTGTATCCTTGGTCGTTTTGTTTTTGATGTGTTCATCTCCAACGGGCTGAGATGTAATGGTAACGGTGTTCAAATCTTCCCTTATCTCAGTAAGACAGTCCACACTTGGAGTGAATATGTGGTGAGGTTGTATTATAATAATAATAGATTATATTCTATCTATACCAGGTCTTCAAATCTGAAGAGTCTGGGCAACTTTGTAATGCCCCCTTTCTAGAATAGGATTTAATAATAAATAATAGAAACAAATTAAATAATTCATTATTACATCAACTATATTATTAATCAGTGTTACCCCAAGTTTTCGGGACGACAATTTTTTTTGCCAAGGTTGGGGACGACGAGGGGACGGCTATATAAAATATAGGGAAATTTGCAAATATGCATGACATTCATATGAAAATATGGATAAAGCATGCCATTTAAACATCATAGAACCTTAACATACAAGGTTACAACATTTCATTGTTTCAAAACACAATATGCATTCAAAATTCGGAATTTGGAATTCATTGTCCAATGCCAATATCATATATGCATGTGATAACAAAAAATATGTAAATAAGTTTAACATACAAAACCAAAATGCCCAAAGGCTAAGTGCTGCTATATAGTTTCATGTAATATTAAAATCAAAATACATAAAAACAAAGCACGTTGCTGCTCCTATTCCGATTCAGCCAACTTTGCATCAGAATCAGAGTCATTTGAATTGTCACTGTCATGGTCCACTGCAAGTGCATCCTCATTTAATGGAACCCCAATCAATCCTGGTGGTGTCTCCTCCTCATCAATCTGGGCCACATCTTCAGGATCAACATCCCACTGTAATGTTGGAGTCTGCCTATACTTTGGAGTCTGACGATCCTGAAGTCGAAGATCACTATGCACCGCCACTAGCTTCTCCGCTTGTCTAGAGGTAAGTCTTCCTCTTGAGGGAGTGGATAAAGCCATATGTAGACCAATTCCTCTCTACAATAGAGGAACTAGCAACCTATGCAAGGAGGCGAGTGGCAAGCACCTTCAATTGTGGTGTATCTCTCCCATTCCATGCCCACCACCCAATAGGATCTTTTTGTGCCAATATGACACTGTCCAACCTCACCTGTTGTTTACTCAAGTTTGGGCCATGAAGGTTTTTGAAGTCAAGGAACTGTGCGCGAAGTATGGAAGCCTCTTGCACTGAAAACATCTTATCAATGGCTTGTGAGAAGCCATCTAATACCTTTGGATCATCACATGGAGGCTTCCTTCCATCTAATTCTGCATACCATTGGGGATTTAGAGTATAGGCTACCACATGAAGCGGGGTATTCATTATGTTCCACCTCCGCGTTACAATGGGCCTAATATGCTCCTCATAAAACCCCAAATTAGGATCCTTAGGTGCAATTGTTTTTTTAATCTTCCCCATCATACTGTCAAATGTCTCACATATCTCTCCAAGACTAGGAGAGTTTGTATTGACATATCTAATGACATCTACAATAGGGGAGATGACAACATAAAGATATCTGCAAAATGCAAACAAACAATTTGAAAGTACTATATAATCATAAGTATAAATTTTAATATAATATTAAAATCAGCAATCTAAAGACTAACATTTAATTTTAATTTTTAAATAAAATCAACAACTTACCTCATTGTGCCCCACCAACTGTCATCAAGGATCTCTAGCTTGACTGATCTTCCTTTAGCAGAGCTAGAATTAGATCATCAGGTCCACTCCGGATTCGCCACCATCAATTGTAGAGCCTCATGCACCTCAAGCATCCTCTCCATCAAGATGTAGTATGTGACATACCTATAATATGAATAATTTTGAATAAATAAAAAATCTAAACACATCTAACAATAATTTAAATAAATTGAAAATGAAGTAATTCAAATTGGCATACCTTGTGTTAGCTGGTTTGAGGAACTCCTTCTTTGAGAAGGACTTAAAAAGAGCAAGTGGGGTGTGATGGTTGCAAATGAACATTTGAACCTCTCTAGCTTCTAACACCACTTGCTTCACCCAATCTATCTTACCAATGTCTTTCAATGCATGTACACAACAAGGGGTACAAAAGATGTGCTTGTAAGCACCCTCCACCATCAAACTAGCTGATTTGCACACACGTGCTGAATTTGTGATCACTTGTACAACATTAGCAAGCCCAATCTCCTCTATGGCATCTCTCAAAATGGTGAACTGAAACTCTGCATTCTTACGCTTCCGTGGACAATCTATGGCTTTTAAAAAATATGAACCAGTAGGGGATGTGACAATGATATTGATGAGTGACTGATGTCTAACATCAATCCACCCATCCATCACAATAGAATAGCCTGTCCTAACCCAAGTTCGTCTCATATCCTCGAACAACACATTAATCTTGGAGTACTCATTGTCTAGGAGGGTAGTTCATAGCTTATGATCACCAGGGGGTATGAATGAGGGACCCATGGTGGCTACATCTTTCATCATTTGTTTGAAATAAGAGGAACGTGCCACATGAAATGGGACAACATTAGAAAAAAGGAATTAGCAATGGATGACTCTGTGACTTCCCGTTGTTGTGCATTAAACATACTTTCATCTGTTTTTCCCTTGTCACCCACCTTCCTCTTTCCTCGTGTCAATAGGACTAGCACCAATAGTGGGTGAGAATGGCCTAGATGATTGTGCACTTGATAAAGTAGGTGTTGAACTTGTCAAACCTTGTTTCCCCATTTCAGCCTCATTTCACAATCTATGGCACTCTATTCTCTCCTCTTCAGTTAAGTTTGGACAAGCTATAACCCCATGGCATGCAATACCCAAAAAGTGAGACTTAAGCCTTGTATAGCTACCCCTAAAATCATCTTGACAAACATGACAATCCCACACTTTAGTCCCTCCTGTATTTTTTTTCTTTTGACCCCTAGGTGTGACATATTGAAGAAGAGGCTTTTTTTTTAGTTGAAAGGGCCCTTTGCATATTTGCTCTTGATTTTTGAAGGGCACTTAAACATATAAGGTTGAGGTTGTTGCTGCCCACTACTAGCTTCAAGTTCAACACTATAAGTTTGATCACCCCCATATTCTTCCTCACTACCACTACTCTCACTGCTGCTCATTTTGGTTTTTATAGTTTTTTGAGATTGAAGAAAAAAGTTGAACTGAAACAATGCAAAAAATAAAAAAAATCAGACTACTTTAAGCTTAAACTTTGAAAAAAATGAAAAATGCAAGCATAGAATGATGATTAAACTTACCTCTTCCAAACTCTTGCTTCCTAAGATGATAAAATCACTTTAAAAGACCCTTGTTGCTGCTCCTTCAACTCAAAACTTCAAACCCTTGCTGCTGCTAGCAATGAAAGAGTAGAAGTAAAAAAAACTTGAATTTTTTTTGGCATGTAAAAAGAATGGAGAAGATGCAAGTATAAGCCACGTTTTTGGCTTTTTAGGGCATGTAAGAAGGTGGGGCGCACAAACCGATCCCCCATAAGGCAAAAAAAATTGCAAATTTTTATTTATTTTTGACTTTTTTGTGTGCAAAATATTGGGGATGGACGACCATCCCCGAACGTCCTTGGGACTGCTAGAAGTCCCCCTTTTTTTGGGTGATGTTCTCAAGTTTCTGGGAAGCCCCGAACAGAATTTCAAAAACCTGGGAAGGGGGGGGGCTCCTCGGGTAACATTGTTATTAATATAATAATAAAAGAATATAATATACGAATTGATATAGCATAATATAATATATATTAATTAATGAAAATAGTAATATTAGTATAATGAAATATATTATTAAATATAATATAATATAATTTTACTATAAATAAATAATAATTAAATAAACAACATAAAATAAGTAAATGAATGATATAATAATATGGTTAGTCCATTAAAGAATGATGCTAAAGATATAGTATGAATCGACCAGTCGACGGGGTATGGGGAGTCAACACGAATAAACCAGGGCATAATACTTGGTTGTATTTGAGTCATATTTGGCGAATGGAGTGAAGAAACAAGCCAGATTCATTAGCATCTGCAATTATCAGTCAAAATTCAGCAGTTATAATGGTGGTTTAATTGAAATAATTGTCATTGTTTTCCTTTCATGTACCCGTGCATTGAGACAGACAAATGCTTTTCCTTGTTGGACGACATATGGGCTGAGCATCCATTGGAAATATCATATCATATTAGTGACTTCATCATGGTTAGAAACTCCATTGCATGTGTTATTTATGTACAACACTTTAGTCTTTATATACAATGATCTCCATATGGTCAACACATATGAAATTGTGAAAACATAATCCAGAACGTGAACTGTTTTACCAAATGATTAACATAAGAAACTAATCATTAAAACAAAATATTAATAAATGAAGGGGCCGCAAACTCTTGAAGGGGAAGATCATACACATGAGTCCAAGGGACATGCCCATATGGTATAAAGATATACATAGATGGTCATTCCATCAAGGAAAAGGGAGGAAGGAATGATTCAATGTTTGTTATATTACAATCAGCAATCACCAGGCATCGAATCAGCAATCTAAATATTACATCAGCATTTTATACAGCCCAGTCAGCAATATATCATCAGCAATCAGGATAGCGATCAACAGTAATCTCCAGTGGTAGGAGACCATTTACGAGAAATATCAACCACAAAAATACATCAAGAACCTTCAACTCCCAGCGATAAATAGAAACAGTAATCGCATCAGTGTATAAGATTAATTATTCTCAAACAAATAAGATCAAGGCAATTGAAGGGAAAAACTATTTTCCTTACTTAATCCATCTTATATCTGCATAATAGATCATCTGTAATCTTCTCAATTGAAGATCTTATCTTTGTCCATTTTTGGAAGTTGGATCTACTCAGAGAAACTATTGGAGTAACAAGATCATCTCAAATGAGCCTTGTCAAGTATAGTAGAGACCTTAGTGCACTAAGTACCAATGTGAGATCAGTTTGACCCATATATATCAATTTGTCCCATCAGAAATAGCATGCATATTTTAATTATACATATCAACTGTCCTTCAAGGAACTTAAGATATACATAGTGTTCTTATCATTACCTATATCTTAAGGGTTCATAAGTTTATAGGAAGTGATTCATAGCAAGAATAGAGAATTCAAGATAATCATCCCAGATTTTAATCCATCCTGACAGGGGACATTGCAAACTTCCCCTATTTGCACTAATGCAGCCCATAAACTTACCCAAGGAATTGTAAATAGTTCGTCTTTTGTATGTTCACCTTGTAATGACACATCAGCTTCAAATGCTTCTCAACTTACGTCCCACAATGCTGCTGGACAACAGCCTTCATAAAGCTGATAATCTCAAGCTTTATAAAGCAATTAAAAAACTAAGATAAATAAACGGACGTTTGCCACCAATACTAATATGCTTGACAAATATTACAGCATTTGGCTTTGTACACTTCGATTAAAGCTAATTAGCTTTTTACATACTACACTATTAGTACACAGAAAGTTGAAAATAACATAAGCAGCACCAATCAAGTGGTAGGAAGGACAAAAGAAGAGGATTATTTTAATTATTTTTTCTGTTTGTGCACATTGCAAAGTTGATATAAAGTTACTGCTCACTATCCAAGGTAGGTTTGGCCTTTTTTGGCTATAAATAATAATTGTACAAGTGATGAGTAGTACAGTTATAGATGTGTTTTTCTAAGATTTTTAGTCAGGCAACCTGTGAAGCTAAGTTATATTCCGTCCTTTGATGTTTGGTGGTTGTTAATCAGAGGAAAAGATGATTATTTGCCAGGCAACATAGTCGAAATTGAGATTCACAACTTCATGACATATAGCCATCTGGTATCGAAGCCAGGACCCCGTCTTAATCTTGTGATTGGGCCAAATGGAACAGGAAAAAGCTCTCTAGTATGTGCAATCGCATTAGGCCTTGCTGGAGAACCCCAGGTTTGCATGTTGATATTTTACTTTCAATTGTTACAACAAAGTCAACTTATGCGAAGAGTGCATTTAGTGTTTACATGATGAATACATGCTTCATTTATGGTTGTGTTATTATTGTTACAGAGTTCAATTGGTTTTAGCTGCTTGTTTTTGGTGCAGTTACTTGGTAGAGCATCCAGTATCGGTGATTATGTGAAACGAGGAGAAGAGTCAGGATGGATAAAAATTTCCTTGCGGGGTAGTAGGGAAGGGGAAACCATTACCATTATGAGGAAAATGGACAGACAGAATAAATCTGAGTGGCTGCTCAATGGTATGATAAACATTTTTGGGTTTAATCACTGTTTATGGGTTATATTTGCATATTTGTCCATGGCAAGTAAAACAATTTTGTTTCTTTTACTATTATCTAACCTGCCTTTGTATTGCAAGATAGTGTTGGCAAATTCTGCAAGCACATTCTTATATTGAATATAACTGTTTATTTATATGTAAAGTTCCCTATGAACTCTTCCAAAACTTTTGCCTTTTTTCAACAGTTTGCTTGATAGATTGAATGTGCAGTTTCAGAGTGTATTCAAGTTTACCAAGCTTGAAAAACATATATTTCATGCATTGAAAATGCAAAAAAGATACATTCTGGTTGGACACTAAATTCTTTCAGTTAAGTTGCATAAGAACTTCAATTAATGAACAGTAACCATAAACGTATAAAGTTCAAGCTGTCGTCTTCATTAGCAGAATAATAGAGCTTGAATATATACACAGGAAAGACCTTTCTCTCAAGATCTGCTGTAGCAATTTGACCTTTAATGAAGAAGTTGTCTAGCGCAAGGAATTCTGATATAAATCTCTCAGCAGGAAGAACAGCTGATTAGTATTTACTATTTCATTTGCCTAGCAGAGACAGGGAATGACCCCATGCCTAGCAAACACCCGAATACGCAGGAAAGAAGAGCCACTGATCTGGGCATCCTCCACTTCATTAGCAAATGGCTACACTCGTGTAATGTCCCCTTTTTGGCATTGCCCTAAAATTTGCCCTAGAATCACAAGTTCAATAAAAATAAGAAATATAGCTCATTAAGGTACAACATATCATTTAACTATTTTCTTAGCAACATAAATTTTGGTTTAGCACCTGCAATAATGTTAGACAACACTTGAAACATAATGCATAAGACTGATTAGTACTATTAGGGTTAGGGATCTAATTAACAATTATAAGCACACATAACAATAATCATCCTATCTTATTTAGATGAATCATGCAATAACCATCCATGGTTACATTTCCCATACTTAATCATGTTGAGGGTTTGGAGAGGAAGTCCACAGAGGGTACCCAGTTACTGTTCAGCTCAATTAAGCTCAAGAGTGTGCAGTGCCTGACCAAGATAACTCGCCTCTTGGCCCACAAGCGGAATGTAATATCCCCCTTTTGTAATAAATATTTAATAAATAAATTGATTAAAAGAATATATTATTTAATATATACTGATCAAACACCAATGTTATTATTAAATAAATAATTATTAAATGATAGATATTAATATATCAACTAAACATTAATAATTTATTAATTGAATAATAATAATTCTTTTTATTTAATGGAATTATAATTATCATTCGTATTATTTGTCATTTTTATTGCTTAGGGAATTAATATCATATCGCCTACGAAGAACTTGACTCACACAGATGCCGGCGGTCTACCAAGCCATTCGACATTACTATTTGACAATTGACAAACATAAAATAATACTATTAACAAATGCAAATAACGTTGGTTCAGTGAATGATCGTAATCCATAAACGGTGCGATCACAACAGACACGTTCCTTGAGGGGATATTAAAGTAGTAAACGTGGAGAAGAGAAAGCATGGCAAGATGGAAAAAACCAAAAACATAGAGATTAAAGAGATCTCCACGTGAGAAAGGAAACAAAGATCGAAGCTTGAGTTTGACAACGGGAGTCGTATGGTGTTTGTGATTCTTCAAGAGTCCTCAACAACAACCATACCACCGTTACAGTCACACAAATATCTCCACCAGGTACGCTGCTCCTAGAAGCTGAATCCAAGAATATATATATATATATATATATATATATATATATATATATATATATATATATATATATATATATATATATATATATATATATGATTAAAGCAGTCAATTAATAACTATATCTATATATATATCCCTACTTTGATTTCTTGTCACTGACCGGACTGGAAGGAAGGGATATAGGGATGTTTTCAAGGAGAGCTGGTGTAAATCCCGCCAATAGCTTCTGTCCCAAAATAGGGTGGGGGTTAGCGTCCCAATAGTTTGGGCTTGGACTTGTAAACCTTGAGGGAGCCTATTGAGAATGGTTTCTAAGCACCTCGGTCACATCCTAATCATCCTATCCAATTCGACAAGGCAATAAGATTAAGACATGGGATCATCAATATAGTCATAAGAGTGAATATAAATGCTATTTAAATTATCTTTTCATTTAATTAAGTTGAAATTCTAGATAGATTTATATGAATGATAATTATGATCAGTAGACTAGAGAGATCCAAAGTTATAGACTGACAAGGATCATTACAAATGGTATCAGAGCACCGTTCCTGCCATCCTGTGAATTAGTTCATGCAAACTAGCCAAAGGACCCAAAGGGCATTAGAAAGAGAAAAGAGGAAACTGATGAAATTTAGCTCTAGATCAAATAGGACTATGGAACCCACCAACAAAGAAATGAGGTCACTCATAGAAGTAACAACCAGAACCTTAATGGAACAAATGGAAGCTTTAAAAAATATGACCGCTTCCATCAACAAGCTTAGGTCACACCCTAATGGAAGGGTGTCCAATACAAATTACTCGGAACATAATAGTAGAGTAGCAACTCCCATAATTAAAAACCCATCCTTCCTACCTTGGAGAAATATGCCAAGAGAGGAAAGAGGGAACAATCAAACTTACCATAGTGCGGAACAATTAGCAGCAATGTACTGAAGACTAGATCCTGAAATTAAAAAGAACGTATCTTTTAGGGAATACTGTGAAGCAAAGAGATCCGAAGTTTCTAATAGGGAAAGGGGACAACCTAATAAGGAATTAAAACATAGAACAAGTAAGGTCACCATTCCAAATTTCAACGGATCCAATAGAACTACTGCCCAGGGATGGTTGTTAAAATTAAATACTTACTTGACCCTCAATCCTATGACGGAAGAAGATGCAATTCAATTTGCTGTACTACATTTGGAAGATGCAGCCCATGATTGGTGGCACCATGGAGTCCGTACCCAAGGATATAACAATATAACATCATATGAAGAATTCTCACAAAAATTGATGAAAAGATTTGACCGGAAACACCCACAGAAAGATTTCAAGAAATTAACACAGCAAGTCCAAACAGGAATAGTAGATGAATGTCTAGAGATTCCAAAGAATTTCCACAGGAGTCATAGGGATAGACAAGGACAAATTATCGTACCTATTTGTGGACGGGCTAAAAGAATCAATTCAAGGATTGGTGGCTGCCTTCAAGCTAGCTACCCTAGACAATGCCATAGAGATAGCCTTAAATGGGGAATCATCATCCAAGAATGACAAAGGTTGAAATGACCACATAAGACATTTTTCAAAAAAAGAAGAAAATCACCACAAGATTCTCAAAGACTCGAATGAACTTAAAAAGCAAAATTTATGCTATAAATGCCAAGAACCATGGGGAAGAGGGCATATCTGCCATAAGAAGGAATTAGACAGAAATAAGGCATGTTATAGATGCAATGAAAGATGGCAACCCGGCCACAAATGCAAAAATTGAATCCATCAATTGGAAGTAACTTCAGAGGATGAAAGAAAGGAGGAGGCCAATAAAAGGACTAAGTATGATGAGAAAGAACAAGTAACTATAGCCACTATCGATACTCAAAACCCTAAACACCGCCCTTTTCGTATCAAAAGCACCCTTAAAGGACAAAAAATTATCTCTTTGGTAGATAGTGGGGCCTCTCATAATTTCATAAGTAAGAAGTTAGTGGACAAAAGGAAACTAAAGACTAAGGAATTCAGAGGATTCTCAACAGCAACAGCAACAGGAGCCTTGGTTCAATGCACAAAATTGGTACCCCAATTAAAGGTACTCATAGGACAACATCCCATCGAAGAAGATTTCTACGTGGTACCATTAGATTCCGACATGATTCTGGGCACCCCATGGATATATTCCTTGGGGCATTTTTGGTTTGATTTGCCAAACTTAACAATCTGCTTCCAACATAAAGGCCAAGAAATAACGTAAAAGGGACTACCTAATGGTTCTCCAAAAGAGGTCTCTTGCAAAAGGATGGAAAGAATCTCTAGAAAAGGACAAGGGGAGTGGGCGGCTCAATGCTTGATCCTTGACGAATCAACCCCACAAGGGAAAGTTACTCACAAAGATATTAAACCCATATTAAGGAAACACAAGAAGACCTTTGATGATATCCCTCCAGTATTACCCCCCAAAAGAGGATTTGAACGCATTACGAATTCTAGTTTACATGACATCACCAATTTTGCTGTGTGTTTCTTTTATGATTATGATAATCATCAACTTGCTTATTGAATCCATGCTAATTGATGCTTGATCATATGCTTTTGTTATCATTACACAGTGATAACAGAGGATGCCTCTGCTATCTTTGTTATCTTCCTTTGTATGATAGTGATCTCGATAAAGATTTGTCTTCATATATGATTGATGGATAGATGCTATGATATAAGTTTTTGCGTGACTTCATATCTTCAGCATACTTCATGTTGTCTTGATGATTGTTTGATCATGTTGGCCGCTATCTTCATCATCTCATCATTGTATGATGGATGTTGCAATGGTGATATTGATATGGATAGCCTCCATGATTGATGAATGCATATAAGAATTTTTCTTCCTTAGAGGAGTTATGAGTGATACGTGGTGTTAATAGTATGATCCATGTGTATGTCTATATCAATGCCAAGCCTTAAATTTGTATCATACTTGATATCATGTGAGCTCAATGTTTGGATCATAGTTTGGTGTTATGCTGATGGAGGTAATTGATATCTGTCACCCTTGATCATGTCACTTGATCTCGACCCATCTCATTAATGCATCCTCTAGTGTGCTACTTGATGCTAGATAGGAAAAATCATCTTATTGAAAAGACTTCATGATTTGCCTTTATAAGATCTTGATACTATTGACTTTATTGAAAGAATATACAAAAGTACCTACTTGAACTTCTAACTGCTATGTACAATTTGCTAATTTCTATTTACTAACTATCTTGAGATGCTCAAGGTCTGCCACCCCTTTGTTGAATTTACAATGCTCGATTAACCACGGGCAATCTCATTGCCCTCCCAACCATAGACGAACAACAATCGTCTCCACCGAGCACTCTAATATATTGATCTGCATATTTTTTATTCAATCATTGTCCTTGTATAATAATTGAATGAGATCACATGTCTCATATATATGTAAGAGGCAACTTTTCACCAAGGGTTACCACTCTTTACATGTGGCCCCATTTATTATATTATTAAAATTTAATATGATATAATAATTACTATATTATCATATAATATAATAATTATAAAATATATTTATATTTTCACATAATAATATAATTATATCATATCATAATAATAATAATATAATAATTTTATAATATAATTATATTATCACACAATAATATAATTATATTATCTCATAATATTATAAATATAATCACACCTTCGTGATAGTATGTCAGCCCGTGGATTTCGACCACAACAATAAAATCAACACTCCCTCTTAGCTAGGGAGGAATCCTACTCGACATCAGAGTCATGTAGTAATGATCACCATAGCTACTCCGAGAGGATGGGTCCATCATGGCTACAAACACAAGTGTTCATCACGGAATCACTCACATGATGTTGTCATCTTATAATGATGGTTACCATAGCTACTTCTAGAGGGTGACTCAATACAATTAGTCTCCCATCGATTAGTCTCATTCATTAATCGTGAATCTAGAGAATGCTTTATTATTGTAAATGCTTGACCATCAATTTGCATAATAGCATAGTAAACATTCATGTCTCAAGTGATGCATCACTTGAGACCATGTTAATTGCCTTACCATCAGACAGTCCTCCCAACGCTAGATATCAACACTCCTTAGCTAGGGAGGAATCCTTCTTAACATTTACTAGTTACATCATCTTATTGCGATGATTGACCACAATGGTTACATCCATATGTGGAAAGATATCACCTCTTGTGATATTAACCATTTATCCATAGATATCACTTCATGTGATATCCACCATTATGGTTATCCATAGATATTACCTCACGTGATGTCCATCATTATGGCTTATAGATATCTCCACACGTAATATCAACCAATATGGCTTATCCATAGATATCACCTCACGTGCATTATGGCTATCCATAGATATTACTTCATGTGATATCCACCATTATGGTTATCCATAGATAACACCTCATGTGATATCCACCATTATGGCTTATAGATATCTCCACACGTAATATCCACCAATATGGCTTATCCATAGATATCACCTCATGTGATGTCCACCATTATGGCTATCCATAGATATTACTTCACGACATATCAACCATCATCGTGAGATTGTCACCTCACAATGATGGTAAGATGCACTAGTGTTCATCATTGTGAGATCGTCACCTCACAATGATATTCACCATGGCTCATCTAGAGGGTAAACACACAAGTACAAGAAAATCACCACGGACTCTCTCACGTTGTGTTGTCATGGCGTCACACACATGACATCCACCATGAACTATATCAGAGGGTGGTGATAAGGGCTTACACCTCGAGTTTCTCTTCAAAGAGAAAAATGCATTAACAAGGGCTTGCACCTCAAACTTCTCCCTCACAAAGAAGAATGCATTAAGCAGATCTTCATGATGATGTGGCTCCCTCTGAAATAGATATCAACCTTCTGACGTCCTTGTCTCAGGTTGCTTTAGATGAAATGTCCTTTGTATCTGATATCAACCTTCTCTTCGAAGGAATGTGTTCAGCCATCAATTTAGTCTCATGGCAGCAATTATCAAGTTCTTCCTTCCTTGAATGTAATCTCTTCTGCTTCTTGATTCGTCCTAAAAGCATTTCAGAGAGATATTACAAATAGTTCATAGAACTAAACTATCCCAAAAGGAAATACCAATGCTAGAAGCATACAAGATTCACTATCCCAATGTTATAGCATGAATTAATAACTGCATAAAATTTATGATCAATATTCAAAGGTATAATCACTAAATACTTATCTCTTGTAGTCAAAGGATAATGCCCTCTAGGCGATACTTGAGCCCCTTGAGCAACAGAGCCTTCAATTGAAACGTCAAACTGATTTTTGTAGCACACTGTACATTTCAGACTCTTTATATTTGCTGCATTCACACAATCTTCATCATAAGCAATGCCTTCACTATGCTTTAGAGTTTCATTGCATACACATACTCTTCAGCAAAGACTCTTTCTCAGAATATTTCAAACATGAAGCTCTCATTCCCTTTTATCCAGCACTTCACACACATCCCCTGCTGTTTATTAAAAATGTCTATACAGACATAAATAGCTGCTAACAATATTAAATTCCTCAGCAACAAGGTGAAGGCTAGATCCTTGTGACAACTCCATGAACCAGTTAAAGCTTGTCGACTGAGGTACGCATACCAATCTCTAGTTTACAGTATGATTAAGAGATAACAATTTTAATGGTTAATTTCTTTCCTCCCTTTAATCACCACTTGTTCAGGATGCCACAAGGCTCTCAAGTATAAACAGTTTGAATATCCATGCACACATTCAACTCAATTCTGAGCCTATAAGGGAACTCACGCTATACCAGTAACTTCAATTGGCTGACCCGACAACTGCAATTAGTACATCCAGAAATTGATGGAACTCCTCTCCGGAATGACACGATGTTTCATATATAGACGTTTGAAGTATCTTTCCTTCTAGAACGTATTACATCCCAATGTAGAAGGCATGAATGATTGATTCTCAACAACTATGGCTGTCCCGAAGGCTACAGCATCTTTAGATGACTTTACAAATCAAAGAAGTGACAAACGCCCATCTTACCAATCCCTGGTTCTTTCTTTAAAGATAATCACTTCTTTTAACAAATATCACTGATGAAGTCGCTGCCATAGAACACTACCCTGTTCAAACCAACTAATAGATATATCTTTAACAGATCATATCTCTTAATAACAGTTTATCAATATGTATTATGGCGTCAACATAGTCGTTGTGCTGGCTTGTGTAATTTCTTAAAGCGCTGCTTCTAATATGTGATAATTGCCGTCCATTCAAGGTTTCTGACACAACATTTATGGGTCATCTTGCTGTATGTAAGGTTTTCTGCTGTGTAAGATTCATCCAGTATTCTCAACAAATAATAATTATGGTTCCACTATTTTACTACAGAAGACATTTCCACAGAGTACTTCTCAAATCTTATCAAGGTGCATACATTATATTGTTAGCAATGTCATTATGTTTTCAGTTTCACACATCGTTCTTACACAATGCACTTCACACTAAAACTTGAACTATTTATCTTTGACCCTTAAAACTTCTGCTTGCTTTACTTCAGCATTCACTTTGATGCTTCTAGATCAATCACGGCAAGCATCGATTTAATGCATTCTCACTTTGTTCAAGATGGCAATTCATTTGGAGTAGTCGAACACAATGATAATTTTATTTTTGTGCAGCCCAGGCTGGATGCCTCATGGAGGAAACATTCTGCCATTGTATTTTACCTTCCTTCCATGTGCACAGGTGTAATTTGAGCACCAGTGTTAATCCTTTTTAGAGGAATATGAAGCCATGAAATTGCTGTGGATGGACTTTTTCAAAGTCAATACTTGTGGTCACTGTATTGGACGCATCTTAGGTTGATGGTCAAGCAATGAGAGATGCTGCCTAAGCAACATTATGCATTGCTCTTTATATCGATGGAGCCTGCAAGTCACAAAATTCTCACTTTGTTCAAGATGGCAATTCATTTGGAGTAGTCGAACACAATGATAATTCTATTATTGTGCAGCCCAGGCTGGATGCCTCATGGAGGAAACACGCTGCAATTGTATTTTACCTTCCTTCCATGTGCACAGGTATAATTTGAGCACCAGTGTTAATCCTTTTTAGAGGAATATGAAGCCATGAAATTGCTGTGGGTGGACTTTTTCAAAGTCAATATTTGTGGTCACTGTATTGGACGCATCTTAGGTTGATGGTTCAGCAATGAGAGATGCTGCCCAAGCAACATTATGCATTGCCCTTTATATCGATGGAGCCTGCAAGTCACAAAAAGATGGAAACTCCCAATGCCAATGAGTCGTTTGCAATCCTATATCTCCCTGACAAATAATGCACAAGAAAATGAAGGTGCCACATTTAATTACGTCTCCACGAAGTATATTACGACACATATATTCCCGTCATCAACATTAATGCGAAAGAACTATGTTTCCTCTGATAACTTCTATGGTTCACCAACATATGATTATGCCTCCTAGTCAAAATATGAACTAACAGAGACTTTAGTAAATTTGGCTCCAATATTTAACCTGGCAAAAAAAGAAAGCCTCCCAGTACTAATAAACTCGCAACACCATAATAGAAAGCCGACTTTAGGGAATATACACTTTTGGCAACCTTCATGCAATGAAGCTTTATCTCCAAAAAAAAAATAAAATAAAAAAAATTCACGGCAATTTTTAATGCTGCAATCTTAACAAGAACACCTCCAATAAAGAATACCGGCCCAGAACATTAATCTTCAATTATAAACAGCCAATAATTTGGAGAAATATTTTGGAAACCTCACAGGCTGGAAGGAAACCCGCTCTGATGCCATGTTGAATTTACAATGCTCAATTAACCACGGGCAATCTCATTGCCCTCCGAACCATAGACGAACAACAATCGTCTTCCCCGAGCACTCTGATATATTGATCTGCATATTTTTTATTCAATCATTGTCCTTGTATATTAATTGAATGAGATCACATGTCTCATATATATGTAAGAGGTGACTTTTCACCAAGGGTTACCACTATTTACATGTGGCCCCATTTATTATATTATTAAAATTTAATATCATATAATAATTTTTTAATTATCATATATTATAATAATTATACAATATAATTATATTATCACATAATAATATAATTATATCATATCATAATAATAATAATTTAATAATTTAATAATATAATTATATTATCACACAATAATATAATTATATTATCTCACAATAATATAAATATAATCACACCTTCGTGATATCTATGTCAGCCTGTGGATTCCGACCACAGCTACATTACAATCAACACTCCCTCTTAGCTAGGCAGGAATCCTACTGAACATTAGAGTTGTAGTAATGACCACCATAGCTACTCCCAGAGGGTGACTCAATACAATTAGTCTCCATATCAATTTGTCTCATTCATTAATTGTGAATCTGGAGAATGCTTTATTATTGTAAATACTTGACCATCGATTTGCATAATGGCATAGTAAACATTCATGTCTCGAGTGATGCGATGCATCACTTGAGACCATGTTAATTGCCTTACCATCAAACAGTCCTCCCTACGCTAGAAATCAACACCCTTGACCACATATGTGTTTCATTTCTATCTTGTTCTTAGGCTAAGGATGGGGACATCACATCCAGTCCTCAAATTGTCCATTGCATTGTGCTTTGCTGTTGGGGATAAGAAACTTTTCTATTCATGTCAAGTTTGTAGGTGTGTTCAGAAAGTGCCTTTGAAGTGGACAAACATTCGGGGTGCGTTTGCTTGCATGTACTGTTAATGACTATACAATCATAGCGTCACACACATGTTAGGAGGGGGAGCGATGGTGGTTTGACTTCTGCTGGTTAGGCAGTAAATGTATCCAAAACTTGGACTTCACTTATTATCATTACTTGTTCAGTTCAGATGTTATAAAAACAACTTTAAATTTGTAATGTAAAAATAAGTTTGAAATTTTAATTGATAAATTGACTTTCTTTGTGCTGTGGATGGTGTGCACTTGATTCTTGTTCCTATCTTCATGACTGCGTATGTCACCAGGTCTCCAAAATGTTTTAGGTTGGGCTTTGCTGATGTTATAGAGTACTAATAAAAACTAGGAGTTTAGAATCAGTTCAATATCAAAGGTTCAAAATCTTTCAATTGAACAATGCTTTGTTGGGAGAGGCCTCTCCCATTGGTCAAGGAATCCTAGTGCCATGCTGTGGAGAGGGGCCTTTACCCCCTACATCAGGTGAGGGGCACACATTCCATTGTTAGAGTGGCCTTAACCAGCTGGTCAATTGACCTCTCTCTTTCCTTTGTCAAAAAGTAGAATGTGTTGATTTCATACTTTACCATACAGATCACCTTTGTTGTTGGGACTTATATTTATTATATGACAAATTTGGCATTGGTACTTCATTTATCATATGACAAAATTGGCATTGGTTCTTCCTACCCATCCCTAAATAGCTTTCAAGTTTTGACATGAATTCAATGGACCTTTACTTATAGTATAATCTTTTTATTTTTATAACATTGATACTATTTACAAATATTGATATGGTTGCTTTTCAGTTTTGAATGTTAAATTCCTCATATATATAAGTAATGTTTATGGTGTTTCATAGGGCGCTTAGTACCAAAAAGGGAAATTCTAGACGTTGTTCACAAGTTCAATGTTCAAGTTGGAAATTTGACACAGGTAATGACATCTCAGCTCACTTTGTATAGTATTGTGGTTTCTTTTTGTGACATTCAATCAAACCTTTTATTTGTTAGATGTTATGCATGTATTGTTGCAAATTTGCAATTTTGAACCCTTTTTTCATTCTATTATTTATTTGATTGCTTTTTGTTACCCAAAATTTCGTATTAAAATATATGTTCTATCTACTGAGTTATCTTATTATTTATCACGTTTTTTCATCTATAAACAATGTTTACTATAAAAAACATACCTAATTTTTGGTTAAAATTTTAAAGTGGAAAGGCACAAATATAAAAATTATGAACATTTAACTTTTTCTTGATCAGTTTTACTACAATTTCCTTTTATAAGCTTTATTGTTGTAGATATACTTTTTCTTCCTAATTTTTATTTATTTATTTATATTGGAGAACTGTGGCTTGTTTGATGGCAGGATATAGGAGGTCGTGAGATACCACGATAGGGTCATTTCTGGACCCATATATGGTTTATATACCACTTAAATTAGCCTTAAATACACCATAATGTGTCTAAATATAATGTGTGAAGAAGATAAATAAGAGTTATTATGAAAGGATATAAGGAAAAGACATCGTGAAAAAACATATAGAGGTTGTATAATGAAGGGAATATATGAATTATACATGGGAAGGAAAAAGTGTGGAAGATATAAGAAGATATATGGGAAGAATGAGGAAGATGATAGTGTCAGAGTAAGCGTGAGGAATGCATTATAAGACATGTAAAAGACATTGAATTCTCTTAATATATAATCTTATCTATATTGATGTATATAAATGCATGCATTATGCTTTAAATTTGGTTTGCTATTGCATATCTAAGTTATCCCTTCTTATTGCATCACGTTGATGTTTACTGCATAGAACAAGTATAAAACCTTGGACTCTGGTCTAAGTTATACTGTCAACAATAAATAAAACAAGTTGTTTGAACATAATAGCTTCCTGAGCAAAATCACCAAGCACCTCTAATTGGGATACCAGAAGAAGGTGGTTAGGGAACCTCCTAACTCTTTGTACATAGATGATACCCTAGATCTCATAGTAGATGGGTTCCTGAAAATAATTTGCCTCTCAATGCTCATATCCTAGAGAGAACAAAGAAAACAATTCTATCATCTCAAGGAATATGTTTGCATGTATCCTATTGTAACTAACAAATACACCCTAATCTTTAGGACTCACAACCAATGATGCTACACAGTCAGCATTGATTATAGTACCATGAACATTTCAAGAAAAAAGCTTGGCATAATGATACCTAAATGCTCCAGCAGTGATATCATGATAATATGTTGTTCCTATTCTTAACTTAATAAGAAGAAAGCCAAAAAGTACATATGTGGTCAAAAGGAGTGGCAGACCTTGAACACCTCAAGGTAGTTAGTAACAATTTATACATAACATTTAGAAGTTCAAATAGATAGTTTTAGTTATTTTTTCAATAAATTGAATGACATCAAGTCCCTATCAAGGGCAGCTGTCTTATTGATAAGACTTAACAATTTTCCTATATAGCATCAAGTCAGCTCACAATAGGATGCAGTATTGGGATTGGTTATGATCAAGTGATATGATCAAGGGTTGCAGATATCAAGTACCTTTATCAACATGACACCATCTTATGATCCAGGTATTGAGCTCACATGATGTCAAGTCTGACAACCTTATTGGACACCCATCTTATCAACATGTAGATCATGCCATTACTGTCAACTACATTGAACCAATGTGCTCAACATAATAAACAGTAAACCCATAATCTGGCATGTCCATAAGATGACATCCTTTATCGATCATCATCAAGACAACATGAAGGAAGTATGATGCATGATGAAGACAAAGCATTAAACTAAAATATGGATGTCACACAGAAACTTGTATCGTACAAAAGAACTCTTATGTGCATTGATCACATTTGAAGACAAATCCTTATTGATATCACCACTATAACATCCATCATACAAAGGAATTCGAAGAGGAGGAGATAACAAAAAGGGCATGATCAATTATTATCGCTGTGTAATGATTCTGTCATATGAAGAGGAGATAACAAAAAGAGAATGATCAAGCATTGATTACCCTAATGAATTTGATCAGCTTGTTGATTTGCAGTAAGAGGTTATGCTAGTCATGAAACTTTCGATGGCATAACCATTGTAAAGAAGAATTAGTATTGCTCAAAGAACTAATCAAGACTAGCAATTAGTTATCCTATGAACGACAATAATACTTAAAAGGTAGTGATTACAAATAAAAGATTGATTTGTACAAATAACAAATATTCATTTAAAGGTGCGATTTAGATAATAAGACGATTTGTGTAAGTCATGAAGATATACGATTAAGGGAAAGGTATGTCTATTAACTATCAAAGGATGCAACCATTCGATTCTACAGGACATTTAATGAGGATCGACCTCATTCCAAGATCATCATTGAATTGTTGCATACATTTAAGGAGAACAATCATTCGATTCGGTTGCATACATTTAAGGAGAGCAATCAGGAACAACTTTGCATACTTATAAAGCCTAAATTAGAACAAACAAACTATGTCATTGCTCTAAGCGATAGAAAGAAGACTTCAACATATTTCATATTGCTGTATCAGAAAGAGCTATAAGCAATATTGAGAAGACTTACAACATATCTTATATCGACATATCAGAAACAGCTACAAGCGTTTGGAAGGAGACTTACAACACGATTCACATTGTTATATCAGAAATAGCAGAGTTAACTCCATTATTTCATATCGGAGTTTAACAGAGATCACCACTGCATAATCCCTATAGTCCATATTAGAGACAGCAACGATTATCCACCTTATTGCTGATCTGAATATCATAGATATTCACAATTCTTGAATAACATACAGTCATTAAGATTATCAAAAGATAGTCATTGACAAGTGGTTTGTCATATAGTGATCAAGATCATCATATTAGAAGTGGTAATTGGTTGTATATCCTAAAGATAATCATTTTTAAAGATCATAATATATCATTCTTATTCGAAGTAGTATCAATTATCTTCGATATAAGTTTATAGGATTCTGAGAGTCTCATATTGGAAAGACGTCTCTTGCAATTGAATTTGTGAGTTAATAGTCCCTTGTAAAAACCCGTACTAATTCTGACCCAAAATTACTTCTCAAGTCTCTCAAACTATGCATGGGTATTTGGTCAAACAGTTGTCTGAAGTAAACATTTAGTATTATCATCGATTCCTCTGAGCAATTTGACAAACACCTTTAAGTTGTAACATTCAATTAGTCATTTTTCCATCAAGGTAATTTCACTGAGCACTTGTACAAGCATAGCATTCTGAACATAGTAATTACAGATGACACAGTTATTATCCTGGGAAAAACCCTCCTCGCCGAGGGAAACAACCCAGCCCACCGAAAGATAGATCCTTTTATTGAAGGCTAAAAGTAATTACAATATTCTCACACTTATGATTGATAACTCTTTGACAGTCAATCAATAAGCCTTTTTCGCAGTTCAAACAGTTTAACAAGTAGAGTGACACCTGCTCTGCATTTGCACTACATACAATATGAATCATTGAAATGAATTGCGCACATTGCGATGATCATACATCCAGAAAATATAACTGTTACTGACACAGAGCTTATGATAGCTGAAACACGATACTCTCAATAATCACAAAACTGTGATGATTTTCCCTTTGCTGAATTCACATGCAATTCTACTACGACAACCACACACACCGAATAGTGTATCGCATACTAATTTCCACACAAAAATAATGAAGTCACGGAAAGCTCAAGGGACAACACGGTAACCAGTGACCATAAATCAGCCTCTCCTTTTTGAGCCCGACTAAGTCTAAATAGATTTTCATAGAGAAAGATAAAAGATGCACTGTTTTATTATCAATGAACCGATGGTTGTCAGAAGAATTCACGTGGGTCACAATTATGAGCCATCTCAGATAAGAAGGAACCGAAACAACCAGTCATCCAACTCTCGATCTGCAGGAAAGATCAAACATAACCTGAAAATAAAAGATGTCGATGGCACACAATCAATATTGTAACTGACGATGCCCAGTCAACAAGATTGTGGTGCCAAGTCACCAAATATACAACAGTTACAGTCATAACGAAGACACCTTACGATGCCAACACAAATCACACTTGATGCCATGACTTCTACGGTGGTATGAGACAGCTGGGTCATCATAAGGGCACAGCCCGAACATGAAAAGAACAAATAATAAAACATTCAAACTCAATGCTCGATTACAATGAAGAAGCACCTCAAACACGGTAGATAGCTTATGAAGACTCTTCGTTGTGCAGTGTTAATAACAGAAGGAAACAACAGACACATAAATTCACATGAAGAAGGCTCAGAAGAGAAGAAGAACAGCTCCTGAACAACACAGGTGAGAATGATCTCTCATGCAACTACAAAACACTAACACGTAGCATTCTGAACATAGTCACTTATATAGCAGAGACATTTCATCAAACAATTGGTACACAGTCTCTTGTCAACAAGGAAAGTCACAGCTCTGAATTTATTATCAGTAAGCTTGCTGTTACAGACCAAGAGAAAATCACAATAACATATTATTGCAGACTTGGGTTGTTTCAGACTTGCATTAAACAGATTGTCATAAACTTGCATATAATAAGACTTAGTAAACAACCAACAGTAGTATAGAAATCAGTAATTACGGTTGATAGACTTCATGATCATGATGCCAAGATTATTTTCAGACATAAGAGCTTCGCATGCAAGACACTCCTCATTATCATTGATACACTCAGTAATATGAATTAAAATAAAGAACACAAGCGGAGTTGCAATGCTGTACCTGATAATGATGTTTTACACAGTCCCAAATGCGTCTTCTCAGAAGGAATGAATGTTCAGAAGTTCCCTTTTGTACTGCCCAGATATCGCCGTGTCTTCTCTTCCTTTCCGTGAGAGTTCAATAACATCACAATCTTCTTTGTATTCTGCCGTCTATTCACACTGGAACACATTGCAAGAGGCTTAGTCCACTGATATCGTGGTCTTCCTTTGGCTTTAAATGAAATGATCTAAACTACTGTTATTCATAAAAGAACACTCAACAAGTATTTCTCAATCATAATATATCTCAAAACATGATTAGTAAGCTACATGCAGCATACAGATACTAATCACATGACTCAGTTACAGCGTTTCATTTCATATATTCACTTAGAATTGAGTCTTACAGGTTTATAAGAGATTGATTATTAAAAAGAACAGCAGAAGCATTAGCTGTTTACAACAGTCATACCAGATCACCCTTTGCTAGTAGAAATTAACCCAGATTGCCAATTTGTTATACCAGGATAGCTAGGAGCCTAGGATGCAGCTGTTATGAGACCCACCATAACTGTATACTGCTGAAAACGTCCAGTTGCTATTGAATTTGTCTGTGAAGCAATATTTCCAGTTGCTGGTATCAAAAGGAACTGATGGTTGTGCTATGAGATGGAACTTCTGGGGTTTTGTCTAGAATTGAAGACTCCTCCAGGGTTTGCATCCTAAGGATGCACACTGTGGTTCAGATTTTGAGAGCAAGAAAAAATAATAATTGATCAAAAGCATAGAATGAATTCTTCCTCGTGTGATTCCCCAAATAAAGACCTCAGCAATTTAAGAAAGCAGATTTTCGCTTTCTTCCAATAATGAAAGCCAATTGATGAGAATTGCGAAATTCTCCCCCACATGCCATGTCACAAAAAACTACTGAGCTGCCTGAGATAACTTAATTGATAAGTTGAATACCATTTAAAAAATAGCCCCACATCCATGACTGAAAAATAGGAACTTAAGGTGTGGCACCATAATGAATAATTAAAATAATATTTGTTGGGACTTTAGCTTTTTGGCCTCTTATTTAATTAATACTTTACACCCTTTATTAAATCAATGTTTAGCCTATGGGGTGAATAAAAAATAGGCTAACATGATTATTTATTTATTAGCTAAATGAGAGGGCACATTAGATTAAATGACCCATCTATGCAGAACACTCACAACGAATACGATGTATCTCAGTGATTCAAACCTGTGATATGTTTTTCTCTTCTAAACTCCTTCGCTGTTAATTCGTTTTTTGCCAACCCCAAGCACTGCCAACTCCTGCCGTGGGATCTGAGAGATATCTGGAACGGTCTGCAACTTCTATTTGTATACTCGATAGGGAAAGTTCTCAATTGGTCGTTCATACATGGCTTCCAACTCACTAATAGTTCTTCTTTGATTCTAAACCTCTGCAATTAAGCACAGTAACAAACTCTGAATATGAGTCCACCTCTCATGGAAGATTGGCATTTCATACAACCTTCGAATTCCAAGGGGTTTCGTCCTCGGAAAGTCAATAGCACTGTTATCTCAGCAACTATGGAGAAATAGCACAAATGATATAATCTCATAATAATCTGAAGAAGTATAAGCTCCCTTGTAAAGACTTCTTAAGCAGTTGATGAACCTCTATTTCTCAATGTGGGATAAAAATTAAAACCTCACTTTACTTTTTTATTTCTACTTTATAAAGTTTACTTTAATAATGTTATATTATAACATTAAGTAACTTAATAATATTAAACCCATAAATCAATATTCCATTTTCTTAATTTCTCCACCAAAATAAAGATGTGACCATTATAACATCTCCTAAGTCTCTAATTAGCCAATCAAGAGGAGAAAATAGGCTAATAATCTCTTGTGTGATTATTGAAAAGAAGGGAACATTATAGTCCTCCCTTCCTAGAATTGCTTGCCCCTCAAGCAATCTGCACTTGCATGCTGAAACCAAATGCCTAGATCTCATATCACCCTCAGGAACATTGCTCCACTTTTCCACTGCGCTACTCTGATGTAAACATGATAATGCCCAAAACTATAAAGCACACTGTTAGAACCCTATAGTAGAAATGCACCAAACTGATTCACATACCATAACAACCTATAAGAACTCCCATGTATGTAGAATTCAGTTAACATGAGTGTAAAATCAGTCAAAATTTCCCATCAAGCATTGCCTTTATAAATCGAAACAACAGATAACGAATGAAATACATCACTCCATATGATGCAACCAACACTCTGCTAGTTAAGAATCGATGTTGCTCCAGCTCTATTCCATCTTTCAAAGGAGGGATGATATAAGTCACCCAAATCTGACCCAACGGTGGCTGGACATACAAATAAACTATCATCCAATGCATCACTACTGGGCTGCAAGCCATTTACAACATCTGTAGACCATTCACCATGAAGAACGATGATTGTATATGACCCCACATGAGTGTCCATATATTCAAATGAATCTACAACAGTAATATCTTCAAGCAGATTAGCTACATCAAGGACTGGTACAAGAGTTGTATCCACTAAAGTGGTCACGTGATGATGTAGTTCTTCTGCTATCAATGGATTTTCTGATTGTATACCTTTATTAAGTCCTATTGCCAAGCATGAAGTATCATCGCATGAAGATATCATATTGCTGCTATCACCATGTACCAATGCTGCCATGTCATAAAGAATGGGTGACAAATCCAAAGATGTAATGTAGTTGCCCACATTGCTAATCAAAGATAACTAATGAGTGGCTGGTCCACTGTGAGTGTCATCAACAATCTCATCATTGTTTTGAGCCTTTAAGGGACTCTCTAAAAGAGGAGATTCATGGACCTTATGCTGCAAACTCTATACCCGTACTAAATTTTCTGATTCATACCTCTTCTCTTGTTCACACACAACAATATGATTTTCTTGTTTGCTTATCTCAAACGGTCCTTCCTTTGCTTAATCAACTTGTATACATTCTTCCCTTGGAAGAAATAATGACCTAATGTATGTTTCTCTTTGTATGAGGCTATTCAATTTGCTGTATTACATTTAGTGGGTGTGGCTTATGATTGATGGCATCATGGTTTGGTTACCCAAAACCATGGACTCATTCATTCTTACACGGAGTTCATTGGGCAGTTGATTGCTAGATTTGACCGTAAGAATGTTGATTTGTACTATATGGATTTAGCACTCATGTGAGAGACTGGACACGTTGAAACTTATATTCAAGAGTTTCAATGCATTGTTGTTATGATTCTAGAAACACCTGATAGACGTGTGGTGATGTTGTTCATGGAGGATTGACACAAGAGGTTATGAGTTTTGGTCAGGGCTCTTAAGCCTAGAAATTTGCAAGAGGCTATTCAGACTACTTCAGACCTTGATACTTCACCACCACCTACTTATCAACAGAATAAGAAGTTTTCTGAAGGCCCCAAGCCTCTTTAGAAGTCTTCTTCACGACACTAGAGTGCACCATCAAGGATGGATTAGGAGACACATAATGAGTTGAGGAAGAAGCTATGCTTCTCGCTTAAAGAGCATTGGGAGTTTGGACATCGATGCCTTGGGAAAGGCAAGGTGCATCTCATTGAGATTTATTCAGATGTGAGGATGAGCATATTCAGGATAAGATTCTGAGGGCAATAATGATGAGGTTGTTGATATACATGATGTTGCATATGGCACCATTGCTACTATTTTTGGTGTTCCTAGGTATCAACCTTTCATCTCGGAAGGAATTGTCAATGAACAAGTGTTATGCATGGTAGATAGTGGTGCTACTCATAGTTTCATCAATGAATGTTTTGTAGTCAATAAGGGGCTAGAAGTAGAGGAATTTGATGGATTCCATGTCATGCTAGCAGATGGTTGCAAAATGAGTTGCACAAGAAGGATACCACAATTATCTATTGCATTTGATAATTATTCTTTCATAGATGATTAGTTTGTTGTTGGTATTGGTGGAGAGACGGACATGGTACTTGGTGTGCAATGGTTGATGTCTCTTGGAAGGTATGTCTAAGATTTCAACAAGATGGAGTTGGAGTTTGCTCACATAGGTAAACATATTGTGCTTAAGGCACTAATGAATGAAATAAAGAGCAGGGCAGCTAAGAGTTTGTTTGCTTGCCTTGACATTGGGGCTTTCAAAAGCATGGATGAAAATGAAGAAATCAGTTCTAATTCTCTGATGTTTAACATTAGTGGAAAATCCTCAATTTCTCGTGACATTGCAGCCTCTAATCATAGGGAAACGACTGATATAGGCTCTGCTGTGATTGGGACACAAGATGCAAGCTTTGAGCATGGTAAATTTCTAAGTTGCCAGTTTGGGTTCGGGTTCAGGTTTGAAGAACCGCTACGACAAAATTTTGAAATGGGGTTTGGGTTTGTTTGGGTTCATTAGTACAAAAACATGTAAAAATTACACACACACACACACACATGTATGCAGCCTAGAAGCATAAATTAAGATTAGAATGTCACATAGTATCATAAAAACAACAAAAACACTATAAGCTTGTAATCATAGCATCATATCAACATCAACATATTAAAATAATAATATTGAGTTCTAGTAACATTGTTTTGACTTTCAACATTTGGAACTTTATACTAAGTTTCAATCATCTAACAGATTATCTAAATCTTCATCTTTTTCTTCTTCATCAAAGCATAACCAACTAAATTACTCAAAGCATAACCAACTAAACTACTCAAAGCATAAAAGAAAAAGGAACTGAACTATGGCGTTTGGCGCCCACTAAGTTCTTCCAGGTGTCCATGGCCCCTAAGATTTCTCTGACGGGATAGAAATCAGCCGAGCAGCCTTCCATTTTTCGTAAGCAGAGGTAAATGCGGAGATGATCTGCTGATGTGGCAACCCGAGGTACGTGATCCTCTGTTTCCATACCTCTTTGTCTTTACGAATCTGCGCGACCTTTTCATCATGCATCTCCAAATGTTTTTGATTAATTATCAGCATAGACTCCATGCAGTCAAATCTTGGAGAAGTCTTGTACAACTAGCGTTGTTGCCTCCTTCAGCTTGTCCAATTTCTCGTGCAAGTCTTTAACAATTTTTTCACCCAGCCTGATTGGCTTTTCTTCTACTTCAACACATTGCTTGTCAATCCATTTCATGTCCCCTTGAATAATATCCTGTATGATTTCTAACTCTTCAAGTAAATCTTTGATCTTGTAGATCCCCTAAGCAATAACCTCGTTTCTCCATTCAATACATTCTTGTAGAATGGTTATACAAGCATAAGGTACAGAATGGAACTTGGTATCAATGGTACGAACAATATATTAAACATCAATGTCAAACAACATAATACCAGAACATCATACCAATACCAAAGTACCAGAATACCAGAATGGCGAGGAAATGCTATCTTCTTTATTGATACCAAAAACCAATAGTTTTACATCAAAGACCAAAGTGCTTATAAGGTAGTCGGTTGGTTGGGAAAATCAACGGACGCACCTCCTCGCTCCTAACTACCCTCCCGACAAGTTATACTAGAAGTAATACAATATTACTTTATTCATACTACATTTCCCCCCCCCCCCCAAAAAAAAAATGGTCGTCTTCTAGATAACAACAGTGCTGAAAACAAAATTATGCTTCAAAATTGAGTTGTGAGGACATCCCTGCATTCGAAGCTTGTTCCCAGATGCGTGCCAGATCTCGTTCTGCCAGCTTCTGCTTGGCCCGAACTCCCTAGAGGACCCGCAAAGCATCCATCTTCTTTGCTTCCGCTTGTGCCGCTTTCTCTTCTAGAGCCACTCGTTCCTTCTGCCATGCAGCCTTTTCTTCTGCCCACTCTTTCTTCATGCCACTAGTCAGCCCCCTTTCCTGTTGAAGCTCCAAGTAGGTCTTCCTAAAGGCCCCGTCTATCTCTGCCAGAGTGTGCATGAGTGGTGCCTGCTCCTGTTCATGTGGTATGATGCCTGCCGTTATCCACACCTCGGCCACTTCTCTTCTTGTGTATCCCCCCTGCTCAAGTAAGCTCCAATTTGTTTCACAAGCTCCTTTCACGAAAGCTTCCAAGGACTTTGCTGCTTCAACTATGGCTTCCCCATCCTGGCTCTTGGCCTGCTCCAGGATCTCCCTCGTGGTCTGCTCCATAGCTACTAGTTCCTTAAGGAACCTTGCTGCCCTGTCTTCCAGTGTGATTGCGGCCTCACCCCAAGGTTGATTTTGGGTTCCTGCTGTGTCCTCCTCTTTGGCCTTGCTGGGTGGTGGTGAAGGTGGAAGTACCATTCCTTCTGCCTCCAACAGTCTATCTGCCTCTTCCAAAATTCTATCTTTGCCTGCATCCTTCCCTTGTGTATCTGTCTGTCCCTCTGTACCCTCTAAGTCCCTTTTTCCATCAGCCTGTACCACTAGGGCGACTGGTTGGGTTACTTCCATACCTTGTGAGGTATGGAGTCTTATCTTGTGGCTACCGGCTTGGCCTCCTTAGAGGTCTACGATCTTGGTTTGTGCATGTTGATCTGCCGAAATTAGGTTAGCCATGCCAGGCAAGGAGAGTCTTGTGGCTCCCCATCTGAGAACCTTCTCCTGTCTATTCCCTTCTTCCTCCGTACTCATCATGGTACTTCCTCTCTTTGTCGTGGTGCTAGTGGTTTTGTGAATCTCTGCGTACTCGGGTACCCCTCCTGGTAATGGCCCTTCTCCTGTGGCAAAAAAATAACATCTCGCGGTGTGCCCTTCAGTTGGCCAAGGCGGATTTCCTCCTCTTGGGAGTCTGAAGATGTGTCATCTTCCACATTGTCCTCTCCGACTTCCTCCTGGCTAGAAGATTCTTCCGTAGAGAGACTCTTCGCTGCTTCCTATCTGAGTTTCTTCGTTCGTGGTTTGCCCCCACCTAATCCTATTCCCATGGTGTCCAAATGAAACCAGTATGACATAGCTGGTTTGTAGGGTTTGACCCTACTTGCTGGAATCAACGATCCCCTGTACTCTGCTGCTACCTACAGGCGTACTGCTTCCAGAAATAAAGCTATTGCATGATGAGGCATATAGAATGCTTTATGTTTCAATTCCATAAATTCCCGTAACCTGTTTGACAGAAATTGTGCCCAATTGTATATTTGTCATTTATTCAGCCCATCAACTACTGGCAACATCCAGATGGCAATATCCAATGTGCGGCTTCCAGCAGTAAGTTTGCTCTTCATCAGGTCTACAATGCATCTCCACTCTGCGTTTGCTATGAAAATCTTTTTCAGACCCCTGCTTTTCTTTTTGCTTAGAATATTGTTCCATACCTGATTAGTGAGGTTCTTCTTACAGACTAACTCCAACCACTTCTTCTCCTCCATGGCCATTGGTGTTTTTAGGGCTTTCGTGATTTCTTGTCCCCGGTCAGGTATTCCAAATACCTTGCTTATTTCCTTCGCAGAGTAGGAAATGGTTACATCTTGCTGAGCGTACTTGATAACAGATTTGTGGGCTTGCCTGTCATAGCCTTCCACCATAGTCCGCAATATGGATTCAAATTCTTTTAGATCAAAGATAGGCATAAAAATATTTTTTTCTACCTTTGCCTTGCGCAGTGCCTCCTTAAGGATGTGCTTCTCCTCCGCATTCTCCCACCAGGCACGACATTCACTTCCTATTATGCTTTCAAAACTGATATTCGCAACTGTAGTTTTCTCAGGGACATTCTTTTTGCTCTTCTGGCTGGTCATCTTCTTCCCCTTTTTCACCTGCAGAACCTGATTTTTGTTTGTAGTCAATGATCTTCCCTTTGTTGGGGTTTCCCACACTAATTTTCACCATCTTATAGCTTCTGATCAACTGTTGTGTGTTTTTGAATTTTCGTTTGCACCAATTGTTTTTCTTTTTTTCTTCCGCTATTTCTCCCTTGGCCATACTGGTGTGCTTCCCTTCCTCCGTACAGCCTATGTGATTCCTTCCTTCCGTACGACCTAGTTCACGCCTGCTCGTACGGATGTCCTGCTCTGCATCCATACGACCCTGCTGATTCCCACTCGTACGACTTTCTTCCTGGATTCCGTACGTCTGCCTCTCCCTTGTACGGTCTTGCCCAAGTACGACACTCCTATGTACGGCACCCAAACTCACCGTATGACCCTGCCCGTGTACTGACTTCTTGCGTAAAGCCTTCAGTCCCATCGTACGGCCCTGCTCCTGTACGACCTTCCTGCGTACGACCCTCACTCTTACCGTATGACCTTGTTCAAGTACGGCACTCCTGCGTACGGTATCCACTCTCCCCGTACGACACCCTATTCTGTCTTCCTGCCTGTACGGTGTACACCAATGCACTGTTTGGTTTGGCTCCGTACTCTTGTCCGTACGCTAGTTCTTTAGTCCGTATGATTCCTTCTGCTTCCCTCGTACGACCCTATGGCATAATGGTCTTCCTTCCTTCTGTCCGTACGGTGTACGGAAAATGACTTCCTCGGCGTGGGTGCTTTGCTCTGTCTGAATGCTCCTCTCCTCTTCGTGCCACATGGAATGAATTATGCTTCCTGGCTGGAGTCTTTTATAACCTTCCTGGCTGTTAGGGTTAGGTTCTGTTTTTTCCCACTTAACATTCTTTTCAGCTTTTTCTTTTATTCCTTCTCCTATTTCCAAGTGATATAGAGGGACACTTTCCTTTTTCTGCGTATAGGGTCTTAATTTAGATCCATTTACTAAGTCCTTTATAGGGTTATTATCCAATGTGGTTAACTTTATGGCTCCATTATCTTTGACTTCCATAACTTTATAAGGTCCGAGCCAACGGATTTTGAACTTCCCCGATTTGATTGCATTCTTTCCATTACACCTGAGTACCAACTGGCCAGGCCTAAAATTCATCCTCTTGAGGTGCTTATCATGCCAAAATTTTCGTCGCTCCTGTGCCACCTGGGTGGCCCATTGGGCCAGTGTTCTTTTTTCATCGAGCTTTATCAGGGCGTTCAGCCTTTCCTTTAAGCTTTCCATCTCTCCCGATCTGTGTTCCACTACTATCCTCAGGCTGGGTACTCCAAATTCCATAGGCATCACCGCCTCCTGCCCATACATTAAGTGAAATGGTGTTTGCCCAGTGGTGGCTTTGTAAGTTGTTTTGTAGGCCCACAGTATTGCCGGCAATCGCTTTGCCCAATCTCCCTTTTCTACTCCACAAGTCTTGTATAGGATTGTTACTAATATTTTATTTGTTGACTCGGCTTGACCATTAGCTCTTGGGTAGTATGGACCAGAGGAGTGAAAAATTTTGTACTCACTTGTCATTGTCCTGATAGTCTCATTCACAAAGTGCACCCCCCTGTCGCTTGTGAGTTGGAGCGGTATCCCAAACCTTGTCACTATGTGTTCATAGAGGAATTTGGTAGTACTCCGAGCTGTGTTGTCTGGAAGTGCTCTTGCCTTTGCCCATTTTGTGAGGTACTCCGTTGCTACCACTATGTACCTACATCTGTGGTTATTGCTCACAGGAAAAGGTCCACAAAATCTAGGCCCCACCTCTCGAACAACTCCTGCGGTTGCGATGGAAACAGTGGCATAAAATCTCTTTTCAAGGGTTTCCCTACCCTTTGACATGTATCACAACTTAGGACCCATTCTCTAGCGTCTGCATACAGCGTAGGCCACCATAGGCCTGCCAATAATACCTTCCGTGCTGTTGCATCAGGTCCCATATGGCCCCCTGCTAGTCCTTCGTGAGATTCCCTTAGGACTCTTGAGATCTCCTCTTCCATTACACATCTTCTTAGGATCCCATCTGGTCCCTTTTTGTATAGCAATCCCTCAATCAACTGGAATGTCCCGCTCTTAAGTGCAATCTTCCTCCTTTCTTGTATACTCATTTCTTCAAGAAAGGTAGGCGTTGACGGGTACTGGCCTATCTCTTCGTACCATTTGGGTAATACGACAATTCGAAATAGATGGGCATCAGGAAAATCCTCATTTATTTCGCTTCTTGGAGCTTCTCCGGACTTGATTCTGGATAATTGATCTGCAATTATGTGATTATTCCCAGGTCGGATGATGATCTTGAAAGTAAATTCTTGTAAGAGGATTAGCCATCTACTTACTCTTCCTTGGATTACAGGTTTATTCACAAGATACATGAGTGCTTGATGATCCAGAAAAAATTTAAAGGGAGTGGCGAGTAAGTAATGTCTGAATTTTTGTACTGCATAAACCATACCTAGAGCTTCCCGCTCGGTGGTACTGTAGTTCTGTTCCGCTTTGGAGAGTAGCCGACTGTCGAAGTACACTGGATGGTCCAGTCCTTCCTTTCCCATTTGTGTCACGGTAGCTCCTATTGCGTAGTTGGAAGCATCCACATGGACGTGGAATTCTCTGTCCCAATCTGGATATATGAGTATCGGAGCATGTACAAGTCTCTTCTTTAGTTCCTGTAATGCCTCCTCCTGATCCTTCTCCCAACAAAACTTTTCCCCTTTCCTAGTGAGCTTTTCTAATGGCAGAGACACTCCTGCAAATCCTTTTATGAACCTTATGTAGTACCCCACATGTCCGAGGAAAGACTTCACCCCCGTGATGTCTGATGGAGCTTCCATTTCTAATATTACCTTGATCTTGTCGAGGTCTGTTTTCAGGCCCTCCTTGCATACTATATGGCCCAGGAGTCTTCCTTGAGGTATCATGAATCTGCATTTCTTTGGATTCAGGGCTAATCTGGCTCTTCTACGTCTATCCATACACTCACCCAAGATCTTAAGGTGGTGTTCCTTCCTGCTATAAACCGACCAGTCGTTGAGGAAAGCTCTAAAATTGCCCACAGACATACCCTGAAATCTATGTAATATGATTATTTGGAAGGTGGCTGGTGCATTGCACAACCCAAATGGCATTCTATTATAGGCATACACCCCATCTTCCACCACAAAAGTGGTCTTCAGCTTGTCCTCCTCAGCAATGCTGATTTGGTTATAGCCTGAAAACCCGTCTATAAAGGAGTATATTTCATGGCCAGCTACCTCTTCAAGGATACTATCTGTAAAGGGGATAGGGAAGGGACCTTTTATAGTTACTGCATTCAAGCACCTGAAGTCCACGCATATCCGGATCTCCATGCCATCCTTCTTCAAAGATATGACTATGGGGGACACCCAATCATTGGTTTGTACCTTGAATATGATCCCTGCTTGCAACATCTTTGTGATTTCCTCCTACACCTTGGCAGCATAGTTCTTGTTCATCCGATATGGTCGTCTACGCACAGGCCGAGCACTTGGTATTAATGGTATTCGGTGGATGCACAATTCAGGTGGAACTCCTTTTAAGTCCTTGTATGTCCATGCAAATACATCCTTGTACTCGAAGAAAATTTTGAAGGCTACTGTCTTCAGTACGGGATCCCAATCATCTCCTATTAGGATTTCCTTGCGTTCATCCTCTCCTCCAAGGTCAACAGTTTGCAGTTTGGCTTCCTTGTATTCCACCCTTTCTTCAAATATGTGTGCAGGCTTCTCATTGATGGTTGTCGTACCCTCCTTATATTCCTTATATCCCTTCGGGTAACTTTCCTCTGTCTCTTGAATTTGCAACATATTGCATTTTGGCTGGAAGACCTCATAGTCTCCCATCTGCCAATGAAATAGCCCATTGAGGGAGCTAGTTTCATCTTCAGAGCATTCTCCCAATCGGAGTACTCCATCATCTGGTTCTGCTCCTTCCCGGTCCTCTTCTTCTGAGTCAGATGCCAGATCCTGACTCACACACTGGTTTCTCAAACCTATTACATATTTTCTCCCATCTACCTCTATAGATAGGGTGTTCCTTTTCCAGTTTTGGGTGGCCTTGGCTACAATTAGCCAACCCCTCTCGAGCAAGGCGTCGTACCCCTTCTTTTCCAAGGTAATCACCACAAAGTCAAGGAAGAACTCGTGTACCAATTATTACCTTTCATCCCACCAAGGTTCCTATCGGCCTGATTCCGTGTTGGTTTGCTCCCACTAATTGGAATGTGGGTGGCTAGAGTGTGGGTTTCCCTAGCGTCTTCCAGGTCTCTTCAGGTAAAATGTTCACACCGGACCCTCCATCCACAATAGTGTTGGATAGTTTACATCCCATTATCTCCATTTCCACTACTATAGGTGTCCTTCCTGTCCCAATGGTAAATAGGGTATCTTTTTTCTCCCCCGTTTCCTCTTCTTGTTTCTCTATTTTCTCTTCCCTCTTGAGACTTTCCTCTCGATTCCTCATTCCTTGTGTTATGGCTACCCGAAGCTGCGGTACAGTCTCCAACAGGTCCATGATTTTTACCGGGATAGTAGTCTCCAACACCTGTTTCATGATGTTCGGTACTGGCCCCTTGTTTGGGGTTTTAGCTGTACTTTCCCTCCTTTCCTCTGTACTATGCCTAATGTCTTTTGTGGCTTCTTGAAATCTTTCTTTTTTTGTAGCCATGTCCGGGTACTCAAGTTTCCTTGCCTGCATTCTTGTGAGGGCCAAAACTTCTCGCTTAGAGTCTACAATGTCCAGCCCGTTTACCCCCTTTTGCTTAGGGCAATTCGCATCATCATGGTTGCCTGGTCCACACCATTGACACATCATTCCTTCATTCCCTCCCCCGTCCTGGCAATCTTGGGTGAAGTGTCCTCATTGGTTACATCGCCTACATTGGATCATGGGTCTTCCTTTAGAATCGTACTGGATTGCCCTCCGAGGTTTGTTGTTATTACTGTTGTTATTGCTTTTTCTTCTATTGTTCCTGTACCCTCCTGGTGATGCTTCGGTATTAGTGTTACGTTGGGGTGTGACGGGTGGTGTGGATTGTTCTCCTTGTGTGAAAAATACTTGGGCACTTCTTGCCTTCAAGTTGTAAGGGCATTCTTTGATTGTGTATCCTAACACCTGGCAGATGTCACAGAAGGCTTTGCGCGGACACGTCCCTTTTGTATGACCCTCCTTCTCACAATTTGTGCACCAGAGGTCCCTACCCTCTTTCTTTTCCTCCTTGCTTCCTGCTACTTCCTTCATTAGCCGCATCATGTCTTTCCTCAGGGCTTGGATGGTTTTAGATTCATCCCCACTTTCTTCTGAACTTTCACTTCCGCTTCCTTGTTGTTTAGCCTTGGAAGTGTTATTCTCACTTTCTATGTCCATAGCCTAGGTGCATGCTTCTTTAAAAGATGGTGGTGGCACTATCTTCATTTTCTGCTTCAATGATGGGGTTAGTCCTTCAATAAACCATCTTTTTTTCAACCCGTCGACAGGTTTGTTATCCAACTTCCCTACCAATTCTTTGAGTTTCCTAGTATAACTTCTGATTGACTCATTTTTCCCTTCTCTGGTGTTATAGATTTCTGTAACTATCTCATCATCATCCCGTAAGAGTCTGAATTCCTCCTCGAATGCAGTACGGAGGTCCTTCCAGGTGGCTCTTTGACTGGCCTCCAAGTCTGTATACCAATCAATAGCTATCCCTCTTAGGGTGGCCGAAAAGGCTTGTAACCATTGATCTGCATCGTTTTCTCCATTGGCCTGCCATATGGTGATGCATGTTTTACAGTGTCGTGCAGGGTCTTCCGACCCATCTCTAGTGAATCTGGGAAGTTTTTGCTTAACTCCTGCCATTTTCTTCCCTCCTACCGGGACACCCCCTTCCTGTCGGAGAGCTTCCTGCCGAGACGCTCCCTCCTGCCGGAGCGCTTCTTGCTGGAACACTCCCTCTTGCCGGGACGCTTCCTCCTGTGGGGGCGCTTCCTGCCGGGACGCTTCCTCCTACCGGGGCGCTTCCTGCCGGGACTGCCGGAATGCTCCCTCCTACCAAGGTACTTCTTGCCGGGACACTTCCTCCTGTTGGGGCGCTTCTTGCCGGGACTACCGGAGTGCTCCCTCCTCCTGCGCTAGTACTCTCTATTTCCCCTTGCAATTCTTCTTGCCCACTTCGTGGTTGTTCTCGGCGTGCCGGAGTTTCAGGATGCTTCCCTCCTTCCTTCCCGAGGTTTCTGAAATGGCTAATTTGGCTAGACCCTGTATTGTGTGTTCAATAAGCGTTTCGTCAGTCTATCTTGCACTTCGAGATTGCTCGGCCAAGCCTCTCAAATAGCGACGCCTCTCTTCCTCTTGGCGTAACCCTAGGATCCGCCTTGCGGTTTCTCCCTCAGTTTAATCTTCCGGTCGTTGTTTGGGGTACTTATTTGGAAGTAGGGGCATGAATTATTTTAATCCCTCCTTGTCTTCCTTGGTATATCACGCTTCCCCCACTTCCCGTGTCCTTTCGGCCGACTGGTGGAGTACTTGTTGTCTCCTCTCCCTTCTAGTCTCCTCTCTTTCCTCCTCCACGCGTACCAGATTCCAGGCCAATAGTCGAGGGATTTGTCCAAGTAGATTGTACACTGCTGGTGGCACGGAAAGCTCATCCCGTACTGCGCTCTCGGGAACCGCTCTCTCTCGGGCTTCCCTTTGCACGTACTGGTCAACAGAGACTTCCCAGGTCGACACTAGGTCTCATGTCACTTGATTTTCTCTTGTTATTTCCTCCTCTTCTCCGTCACTATTCATTATTAGTACACGTGGTAGGAAAGGTCTTCCTATTACTCCATCTTACCCAAGCCGAGACCTCCAGGTTCGAACTTAGGCAACGAGGCCAAAATGTAGAATGGTTATACAAGCATAAGGTACAGAATGGAACTTAGTATCAATGGTACGAACGATATATTAAACATCAATGTCAAACAACATAATAGCAGAACACCATACCAATACCAAAGTACTAGAATACCAGAATGGCGAGGAAATGCTATCTTCTTTACTGATACCAAAAACCAACAATTTTACATCAAAGACCAAAGTGCTTATAAGGTACTTGGTTGGTTGGGAAAACCAACGGAGGCACCTCCTCGCTCCTAACTACCCTCCCGACAAGTTATACTAGAAGTAATACAATATTACTTTATTCATACTACAATTCTCTTAAGACAGAGAATTTTGTCATCCAACCCCGAGACTGGTCCTTCTGCAAGCCATACTTCTGCACTTCTTCCATCCACAAAACCTCTTTGGTCCAGTTGCCTTTCTCATTTTTCCAAGATTCTGTGTTTGACTCAAGCTTCTTCGTTACATTAATGGCTTGTTTATAGGCTTCATTCAAACAGTTGATGTGTTTGATTGCCTCGATCTTGACATGCTCCATCCATTCTTCAAATGTTGTGGCAATTGCTCTGTTCCTCTGCACCTGGTCCAGGAACTTTTGATTGACCGGGGATTTTATGTCAATCGAGGTGAGCATTTCATTTAGGGGAAAAGGCTCAGGATGTTGGATAGCGTAGATATACTAGGCCATATTTTCCATAGTCTCCTTCATCTCTTGCTTGTCCTTAGCATCTTTCCATACTTTGTTGGTAATTTTCCTATTCGATACCTCAAAGATTTTCATGTCAATTGCTTTGCTGTCTTTCCCCAGGTCCATCTCTGATATTTGGTAATCTTGTGTAGGGACACCATTATTATCTTTATCATTGACTGGTTTGGCAATTTCTGCCATCCAATGCCCGGTATCTTCATTAAATTCAAGCCTAGATTCAGTTTTGGGCTTTTAATTCTTGGGCGTTTTACCCAAACATTTGCTCCCTACATCTTTGATGGGTAACGACATCACCACAACACTGCGCCTTTTGGCTATGGAAGTCTCAAGCCATTTTGGAGCTATTGGAGTTTGTTTTGGTGTTTCGTGGCTTTTGAGAAAAGCAAGAGAATCCATTGAAGTATTATTTCCATCACCTTGGACTTGTTGATTATCATCCATGTCAGGAAGATTGGAATCAGGGACCTGTTCTGCTTCTTGCTCTACCTTCGGAGGGTCCAAGTCTACCAAGACTTTATGGCTCACTGTAGGCTCCTCCTCTTTCTTCTTTTTCCTGTTGCTCGACTGGGTTATTTGTATACTAGGTTTTGCTTGGCGTTGAACTTGAACCTTTGGTGAGCCCAATTCAGCTTCGGGTTCAGAATTACCTGCAGCAGAATCATTAATAATATGGTTAGTTGAAATAGAGACTTTCCTTGAAGATGTCTTTTTCTTTGCTTTCACTTGCTGTTTTGGGGCTTGAACAACTATCTTGAGAGCTTTCTTCTCCTGCAACCAACTTTCTGTTGCTTTAATCATGTTGGCTTTTCTGGATTGCAAATTGTCCTCTTCCCTTTTGGTCCAATCTATTTTTGGAATGGGGAGGCCTTCAATCTGCTCAAGATATTGAGGGTCTGACACATCTTCATTCTTATCTTCTTCAATATCATCTATGTTCAAATCTACCTTAAAGGTGACTATTTGTTTTAGGGTCATTCTAGACCATAGTCTTCTTTTTACTTCAAAATCATCTAAACAGTTAGCTCAATAGTCTTCTAGCTCCTGTATATGCATGAATGTGGATGAGACATTAAGATTAGCTTTAGCAAACCCTTTGTTGTCAAAATTATTCCTTGAGGTGTAAGGTTTCAAATTTAGATTCTGAAGCTCACCTTCCATTGCTATAGCATCCTGCAAACTTCTACATCTGTAGTGACCAAGCTCTATGGGAAATAAGACTCCAGATGACTTCTTAGAGCTTCCCGATTTCTGTTCAACAAAAACTAACTGCCTACATATCTCCATTAGAACAACATTATCTAAACAATATCGTGGTAGCTTTAGAGGCTCACCATCAAAAGTCCAACTCTAATGTAGGTGAATTTTGGAAAGTGAACAAAATAACATCCATAAATATTAATTACTTGCATAGCCTCTTCAGTAAGCCTACTACTTTCTTTACCTCTAAGCTCAAAGACTAACCTTCCTAGGAACACATCATTGACCCTTCTGAATTCTTCGACAAACTTCTCACTTTGTAAGTGTCTATAGTATTCATAACTCTCATATCTTTAGTCCGGGGTTCATGGGGTAATCCCTCCCAATCCTTGCAACAAGCTAAGATGAAGAAAATATATGACGTCATATAGAAAGGGGTTGGATTGGTTAAATTCAATAGTTCACTGTGCAATTTTTCAGCTATCAGCTCGGCCCGGTCAATAAATTTCTCTCCTCCCAGTATTTTTTGGGTAAAACAGTACATCCAATCCTCCCAATGAAAAGCATGCTCATTTCCCTTTACCCTGTTCAGGGGAAAAACTATAGCTGCTATTTCTTTCATGAAATGTTCAATGGTTAGGGGCTTTGGTAACTGTGAGCCTCCTTTTTCTGGCCTCAGTAACCAACTCTGTGCAATGAGGGAGTTGTATTTCTTCCTTTCCTCGTCATATCTACGGGTTGCTTCTTCAAAGTTCCAGGGCTCATAGGGTTCCTTATGAGGAATTTTCAGGGCTGCTATGATTGTCTCCCTACTAACCTTTACCAGAATTTCTCCCAAAGCATTTCTGATACACCTATTTCTGGCATTGTATCTATTTGCATATTCTAACACTAATTTATAGCATGCTAGGGTAGGCGGAAAAGCTGCAGGCTCCAACAATCCATTGTTGACTAACTTCTTAGAAAAAGACCCATTCGGAGCATTTCTAACTCTTTCATGCAATTCCGTCAAGCTCACATTCACTAATGAGATATCACAAATTTCAGGAAGGGAGATGATCAAACGGATTCCCTTTTCAACTTTGGGGAGCTTAGGCCGAAACAAAGGCATTTTAGGAAAAACAAAAGAAAACCCACAACATGCTGTAACCAAACTTCCTTTAGGGAAACCACAAACTGAAAGTTGTAAGAGAAAAGGATAAACTCACCGATTTACTGTGCATAAGACTTCTGCAATCCCTTACCAAATTCTCGCTGCTTCCGCTCTCTAGGATAACTGATAAACAATTGATAATGAAAAGACTACTATTTATGATCAAGGTTGGCAAAGATTTCGGGCAGATTTGTGTAGAACAGAATAATGAATGCATTTGTGCAAGAGGGTTTTTGATATGATATATTACGATCTTTCTATTAACTCCCCTGTCAAATCAGCACGTTTTTCTTTGCTCCCAATGACCTCCCTTGATTATCACACTTTTTATAATGATGACCCATATAGTACTGCGAGCTGCCAGCTGTCTTTCATCATGTCATGGTATGTCTGCGCTGTCTCATCAAATGCGACGGCTTTTGGACTTTATATAAAACCCCTCTGAAAGCTCGGATCTGATAACTTTAAAAGAATTTACCTGCAGGGAGTTAGTTATTCAACCAGAATATTCCATCAATCAGACCTTTAAACTTGAACTTGAACTTGAACTTGAACTTCAAGGTTCAAGTTCGACTTTCATATTTGACTAACTGAAATACCGACGACTTAAAAACTACAATCCACTTACAATTCCCGACAGAAGTTGAACTTGAACTTGAACTTGAACTTAGGAAGGTTCAAGTTCAACTTCGACTAAGACGTTTAACTTAACAAAACAACTAACCGTGAGAGTGAAGAATAATACAAGTGTAACAATTAGGATGAATGAAAGAGAACCCCTTTGCATTAACATTTTTTGGATCACACTCTGTGATCCATCATGTTCTCTTTCTTTCATCCTGATGATGGATCATGGTGTGTGATTCGAAAAATGTTGATGCAAAAAATAGTCATACAATCAAATTTAGAAGCAAAGACAACATGTTATGGATTGTGGAAATCTTCTAGCTCTTATCTCTCTTTTCAAGTCCTCAAATGCTTATTAATTTTTCATTGTACAAAGAGCTTGTTTGTTTGTAATTAACATCCTACTTGAATAATGTTAAAAAAGTAGTTTGCAACTCCCTTCACCTATTGAAGATATTGTTTAATGTTTAAAATATGATTTATCATTGTAAGAATTTGCCTAAGGCAAAGAATGAATTGCCAAGATATAGAAGCTCAATAGATAACACAACAAGAGAGACAAAATGATATGATCCTCAAATGACTGAATTCAATGATGATCAATAATCAAACAATAATCGATGTATACAAATTAGATGTGCTTGAATATATAGGCAATACATGATAACTAGGAGTGATGCAAGAGATAACCTATCAACCACACAAGGTGAAATCACATGCCCACCAAAGGTGGATCATTCTCCATTGTACAATGAATTATGTGCAAACATGTGGAACAATGAGAGGATGATAATGTAATAAGAGCACTAAAGGTGGATCTCACACATAAATTGGAATGAGATAACAACTAGCTCCACCTATAGAGGAATTCTCCTACACCGTGTGCTAAAATGAAGTGCAAACTCTCAGGTGTCTACAATGCAAACTACTATGTAATGCATTATCCTAAGAAAATTTAAGTAAAGTGTAATTAAGAATATTTAATTACACCAACTCCCCCCCTTAAGTGCAATTTAGGAGTGTAATTAAGAATATTTAATTACACCAACTCCCCCCCTTAAGTGCAATTTACGAGAATGCATTTAGCTTACAAAGGTAGATGGCAATGCATGATGGGTCCCGTCTACTAAGCCATGCTAGGTACCCATGTACAATATTAAAAAACAAAGCAATGCAATATCTCATAAAGAGGAAAAAGAGGGAAAACCTCGTGTGAAAAACCGTCCCCCCAAAAGAGAGATGAAAACAAGATGCATGGATGGATGGAGTAATCAAGACCCCCCCCCATTATGACATACATCATGTATATACAATCAAGAAGTATGAGAAGAACAAAATTGCTTATGAGGAAAAAGTCTCCCCCCATAATAGAGAAGAATTAGAAGAAGAAGAGAGACAAAGTAGCCCCCCCCCAATGTATCAGTGATAGCTGCTCTAGGATGATTTTGGAAGCTGGTCCATGATTGTCGAACTATATTCCCCCCGTTAGGAAGAAACAATTTCATAGGTGTATAAAAGATGCCTCCTCAATCTATAGGAAGAAACCTCAAGAAGAATGGTGTCTCTAAAAACTGCTCAGCTGTCCCTGTGTCGACACTGAAGGCTGCCCTTTCCAAAACTGCTGAAAAGAACAAGTCAGTATCAAACAAGGACGGATGTAGAACATGTCCCAAAGAACCAAGTGTCTCCCCTAATGATAAAGAGACCTCTTGCAATTGCTGTACATAAGGATCCACAATCACATCAACCTCAAAAGACTGATTATGTAGAGAATGGACAAGAGGGTCAGAGTGTTCCCTCTCAACAATTGAAGAAGGATCATCCTCATCAAAGAGAAGATGTATGTCATCAATGATGTTTCTCATGTCTGCAATGTAGGACTCCACAAACAAACTTGCAATGTCTGTCAAGTAGTTATCTCCCGATGTTGTAACTGGAAGACAAGGTGTACTCAACTGTACTGAATCACATGGACCTATCACTGTAACAATGTATGCATGCAGAAGATGTTGATGCTGTGGCCTTGTCCTTCAACTATCTGAAGGATTCCCCACAAGTGAACTTGTTGAATCAAGAGTCTATCTAACCCAACGAGGTCTAGTGGAAGAAGATGAAGGAGTATCCTCAACCTTGAGTTTACCAAGAAAAGATGTAATCTTGCATGTTGGAGTTGAGGTAGATGAACCATCTGAATCACTATCACTGCTATCACTATCAGTTTCCACACTGTTTGGAGTATGTAGAGTAGTAGAGGATAAGCTAGGTGAACTTTCCTCAAAGTGAACATTCCTCTCTATGAAGATCTCATGAGTCTCAGGATCCATAAGTCTATATGCCTTAACACTTTCTTCATATCCATTGAATGTACAAGGCCTTGGTGGAGGTGCCTTGGTGAAGGTGCCTTGCATTTCTGTGAAGATGTGTGCGCATATGTTGGACAACCAAATACTTTGAAGTGTTTCACAACCGGTTTTCTTCTACACCATGCCTCAAAAGGAGTCATTCCATCTAAGGTATTATGAGGAGATCTATTAAGGATGTGATTGGCATAACTTATAGCTTCTACCACAAGTGATGGATTAAGAGACTTAGCTTCAATCATGCAGCTGGCCATTTCCTTAAGAGTTCTAATCTTCATTTCTACAACTCTTATCTGCTGTGGACTGAATGCAACTGGATTCTGAAGATCAATACCCTCAAGTTCACAAAAGTCTCTACATCTTGAGTTCACATATCTTCTTTCATTGTCTACACGAAGAACCTTGATGGCTTTACTTGATTGCTTCTCAACATGACCTTTGAAGGTTGGAAACTTATCAAACACTTCATTCTTGTGACCAAGAAAGTAGACCCATGTGTAGTGTGAAAAGTCATCAATGAAATGAGGACATAGAGACCCTTGTTGATTGATGTTACTGGATAGAGCCTGTTAGAACATTGTGAACCAACTCAAGAACAACTAATGCTCTCCAAGACTTTTTTTTCAAACTTCTCTTCTAGATGCATATCCATTGAACAAGTTGAACATTCACCCTTAGAAATGTTGATTGTAGGTAGACCTTTGACCATATGTTTTGAGCGAAGTTGTTGAAGATAGCGGAAATCAAGATGTCCATACTGCTCATGCCGTAGTTTACTTTGTGATTGAGTATGAGTCAACAAGGCATGTGAAGGAGACTTAGGCACAAAGTGGGAGAAAGAATAAAGCCTTGTGTCATGATTAACTTTATCCACTACAACCAATGAATCATCCTTAAGATTTTGCACCATTACTGAATCAGGAAGAAACTCAACTTTATTTCCACCTCCATAGTGAGTGATTTGGTAAATTGAAAGGATATTGGTGCTAAGGTTAGGAACATAGAGAACATCTTTGAACTCTCCATTTTTCATCTCAACTTGTCCTTTCCCTTCAACTTCCACTTGTGTATCATTCCCTACAAAGATGTGAGGTACCTTAGATGGCTCCAATGAAGAAAATTTCCCCTTTGAAGCTCCCCTATAATGTGTGGCACCCGAGTCAAGAATCCATTCCTCTGAAGAACTTGAACTTGCCATTATTGCTTGCCCTTTTCCCTTTGAAGTGGATGTAGATGAATCCTTGGAAGCACTTGGCACATTGATTTTGTTCTTCTTAAGTAAGTTTTCCAACTCATCAATCCTCTTAGTCTTGCAATGATGCTCATCATGATTTGGTTTCTTGCAATATGCACAACATAGTTTATCCTTCTTGTAGTTGTTTCTGGTGCAGGGGCACCAAGAGCACACAAGAAGTTCCAAACTCCTATGGAGGTCAAGAAGACATCAGAGAACATGAAGACATCCAAAGACATCAATTGGAGGGTATTAGCACCTATAATGGCCTATAAGGTCATTCCATGCAATGCAACTAGCAAATATGTAATAAGTCCTAAAAGGCCTAATACGCCTTAGGACCAATTTAGGAGTCTAGGATGAGTTTTGGTGTTGCAAGCTTATAATAGTTTAGATTTGGTTTTAATAAGGTTTAATAAGTTTATTTAGATCATATCCCAAGATCTTAGGATTCAAAAGTCTTAAAAAATCTTAATTTGCAATGTTGTTAATTCAAAGTTTTGAATAACAACGGTTACTTGTAAAAGGAGGGAAATGGGATTTTCATGCTTATTTAGTCTTAATCTAATTTTCCAACCACCAAAGTTGGTTGAACAGACTTAGAGGAAGTTATAAATTAGAGGATCAAGTCATTGTACGACAGATTGGAGAGAGAGACTCTATTGTACGGATTGTACTCAAGTCTGGTGAATAAAACTTCTTTCAAATGCTATTTCCTGATTTCTTGAAGCTGTCTTGAACATATTTGGAATTAGTTTGGTACTATGATGCATTGGAGCGATTAGATACTGATCACATATCCTATCTATGCATTTGTGAGGTCTGCATTTGTATTTTTATTCAAATAATTCTGACTGGGAGGGTAGTTTCAGCAATTGCATTGACAGTTTTGTTAATTTCTAATTGAATATGGTCATTCTATGACCTTTGACCACTGCAACACATGGAATGACTGTGTATTGACATGTACTATAGTTTCCTAATCCATTAATGCACTGAGAAGGAAGAATGTTTGGGTGATCACCATAGTTTGTAGAAGAAACTTAATGATTTTGCTTGGAATGCTACAACAATAGCCATTGGGTCTGAAGGAGGAGCATAGATTATGATTTGGATCATCTTATTATGATAATCTAATGGTGAAACAACTACCTATTGGACCTAGAAGTGAATGGAGATAGGAGATTCAAGAAATCTTTGGATTGAGGGTTTAGAAGTGCTAAATTTGGGGTTTTTGGGGTTCTCGGTGGATTGAGCCCTATTCCTTTGAGGTTTGTTCATTTTTAGTCATTATTGAAGATTGATGAAGGTTTGGAGTCTTGGGAGTGCAAGGAGTATATAGTTGCTTTGTTATTTGGGGTCTTTTTAAGCATTTTTGAAGCCATAGTGTGTAGACAGTCACACCTGGTCCAAAGGAGTCCCTAGAAAGCTTTTGGTATGTTAAAGTACAAGATAAAGGGTATCTGAATCACTTATTGGCTATTCTATTTCTTTGGACAAGTTTGGAGTTAAGGTCTTGTGAAGGCTGTTGCAGGGCTACAAGAAAGGGCTATTAGGCCTAGTGACAGTTTGGAGGAGTTTGAAGGTCTAGGGGTGTTGGGTCATACTTGGAATCACAAAACCACTTGATTACACCTTAATACAATCTAAAGATACCATTCTCATCATCATTTCCCATTTGGGTTAGTCTTGGTGTGATTGAGATCATTTTGGAATACTTGAGGGCTTGAGGATAGTGCCTAAATCTCTGAAATTTCTAAACTCTAATTGTGTAGCTGCCACCATCATCCTTACCTCTACATCAGTTTCTCTTCTTGTTGGAAAAAGAATTGCCTTGTTGTGAGGAGGGAGATTGTTGTGTCTCCATTTGTGATTTGGGCTTCCACTGCTTTTTCTTGTTGTTGAAACTTTTGCCACCTTGATTTCTTTGGTTTTCATTATCAGCCACTAATGTCATAGACTTTGAAGACTTGAGAATAGCCATATCCATCAAGAATGCCAATGGTGAGGGGGTTAAAAATTTGCACAATACACTGACATCATCAATGTACAGGTCTAAATTTGACGGTTTTTGACCCGTCACAACAAAACAAAAATGCTCAATTCTGACTTCAGATGGCCATCAAATTTCAGGAACTCGTCATGGAAAAATGTTGACCATAAATTTGATGTTTCAGAGGACGTCACAACAGAAGAAATATAGTCTTATTTGATGACCAAATGGATGTCAATTTTAAGATAGTTAAATTCTGCGTGGACAAAAAAACATTTACCTATCCTGTTGTGTGTTCGATTGGAGTGTTGACATGGGTATGGCGTCATCTGTAGATGTGGCGATGTCAGGGATCTAACATGGCCTTGTTGCCACATGTCACCGTATGAATGCTGAATCTAAATTAATGTTTGTTGGACTGCTTAATGTCACGCGCAGATCACGAGAGCTGGGCGCTTAGATTGCGTTGACCAATGTCAATGTTTGTGCGCTATGCTCATTGCATGCGAAAAAGGAGTGCAGCTTAGAAGAATTGCGAGCTCATGCCAAGCTTGGCGGGCTCGGACAAGGTAGGTTACGCTGTGGGAATTATCCCACATGCGCTGTGCTGGGGGATTATAGTCTTTTTAAATTAACTCTTCCGCGCTATGCTATATGGTGACGAGTCACCGCTTTGTGTTGTGAGGAGCTCGGTTTTGGCTTTGTTGTTCTTGTTCTTGATTTGTGCATGGGCAAGGTGATGTATGAATGTCCGGATTGGGATGTGATCTTTGAGTGCCCGATCTGGGATGTTGGGGCCAGGATCTGATTGCCCGGTCTGCGCTTGTTACAAATCTGTACGACTGTCTCTGCAATGTTTGATGTCGGCTTCTGAAAATGCCTGCAACCCGGATCTGACAAAAATAGGGGAGGGGACCTGTAAAGAACATGCCTGGCTCCTTGCTAAAATTATTGTTTGCAAGTTTGTTTTTTTGTTTTGATAATATTTGGATTTTCTTGTATCTTTTCCAGAATAAAGATAATAACATATAGCAATTTGATACTATCATTTAAAACGCATCAATTTAATTAAATATTTCAGAATTCTTTGGAAATATATTAAAAATATTACAATACTTTAATGCAAAGCACCTGACAAATGGTACAGTCTCTCTAGAATAATGGCCACCATTATATATACTTGACACAACCTTAAAGAGCTGACGTAGCCACAAGGAGGAAGGAATTGTGGCTTAGGGAAGTCCACGCAGCCAACCAAGGACCCCAAATGCAGCCTCAAAACATTAATTGCGGCCCAAAAGAAAGTGTCGCAGCCTCTTAAAGATGAAATGCAGCCCTCGGAAATTTAAAAATGCAGCTCCTCTGGAATCTATTACAGCCTTTGCTAAACAATTTGTAGCCAACCTTGAAGATATAACAACCTTCTAGCATCAATATGAACCTTTGAAGAAAATCAAACTAGAATTAAAAACACCTCAGTAGCAGCAGCAAATAAACAATTCTCCTCAAATTTGGTATACAACAACACCAAATTTGCATCCACAAAATCAAAATTAATTTCTCAGATCAAAGCACAATTCACTACTAAAATCCAGTGATTCAAAGTGCAGAAAAGGGGAGGAATCAGTCCTCAAACCCTAGTTGAAAAACCCTTCAACTATTTCTCCAAATGAAAAAGCAAAACCAATAATGAATAATTTCTCCATAGAGTCTCTTTTTATAATAAAAGAAGTGTGGCTTCTCCAATACACTTTTCACTTAAAAGGCTTCTTGCACACACTTTCAAATTAGAAGCCTTTATTTAATAACTCCAAAAGCTAAAGCTTCATGAACACACTTTTCACTTAAAAGGCTTTTTCAACACACCTTCAAATTTTAACACAAATGAGAAAGTCATTTATTAAGATAAACTTAATAAACAACTTATAATATGAAGCTCCATCAAATACTCTATTATATGCTCATGATGCTCAACACTCTGTGCCTCCACTACACTGCTAAAAATAACAATTGCCCAAAAAAAGACTTACTAAAAATAGTAACTCCCTCAAACTGAGAACTCTGCAAATGAATCCATAACTCCACTGATACCAATGTCTAGGCGCTCTGCTAAACCTAGCAATCATGATGATCACCCAAAATAAGCACTTACTATAAATAGCAAGTTTGTTAATCTGATTCAAACGAAGAGCAACCCTGACATCACAGACCTCCACAGTGGAAACTGACCACTGGCTCTGCCACACGACCCTCTCCAACATCCTGATTAGCCTACGAAGGTCACAAAAATAAGCTAATCCCATATGCCTAAAACCGGGGACATTACAGTCCTTCCTTATTGAAATTGCTTGTTCCCAAGCAATCTCAGAAACAAAACTCAGAAGTCCACCCGGATCTCAAGGATCGAATGGAGAAATGTCCATGTGATCACCTGCAAACTCCTGCAAAGAAATCATCATCCACTGAGCTAACCAAAGCACACTAACATCATGCCAACCATATTGATCTGCACAATTTGCAGTGCTAAACCAAACACTACCCGGATCCCAGTTGAGATGAAACTCACAACCATCCATAACAAGGAAGAATGGATGTCCAAAACCATCTAACAAACCAGTGGTCTCTGCACACCTTGCCAATCTACTCTGTATATTCCTGTAATCCAAATATCCATCCATTGAAAAACCAACCTGGATGTACTGACCTTGCAAGTCACCTCCTGCTAACTTGCAGTAACCATCCCCGTCAACTGCAGATGGAGTAAACCCATCCCATAACGAATGATATAAACTTGGAGCAAACCCACACCAATGTACAACCAAGTCCTCAATTGGTGGGTCAAAAGAAAAATGATGAACGCTCCTCCCTATGTAATCATGGTGAAATGCTCCAATCTTTGACAGAGGCTCATCAACAACAATTTGAGAATCAAGAGATGGCTCCAATCTTTGACTTTGAACAACTGGTTGGGCAAGATCTTGAATAACTTGCTCAACAAACCCAACCACCAAATCTCTGTGAGAAAGTATTTTAGTCAAAGTATCTACAATCTTACCCACTAAAAGATAAATACCGTGAGAACCCCGAATGAGTGTACCCTCAGAAGTCCTGAAGGTCCCTCCTGCAAAACCGGACTCTTAAGCAAGTACTCTATAAATGACTCTTTGCAATAGAAATTATAAGAAACAACATCTACCTGCTCCCCTACAATCCACAACTGATCCCTCAGAAACTGTGGCACTGCTAATTGCCGATCGCTATCAGCTGTATGAGAAGAAGAAATAGATTTTCTTCTAGTAGAAGGAAACAAATCACCATGATAGCTCGTCCCCAAACCAGATGATACCCTGTCCATGTCTTGTGAATCAACGAGAGTAGTGTCAGAAACTGACACACAACTTTTTAGCGAATCTTCTCCTGCTACCTTAGGACTCTCAACAAACTGATCTGTATCATTTGTCATTGTGCTAACAACTGGAGAACCTGTACCACAAAAATCTCTCTGTAATCCTCCACCGAAGCACTCACCTCCTTTGTGTCTACTACATCTGAACCAAGGATGGATGTAACTGTGTCTCCAACACATCCATCACTGCCAGTTGTGGAAGCTAACTCACCATCAACCACCACTATATGCAACTGAACTGGATCTATGGTTTGCAAAGATTGTATCTGCTCCAATTCCACAGTCACCTCTCCCAATTGCAATTGTGACTCCTGAAGAACCCACTGAGTGCTCTCTAAAGGCTCGAAAGTCACTGTGAGCTATTGAGTAAGCTCACTCACCTCCTCCTCTCTATCCATCAGTGCCTCATATGTCGTACTCCCCCACTCAACTAAGTGATCTCGGTCGGCTACCAACTGTAAATAATCCTGTCTCAAAATCCTGACAGCCTAACGCAAGGAATGAATCTCTGTCAAGGAAAGGTAACCACCACTGTGCTCATTCGTCATAGGAGCACCCCAACCATGAACAACCAACAACTGACGAGTGGCATCAAAATGCTCAAGAGTAGAAGTAATATCTCTCTCACCAACTCTCAATTGGCTATTGACATGATGACTCTGCACAACAGGCCTCCTATGTACAATCTCAACTGCACTGTCCACACTATGGAAGGAAGTTGCATCCAACAAACTTCCCTCAAGATAACCGTATATCTGTGTACTATCATCCGAGCACACATCTGCAAACTGAGTACTGACATCAGACTCATCCTCATCTACCCCTGAGGAAATTGCTGTTGAATCTGTCTCATCACAAACCTCAGCTACTTCGTCTTCTGCAACCACATGACAATCCAGATCCTGGGACCCATCCTCACTCACTAACAACTCAGAGTCCTCCCCCAGGGTCTGATAAATCAAGCATGACTCGCTGCAGGTAGAGTCATCCTTATGAGTCGCCAAGGAAACATCCTCATAATCCCTCTTCTCATGTGCGCTATCAACCTCACACATGTCCACCAACGAGGTATCACCACTGGGTACCTCTACTAATAGCTCAACCGAAGGAATGGAAGCCCTCGCTGAAACAAATTCTTGCCACTCATGCTTCCCTATCCTCATCCGTGAGTCCCTGCAGAAAAGGATCCTAGGACCCACCATCACCGGATGACAATGCTGAGTCCATACACAAGGTCTGATATAAAAAAATCAGAAACACTGCAGAACCCATCATCCACACTCTCAACATCAGAGGTATCTACTATGCTAGTATCAACATCATCTATCTGAAACCCCTCTGCTATCTCTGGCTGCATACATGACTCAATGTCATCGCACGAATCACCTACACTGTGGCATGAATCTATGTCACCTGACTCATGTATAACGCTCCCATCATGAGTGTCATCACTGGGTAGCTCCATGCTCACATCCTCAATACAGGAAAAGACTGCTGTTTTCTACACTGACTCCACACTGCGACTGCTGTCATAAACATCAGAGTTGTCAAAGCTCATATGCTCCTCGTAGTCCTCAAAGATAACACCATCATCTATGGTGTCAAAATCCCTAGTGGTATCTACAACATCCTCCACTCTCACCCTATCCACAACATCAACAACAAGTTCAGGATGCTGAAACTCAGTACCACTATTTGTCAACAAGATAGGCACATCCACATGTCCCTGTAAGAAGTCTCCAACATCATGTGTGCAAATAGGACTAATGGCTGTCCTATTAAGAACAAGACCATCTGCGCAATGATCAATGGCTGCTGAAAACTCATCATGAAGATTCTTAGATGTCTCACCTGCGAGAACATCCCGTTTCTCTTCTTGCAGTCTTCGTGGGGAAGATTTTCTGAAGAAGGAAACCATGAAACTAGCTGCTCTGTCAACAGTGGCCGGATCTGCAAGTTGGGCTTTTAGCCATTCTTGTGTTTGCCTCAATTTCTCCATTTCATTTTTCAAGGCACTTGACACACTGCTCAACTGGTTTCCATATTTACTTGGTTTTCTATATTTATCCATGGTTGGAAAATAAATCTAGAGTGCTGGTCACTCCAAACAAATGTGTGAGCTCAATAATTTTCAACCCAAGAAGATGGCAGAAAACCGCTTTGATACCACTGTAAACAACCTGCCTGGCTCCTTGCTAAAAATTAACTTCTTTTCCTGAATTGTTTGCAAGTTTGTTTTTTTGTTTGACAATATTTGGATTTTCTTGTATCTTTTCCAGAATAAAGATAATAACATATAGCAATTTGATACTATCATTTAAAACTCATCAATTTAATTAAATATTTCAGAAGTCTTTGCAAATATATAAAAAATATTACAATACTTTAATGCAAAGCACCTAGCAAATGGTACGGTCTCTCTAGAATAATGGCCACCATTATATATACTTATTGCGGCCTTAAAGAGCTGATGCAGCCACAAGGAGAAAGGAATTGTGGCTTAAGGAAGTCTACGCAGCCAACCAAGGACCCCAAATGCAGCCTCAAAACATTAATTGCGGCTCAAAAGAAAGTGTCGCAGCCTCTTAAAGATGAAATGCAGCCCCTGGAATTTAAAAACGCATCTCCTCTGGAATCTATTACAGCTTTTGCTGAACAATTTGTAGCCAGCCTAGAAGATATAACAACCTTGTAGACTATATATGAACCTTTGAAGAAAATTGAACCAGAATTAAAAACACCTCAGCAGCAGCAGCAAATAAACAATTCTCCTCAAATTTGGTATACAACAACACCAAATTTGCATCCACAAAATCAGAATTAATTTCTCAGATCAGAGCACAATTCACTACTGAAATCCAGTGATTCAAAGTGCAGAAAAGGGGAGGAATCAGTCCTCAAACCCTATTTGAAAAACCCTTCAACTATTTCTCCAAATGATAAAAAGCAAAACCAATAATGAATAATTTCTCCATAGAGTCTCTTTTTGTAATAAAAGAAGTGTGGCTTCTCCAATACACTTTTCACTTAAAAGGCTTCTCGCACACACTTTCAAATTAGAAGCCTTTATTTAATAAATTTAAATTAATAAATCCAAAAACTAAAGCTTCATGAAGACACTTTTCACTTAAAAGACTTCTTCAACACACCTTCAAATTATAACACAAATGATAAAGTCATTTATTAAGATAAATTTAATAAACAACATATAATATGAAGCTCCATCAAATAGACTCTTATTATATGCTCATGATGCTCAACACCCTGTGCCTCCATTGCACTGTTAAAAATAGCAACTGCCCAAAAAAAGACTTACTAAAAATAGTAAGTCCCTCAAATTGAGAACTCTACAAATGAATCCATAACTCCACTGATACCAATGCCCAGGCGCTTAGCTAAACCTAGCAATCATGACGATCACCCAAAATAAGTACTTCTATAAATAGCAAGTTTGTGAATTTGACTCAAACGAAGAGCAACCTTGACATCACAGACCTCCAAAGTGGAAACTGACCACTGGCTCTGCCACATGACCCTCTCCAACATCCTGATTAGCCTACGAAGGTCATAGAAATAAGTTAATCCCATATGCCTAAAAACGTGGACATTACAGGACCCAAAAAAAAACCCCAAAAATTTTCCAAAAAAATACAATAGTCGAATGGTCAGAAATAAATAATTGCAAATCCAAAAACAAAACAATTGCAAATCCGAAAAATTGAATTTTCTAAAAAAAAATTTTAGTACCGCTAATTTGCAAATCGGGCTTTCTATGCTCGATTTGCAAAAACCTTTTGCTTTAGATTTTACTTTTTTCTAAGGTAGGCAAATTTATAGTTAAAATTCACCGGAACGACCATCCGGACACATTGGTGAGGTTAGATCTTGCTCTAGATGCTCCCACAAACTGCTGCACCTCTGGTTCTGAATTGTGACCTTCGAAAAGTTGAAGCAAAAAGCTCTCCAATGGCTATGCAATGAACACTCCTATGGCTCTGATACCATGTAAGAGTTTGCCTAAGGCAAAAAATGAAATGCCAAGATCTAGATGCTCAATAGATAGCACAGCAAAAGAGACAAAATGATATGATCTTCAAATGACTGAATTTAGTGATGATCAATAATCAAGTAATAATCGATGAATAAAAAGTAGATGTGCTTGAATATATAGGCAATGCATGATAACTAGGAGTGATGTAAGAGATAACCTATCAACTACACAAGGTGGAATCACATGTCCACCACAGGTGGATCATCCTCTATTGTACAATGAAGTATGTGCAACAATGAGAGGATAATATGATAAGAGCACTAAAGGTGGATCTCACACAAAGTGGAATGAGATAACATCTAGCTCCACCGAAAGAGGAATTCTCCAACACCATGTGCTAAAATAAAATGCAAATTCCGAGGTGTCTACAATGCAAACTACTATGTAATGCATTATCCTAAGTAAACTTAAGTAAAGTGTAATTAAGAATATTTAATTGCACCAACATTCACTATAGAGAGCTTCCAATTAATCGGATAGGGGTTATTATTAGCAATTGGATATACAAATTTCACTGGAAGAAATCTTGAGGGCTAGTTTAATTTGATGTAATAAATATTTGAACTTTAGCAAATTTTGTTTTATAATGTTAAAGATCTTATTCTAATTCTGTAATAATTGTTTTTTGCAATAAATAATAGAATATTTCTCAGTGGAAATGTACTTGGTTTGCACTTGGTTTGCTTGGGTCTGCCTTGGTTCGACCCTGCTTTGACTTGAACGAACCAACCTGCCTGGGTTCGAATCCACAAGCGAATTGAACCTGAACCAAGAACTGATTCAAATTCTGGCTGAACCAAGGTCCTAGGTAGGAGAACTAGGCTTCATAGGTAAACTTTATGAGGCATCTCATTATAGGACTGATTTTAAACATTTTGGAGTAGTTGACAGAGCAGTCTCAAAAATTCAATGATGGTTGGCTAGAAAGGGCAAGGCAAGCCAAGTTATTGGCCGATCAGGCCAAGCTCGATCTTCAACATTTTCGTGACATTCACCACTGTTTACATGATGATGAGCAAAGATTTGCTTGATGGTAACGATGATTTTATTGACAACACTCCTAGTGGTCCAGCCACTCAAGAGTTGTCTATAACAGGGATTGAAAATATTCATAACTTATTTTTGACTAAGTCACCGATTTCTTATGTTATGGCAGTGACCTTCTTGTTGACTGGAGATTTATTCTTCATAGATTCTGCATGGGATAGTGGCTGTCCTCGTTGGAATCATATAGCGCTTCTTGATTTGGTGTTGACTACATCGATGATTCAGTATGAGAACGTTGAGCAGTATTTCTTTTGGATATTCTTTAATTGGCATTGGTTTGATGACATGTTTATTATCATCTAGGTTGGATAGAGTTATGACAGTGAGGTAGGGTGGCCATTTGGGTTGGTTTTTTGGCATGTGGGAGTCCATTCTCACATTGTTCTAGTGTTCTACAACCTCCCAAGCTATGACCTCCTGAGCTCCCACGTCAACCTCCTTGCGTGATCTGCTCGCGCACTTCCTGCACGAGCTGATCTAACCTGCGTTGCCACCTCCTCCCGCTGCTGGTTGACGCTTGGTTTTTCATTTCGCGTTGGCCCATGTCTGCATTTTTCGGCGACTGGTGTGTGTTTTCGCTTGCCACTTGTTGCTGTTGGGCTCCGTTTTTCATTTTCGCATTTTTCTTGTGCGTCCACTCTTTCTCTCCTTTCTTTCCGACTGCTTCCGCGAACGCCCCTGTTGTCTACTGCTTTCGTGACATCCCGCACGGGTTGCGTCTGGATTGATCTTTTCGGCCGCGGAGCTCCTTTCACTGTTCACCTTTCTCTTTCTTCCTTGCTTTCGCGACCTCTTCCGCGTGCGCTTGGCTTCCCGTTTTCGTTTCTCTGCCATCCTTTCTGTTCTTCCTCCTCCGCACACGCACGTTGTCTTACTTCTCTGCTGGTTCCCTTTCTTGCTATTTGGTTCTGCCGCTGTGTGGCCTTCCGCACGCTGGAGCTGTTCCAGTCTTCTTCCCTTGCCTGCCCTCTTGCGAATTGAGCCACGGAGTTGTTCTTCACAACTTATGGTGTGTGATACTGATGTTCTCGGCCGTTTTTGACACACCTCAAACTTCTATCCGCGGTGTGTGAGGCGGGTGTCTTGCTTTGCTTTTGTGGGTGTGACTAGTGCTCACTGGTGGTTGTCTGTCTGGTTTTTGCGTTTGGGACTAGTGCTCACTGGTAATTGGCTACTCTTTGCGTGTGGGATTGGTGCTCACTGGTATACACTGTTCCGGGCTGTTTGACATTTCACTTGAGTGCACTGTCTGGCTTGCTTGCTGCCATTGTTATCTTTCAATTCTTTGTTTGCTGTGTTGCTCGAATGGAGGCCTCTTCTCATACGACTATCACCTATCAGTGGCTCTTTGACAGATTGAGCAAGCTGGAGACCGAGAACACACAACTCCGTGACACTGTCCAGTTTCTCACTGAGGCACTGTCCAGCCTGAAACTGCACATTCAATCCAACTCACAGCTCATCAGTGAATTCTTAGCAACTCTCACATTTGAAACAACGGTCATTAAGCAACAAGTAGACTCTAACAATGAATAGATTCTGGAAATCAATGCTATCAAAGATAAATAGGTACAATTGGATAACAAGCAGGCCTCTTTGATCACAGAAACCGAACAACAATTAAAATCCTGGGCTTCTATTTGCAACAACACCAATCCCGTTCCCTTCTCTGGTGTCGAAAAACTCGTTCAGGATAGGCTGGCAGATGAGTGTGTTAGATGGGCATGTGAACTCAATTTATGTGTTTGCGGCCTCTCACTCTCTTCCTCTGATGATCCCATTGCAGCAGGGCGCTCCTTCCTCACTGATCAGCTTGGCATCTCCGATATCACCATTGACAGAGCATGGATTGGTCACGAGGATACTCCTTTCCGTCGCTTCCTTTCCATGGCAGATAGGCTCCGTGTTCTTAGGTTGAGGAGGAAGCTTTTCCCTCTTCCCATTAAGATTTACTTAGACGAGGATCTCACTAAATCTCAAGTCATTGAATTGAAACATTCTAGGGGACTGGTGGCGGAGGCTAGGCGGAATGGGAAGTGGGCTGTTATCAGGAACCTCAGAGCTATCATTCGCAAGTCTCCTCCTTCGGGATGGAAACCCAGGCCGGCTTTCAAAGCCAAATGACGCTCCCTGCGGCAGTTGGGCAAGAGAGAACATCATAGCTGTTCCTTGCTTGTCAACTGTTGGAACGGTAATGGTACTTTATGGTCCTTACCGGGTCTCTTTTAGGATGCTATTGGTTTTGTGGATATTCTGGCTGTTACGGAGACTCATGAGAGTCCTGTGCGTCCTCTACCTGGCCTTCCTGGGTATCAGTGGCTTTCCGTCTTTCGGGACGAGGTCAGATCTTCTGGTGGGGTCCGGGGCTCTGGTGGGGTCGCTTGCCTTGTCAGTGACCATCTCTTCAGATCTACTTCTATTGTTCATGCCGACAGCTCTGCCAGATTTATGTGGATTCGTATTGGTCGTACCATGCCACATCACAGAGACATCTATATTGCTGTATGCTACTTTCCACCGGCTTCCTCGTCCTATGCTGTCCACAACACTGAGTTTGGTGATCCTTATGAGGACCTTCTTGAGCATATTATCAGGTTTTCTGCCATGGGTGACATAATTATTCTTGGAGACTTCAACGCGCGGACCAGGGACCTTCAGACTCCTCTTCATGATCGCGGTGCTGACTTTGATTGCTCTTCCGAGATTGACCCGCTTACTATGGGTTTGTAGCGTTCATCTGATGATTGCAAGGGCCCCCTCACTAGGTATGGTCTCCATCTTCTCCAGCTCTGTGAGTCCTCGGATCTTGTGATCCTGAACGGGCTTCCATGTTTTCTTGATTCTAGTTCCTTCACCTGTTGGCCTCACTGCGGCGGCTCGAGTGTCGTGGACTATGCTCTTTCTTGCGCCTCCTTCATCCCCTCCATCCACCACTTCACTATCTCTCGCCTCCCTCTGGCCGATCATGCTCTCCTCAGCCTTTCCATCAGGGTCTCCCCTCCCCACTCGCCCACCCCCTCTCCTTCGCTTCCCATGCCGACCCTCACCCACACCTCCTTCCGTTTCTCAAAGACCGATCATGATCTCTTTATTTTTCACCTCAGACGACTCCTCCCACTTGCCTCCTTTTCAGAGACCGGAGATGCCTCTTCCATGTTTGACATCCTTGCGACCACTCTTTGGTAGTCCGCACTCCTCTCCATTCCCCACCACACCACACCTCTATCTCACAGCCCCAAGCGTAGGAACACTTGTCCCATGAACCAATGGTTTGACGAGGACTGTAAGACCTTCCATCGTTACGTTCGTTTTGCCTTCTCCGCTCACCCTCACTCCACCCAGTTGAGACTCTCTTATCGCCGTTTCCTTCGCCACTAGAAACGTGCCTTTTATTCGCTACAGTGTCGATCCCTCTGTGCTTCTCTCTTGAGCTCCCCCAAGCTCTTCTGGCGCACTTTATTCCCCCGCCATCCTCCTCCTTCCACCCTGGATCTCCGGTCTCTGATTTCCCACACTTCCATCCTCTACGACATCCGCGACCAACCCTCTTTCCACCTCACTCCACTGCCCTCTTGCCAACTCTTCACCTTCTCCAACACCTGCGAGGCAATCAGGTTGATGAGCACTAGCAAGACAACAGATGAGGAAGGGTTCCAAGCGGAACTCTTCAAACTTGGTATTAGAGCTTTGGGTTCTTTTCTCTCTGTGCTCTTTAACAGAGTGGTCTGCACTGGATTTGCACCCTCTTGGTCTCGACACATCATTTATCTGATCCATAAGACCGGTGCAGTCTCTGACCCCGAGAACTACAAAACCATCATGGTTGGGCACACTTTTGCCAAACTCTATGCTACAGTTCTGAACACTATTTTATCCAAAGAGCTCGACTGTCGCCAGTGCTGTACGAAGGGTCAGGTGGGCTTTCAGACTGATTTTCAAACCATGGATCACATCTTGACTCTACGGACCATTATCGAGGAGGCTTGCTACTGTTCGGCGAAGGTCTACTGCTGCCTTGTGG